>CM062816.1:1927710613-1928227981 GCA_031772625.1 Pinus tabuliformis | reverse complement strand
CGACCTATCGGGGTTTGACCCGATGACCTCACTGCTATAGCTACCATGACTTACCATTGAACCAATCCATTGAGACTTAACCGTATAGCACGGAGGATATTATTTATTTTCAAACAAAATTGACATTTGTGGGGAGGAGTGGGGCACGTTGCCCTAACCCTTGGTCACACAATGGCACATACGAGCACGATGGAAGCAGTGGGGTTGGGCAGCTAGTTTGGCCCCGAGTCCCATGCAACTCCATATAACCCAAACGAAAAATATTAGCAGAGTGCAATTTTTTTATTTTTTTATTTTTGTTCAGGTGGGAGTTTTGGAGCCCAACTCCTGGTCACATGGCCCCCACGAAACCATAGGCAGAGGGTGTTGACATAGATTGTCACTGATGTCAATATGGCAATATTTTAGGAGCCATAGGAAGCCAAGCAGAGCTATCGGAGCTACAGGAAGAGCAATATATATATATATATATATATATATATATATATATATATATGCGCCTAAGAAGAACCTATTGGAGGAGCAAAACAAAGCTATCGGAGCTTGGGAGGAGCCATATCAGGAGTAATGTATGCCAGCTAAAGAAGAACTATCGGTGGAGCAATAGAGAAGAGCGAAAGAGTACAAAGAGCAGAGGTGGAGCAGTATATAATATATATATGTGCGCAATATACACTATCGGAGGTAGAATTCAAATATATATCAGAATACACAATCAGAGGCAGAATATACATATATATCGAAGAAATCATATCAGTGGGTTTTATTATGAGCCACTACCCAAAATCCCCGACAATGATATATATATGTGGACTTGACGAGACATATATTTCTGGTGAATAAACAATGGAAGTCTGGGCAAGTGCTTCAAAGTAGGTTTTAAGTGTATTTAGTATATGCGAGTCTTTATGTCTTGCCACGTTAAAACATACAAATTTGCAATATATATATATATATATATATATATATATATATATATATATATATATATATATATATATATATATATATATATATATATAACTGCGATATGTTGCTGTCCCGCTGCAACATTATGCAATGGTTTAATCTTATACCGCATCCACCCATCGGAACTCGCATATTGAAATATACAAAGGGTTGATACCCTTGAAAGTGCCGATTGCGATATATGTTGTGGACCTGATGCAACATTATAGTTTGGCTCAATGTTATATCGCATCTGCAGAAGAATCGGCTGTCGGCCATCGGCGATGTCATGGGCTCGATGTATAAAGGACCTCCGGAAGCTGCGATTTCCGATTGCAATAACGTTATGGAGGAAGAGAGCCAATGCAATTATAGATGTGGGTATAATGTTTTTGAATTCTGCCCTTTAGTATTTTGGTCGGCATTTCTTGTATATTCCTATGTATTTCAAAAAATGTATTGCCGGAATTTTTGAAGGCCAAAATGCATAAATAACGATTCCAATAGTTCAGTAGGCTTGAACGATGCCGATTGTGATTGCGATGGTGATGTGGCATGTGGGGCCTCCTTGTTGGTACTATCTCTGCAATGAAATCTCTCTGTAAACAATAAATTCCTTTGTATGTTATTATTATTGAAAAAGGAGCATTGTTACAGTTTTAATACGCAACATGTTTTTCTCTGTGTATTTCGGTAATCTCTTATGAATTTACGTGTCCCTAGAGTGTTCGTGAACTTGAAGAGATAGAGGGAGCCAAAGGACAAGCCAGCACAAAGGAAGCCAAAGCGACTCGAGAAGCTGAAGAGGAAAGCAAGCATAGAGGAAGCTGAAGCGAGCGTTGAGGAAGTCGAAGAGCCAGTGGAAAGTGGAAACGAACAATCAGAGGCATCAAGAATACATAAAACAGGAAAAACAAGGAAAGGAGGGTGTGTGTGCGTATAATCAGAGTGACAGGAAGCTGAAGTTCAAGAAGAGGCAGGAGAAGCAGGAGAACAGGAGTGAAGCAAAAGCTCATCAGGCTTGGGAGGAGAGAACTACAACAAAACAATTTATACCAGGTTAGGGTTGGAGCCCACGGGTTTGGAGCCTCAGAACTGAAAGTATTGGAATCCTTGGGAGTTGGTGCTCCTAGGTGCAGAACTATTGCCTTGGCAAAACAGAGTTAGTGCTCTGGAGGTTGGAGCCTCACAAAAGTCCAAGTTGGTGCTTGGCAACTAATTGCAACCATTTATATATTGTATCTATTTCATTGCATTGTTTGTGTTAATAAAAGCATTTATTCCAGCTATCTGTTTTTATGTTCCATATAAATGTTTTGGTGATTAAAAAAAAACAATTAAAAAGAAATATTGATTCACCCCCCCCCTAGTATTTCCAACAATTGGTATCAAAGTGGGCTTCTTCATATTATCCTAACAACTTGAAGAAGGATTCGTAGTATTGATGAGAAATCACGAAGCATCAGGAAAACCTCCTCTGTTCGACGACATCGACTTTGGTTTTCGGAAAAAGAGAATGACCTACTACTTAATGTCTCTTGGACCTAAAGTCTAAACAATGTAAACTTTGAAACGGGAACTGATATTGTTACCCGTTTTGTAGAGATAGCAAAAAAGTGACCCGATTTTGAAAAGGGGTGATGCAGAACACACATGTTTTGTTTAGAGCATAGTTTTTGGCACTTTAATTTTTTTTATGTACATTACGTTTTAGAATGGTAGTGAATGGTAGTGATTTTCATGCTGATTTTAAAAAGTGGTTATTCTGCATCACACCCTTTTTTAAAATACCTATTTTTTGACTTTAAATTTTCTAATGTATGAAATGTAAATAATTATTTTGTAAATTTAATAATTTTGGAAGTGATCTTCTTCTTCATATTTTCTTGTTTTTATTTTTTTTCTTATTTTTTTTTGTAGTGAGGTTTTTATTGATTTGCATATTTAAAGAAGAAGGTCGATATTTTTTATTTTTGATATTCTACATATTTATACATCGTTAATTAAATTTTCAATCCACATGAAATAATTGTCTCTAAAAAACAAAAATAAAAATATATATAAAAAAGACAAAAATAAAAGATAAAAAATGTTAAAAAAAAATTATCTCATAAACCATAAAAGAATTTGGAAAAAAAAAAAAAAATTAAAAATATATATAAAAAATTAAGCAAGTAAAAATTGAGAAATAAAAAAAAAAAACATTAGCAAAAACTAGGAAAAAAAAAGAAAAAGAAAATTAAAAACAAACTAGTTAAAAAAAAAAAAAATTAATGAAAAAAATTAAAAAAAGTAGTAAAATTAATATTAAAAAAAAAAACAAAAAATGTTAAAAAAAATTATTTCACAAACCATAAAAGAAATTGAAAAAAAAATAAATATATATATATATATATATATATATATATATATATATATATATGATATAGATATAATATAATATATATATATATATATATATATAATATATATATAAAATTAAGTAAAATAGAGAAATAAAAAAAAATTAAAAAAACTAGGAAAAAAATTAAAAAAAACTAATTTAAAAAAAATAGAAAATTAACGAAAAAAATTAAAAACATGTAAAATTAATGAATTTAGACTTCTGTGATCCATAACATTGTTAAGATAGTCTTCGGCAAAATCACATAACCAATCTTTTGTCACGCATTTCGAACTGTGACAACGTCAGGACAAGTTGAAGACCAATCCGGCTTAGCTTGATTAAATAGAGTGTGCAGAGACTCCAACAGATATAATGCTAACGGCTAATTTGACCTAATGATCCTGGTCAAACTACTAAAACAGTTAATTAATATTTCTAGAAATAGTTAAAATAGGTAAATAAAGGAATTCATTTGTTAATTTAAAAATAAATAGAAATAATATTATTATTATCTCAAATATTAAGAGAATCTATAGTATCATATTAATATTTTAATTATCATGGTCATTATATCTCGTAATATATATTAAATAATTTATTATTATTCCAATATTATTTAAATATAATTGAATGGTAATAAATCACTATTATTTTTTATTTAGTTACATTAGGTAATTATGTAATAATTATTTAATGGTCCATTGGTAAGTTAGATCTTCATTATTTAGTTCTTTAAAATATATCATATTTAATATTAAATATAATGGTCCATTAAAATAATAAGTTATATAATAATCTATGTTATTATAGTTACATTAGGTAATTATGTAATAATTATTTATGGTCCATTGGTAAGTTAGATCTTCATTATTTAGTTCTTTAAAATATATCATATTTAATATTTAAATATAATGGTCCATTAAAATAATAAGTTATATAAAATAATCTATGTTTATTGAATACTCTATATCTACTTAATAATTTATAATCCCAAACAAATTGTTAAAACATTATAATTCCTAGAGTTTAGTTATCATAGGTAAATACCATAATTAAAAATAACCGTATAACCAATAATATTATGCAGTCATATTAGGCAATCTCTCTTACGTCATGCAAATGCTTTAAATATTATATGTTAAATGCTTTATATGTTATATAAACTGTGCTGGAAATGCTTTTGATTTCACTCTGCATTTTCTAATTTCAGCAAAATACAAATAAATTTGTCTTTTGGAAATGTACTCAATTATTTTTCGTTCTATTGTTTAGACATGACAGGGAGAAGAGTTTTGGATGGCAGTGAAACCATTATGAATATGTGAATGGAAACCAGAGCCTTGAGGACAATAGAAGGGATTATGAAGAATGTTTTAGATCAAGGGTCAGCAAAACTGCTTCTTTTGATAAGCCTAGTGAAAAAGAGTCTCCGAGTCACACAATAAAGACTAATATTTGGGCGTGGCTCATTTTAAATTTTTATTATCTAATAGAAACTAGCAGCAGGCCACTCGCCCACCACCGCCGCGCCACCACGGGCGGCTGGGGCCAAATGGCCACTGATTTTTTTTTTTTTTTAATTAAGAAAAAACAAAAAAAAATATTAACTTTTAAATTTTTTTTTATAATAATTTTTCTAATTTTAAATTAAAAAAAATAAGTTTGTTTTAAATTGGTTTGTCATTTTATAATAATTTTTTTTAAATAATAAAAATTTGTTAAAAAAAATGTAAATTTTAATTTTAATTTTTTATTTTTTTAAAAAGTAAAAAATGTACGTTTAATTTTTTTTATTTTTTTAAAGTATAAAATGTAACTTTAATCATTTGTATTTTTAAATAAAAATAATAATAATAATAATAAATTGTTTAAAAAAAATCATAATTTTTTTTTAACAAAAAAAGCTTCTTGAAAAAAAAAAAAGATTTAATTTTTATTTTTTATTTTTTATGTATGTTTAACAAAAAAATAATTACATTTTTTTTTTTAAATAAAATACACATTTTTTTTGTTTTTTTTTTTTTTTATAATTTAAATTTATTTTTGTTTTTTTTTTATATTAATTTTACCTGTTTTTAATTTTTTTCCTTAATTTTCTATTTTTTTTTTTTAAACTAGTTTGTTTTTATTTTTTTTCCCAGTTTTTTCTAGTGTTTTTTTTAATTTCTCTATTTTTACTTAATTTTATATATAAATATATATTTTTTAATTTTGTTTTTTTTTTTCCCAATTTCTTTTATGGTTTGTGAGATAATTTTTTTTTAACATTTTTTGTTTTTTTTATTTTTGTCTTTTGTATATATTTTTATATTTGTTTTTTAAATAATCAACATTTTAATTTTAATTTTAGTAGTTTTTAATTTTTTTTTTTTTTTGTCAATTTTTCTATTTTTTTTTATCTAGTTTGTTTTTAATTTTTATTTTTAATATTTTTTTTTTAATTTTTTTATTTTTACTTAATTTTTTTTTTTTTTAATGTTTGTTTTTTTTATTTTCCATTTTTTTTTGCTTTTTTTTTCTTTTGCCAATTTTTTTTTATGGTTTAGAAGATAAAGTTTTTTTTCCCATTTTTTTTTAAATATATTTTTTACTATTTATTTGTTTAATGTTTTTTTTTTTTTTTTAGTTTTTTAATTCTTATCATTAATTTTGTTTTCTTTTTTTACATTTTTATGATTGATTTTCTTTTTTTTATATATTTGATTTTTTTTTCATTTTTCATTTTTATTTTATGTTTTGTTTTTAGTATATATTTTAATTTATGTTTTGTATTTTTTTTTTTTAACTTTTTTTTTTAAGTGTTTTTTCATTGTTTTAATTTTTTTTATTTATCTTTTTACTTTATGTTTTCATTATTTTTTTAAATTTAATGTTTTTTGGGGTCATGATAAAAAAGTGTTCTCCCAACATTAACACTTTTCGTTTTGAGGGTGTTTTTTACATAATTTTTGCGCAAAAAATTGATTTTGACCGCCATTTTTAAAACATGTTGAAAATTTACCCAAAAAAAAAAAAGTGTTATTCCAGCATCAACACTTTTCGTTTTTAGCACTGTTTTTGATGTTTTTTCGGGGTTTTTTGGCCAGAGTTCCCATTTTGAGTTTATAGTTCCCATTTCAAAGTTTACATTGTTTCTAGCATTTGGTTCTAAATGAGTACCCAATTCCTTCCACTCTTCCAATAGATCAAGACAAGAGGAAAGCCTACATTGCAAATGCAAAAGCCTTGAACTCCATCACTAGTGGAATCACCGATTCCGAGTTTACAAAAGTCATGAATTGTAACTCTGCCAAAGAAGTGTAGGATAAGCTAATTGGCTTATACGATGGGGACTCAAAAGTAAAGAAGGTAAAGCTCCAAACTCATAGAAGGAAATTTTAAATTCTGAAAATGGGAGATTAAGAAGATATTGCATCATACTTTCTCCGAGTAGCTGAAGTGTTCAACTCTCATAAAGGATTGGACGAAAACATTGAAGAAAGTACCATTGTTCAAAAGGTCTTAAGATCTCTTCCAGATAGATTTGACTCCAAAATAAGCACCATAGAAGAAATAAAGGATTTAGATGCTCTCAAGATGGATGAACTCCATGGAATCCTCACTAGGTATGAGATGAGAAAAGGTGGCCCAAGCTCCAAAGATCCAGCATTCGAGGCTTCAAAATCAAAGAAGGGGAAAGAAAGGAATGATTGTAGTGATGAATCCGATGTGGAATCTGAATTGGCTCAATTTGTACGAAAGCTGAAGAAAGCATCTAAGCTAAAAGGTAAGTACGCTCTTATCTGTTTCAAATGTGGAAAAATAGGTCATTATGCTGCAAAATGTCCTCATAAACATGATAGCGATGATGAAGGAAATTCTAAAAGAATGGTATACAAAAAGAAAGGGATCAATAAGAAGAACTTCTTCTCTAACCAAGATGAGTCTGATGAGGATGAATTTGTAGTCATCAAAAAGAAATCAGATGAGGAAAGTGACCATGATGAAAGCCAAGAAACATTATTCATGGCATTCACAAATGATGATGACTCAGGGCTAGACGGAAATGTAGATGAACTGTTAATAAGTGCCATTGAATAAAATGAGAAATTACAGAATAAAATCATTTCTCTCAAGGTAGAAAATGAGGAAACAAGAAAAAGAGAAGATCTCTTGGAAACAAAGCTAAAAATAAAAAGAGACTTGTGAAGAACGTGAAGCCAAAATAGTATCTCTGAGGAAGTAATTGGAGCAAGTTAAAAAGGGTTAGAAAGCTCTCAAATACTTAAGACTATCCTAAAAAATAAAAAACCTCAACATGACAAGTCTAGAATAGGTCTTAAAGAAGAATCATCAAGCACTAAGAATAGTGTGAAAAGCTATGCCAATGCACTTTCCAGCAACCCAAAAGAAGAAAAAGTATGTCAACAAAGGCTCATCCTAGAGCTAAAGAATGTAGAGAGAATAACTCCAAAGAAGAATGTGGATTCAAATCATGGATATTACAACAAATACAAACTAGTATTCCATCAAAGGCCCATTTCAAATCCAAAGAATGAAGTGGGAGTAATTCCAAGGAAGGAAGTTGACTCAAATCGTGGCTACTACAACAGGTACAAAACTATATTTCTTGGACATTGTTTTCATTGTAAAAACTTGGTCATCAAGCTAGACATTGCATGGCTTGCAAGAGTGAAACACCAAAGCTAAAGGATCAAATAATCAAACCATATGGCCGGAAAAGGTAGGGAAAAATCAAAACCTTCAATTGATTTGATCCCTTGACCAAATTTGATCTGATTTGCTCATTATGCTACAATAATGGACACTATGAACAAAACTGCCCACTCAAAAGAGGAAAAGCAAGTAGTGAGAATCCCAACATGGATAAATGTGGCCTGGCTCTATATGCTCAAAATAATGAAAATAATTGGTTTGTGGATAGTGGGTGCTCTAGACACGTGACATGGGACAAAAGGAAGTTTGTCTCATTGAGCAAAAATGAAGGAAATGTATCCTTTGGAAGTGGATCTGCCAGAATTGCTGGAAAGGGAACTACTACTCTTATTAATGGAAAAGGAAAAGCCCAAAATGTTCTGCTAGTAAACGGGCTCAAACACAACCTCCTGAGTGTTAGCCAGATCTATGATCAAGGACATAATGTTGTCTTTAGCACCAAAGACTGTGAAATAAGGAACTCTTCCTCAGGGGAAATTGTGGCAAAAGGGGTTAGAACACCAGACAACATTTACGTTTTGAACAAGATTCAAGAAGATAAATGCTACTTAAGTCAAACATATGAAAGTTGGTTGTGGCACAAGCGACTTGGACATACAAGCTTCGAGAACTTGATCAATATCAGCAAGATTAAAGCTGTACGAGACATCCCAAAGCTATTCAAACCAAATCAAGGAGTATGTGGTCCATGTCAACATGGAAAGCAAACCAGAACCAACCACAAGACCAAGGAGTTCTCTACATCAAAGCCTTTGGAGATCATCCATGTTGATTTATGTGGACCAACTAGAAATCAGGCACTCCAAGGAGAAAGGTACTTTGTTTTATTTGTTGATGACTATACTAGAATGATGTGGATATATTTTATAAAATATAAATCTGAAGCATTTGAGTGTTTTAAGAATCTTAAAGCTCTTGTAGAAAATGGAAAGGACACAAAGATTAAGTGCCTCAAACAGATAGAGGGGAAGAATTCACATCTAAAGAATTTAATGAATTCTGCAAAATACATGGAATTAAAAGAGAATTCTCTGCTGCCAGAACACCACCGCAAAATGGGGTAATTGAAAGAAGAAACCGAACAGTTCAAGAAATGGCAAGAATAATGTTATTAGCAGCAGATTTGCAGCCAAAATTCTAGAGAGAAGCAGTCAGGACAACTATCTATACCTTGAAGCGAACTCAATTAAGACCAAATTATCAAAAAACTCCTTATGAACTATGGAAAGGAATACCTGCTTCAGTAAAGTACTTCAAAAGAAAGTGCTTCATAAAAATCAATGATGGCTCACCAGGAAAGTTTGATTCTCAGGTTGATGAAGGGATCTTCCTTGGATACTCTACACGAAGCAAAGCCTACAAGTGCTACAATAATCGACTAAGGAAAATAGTGGAAAGCATTGATGTAAAGATTGATGAAGACCTTCCAGAAAAAGAAATTGAAGAACACGAAGTTGATCCTCTCATTTGAAGAAGAAGAACCTGAAAAAGAAGAAATAGATCATGAAGAAGAAGAAGAGGAAAAAGAACCACCTCATACCCCTTCAAAGATGAAGTTTCTCCAGAAATATCATCCAGAAGAGTAGATTATTGGCAATAGAGATGAAGGGATGCAAAATTGAAGAAGGATGATAAGTACACCAAAGAAAAATGATATTGATTTTCTATCCATGATAGAACCATAAACATATACTCAAGCAAGTAAGGATCCTCATTGGGTAAAAGTCGTGGAAGAAGAAATGTCCCAAATTGAGAAGAATGAGACATGGGAGCTGGTACCTCGTCCAAAGGACAAAAACATCATAGGAACCAAGTGGGTATTCGAAAACAAAATGAATGAATATGGGCAAATCATCAGAAACAAGGCAAGGCTTGTTTGCAAAGGCTATTCACAAATTGAAGGAATTGACTTTGAAGAAAAATTTTCACCAGTAGCTCGTATGGAAGCTATCAGGATGTTCTTGGAATTTTCTTGCTCAAAAGGATTCAAAATCTATCAAATGGACGTAAAATCAGCATTCTTGAATGGGGAACTCAAGGAAGAAGTCTAGATGGAGCAACCAGAAGGGTTTGATCTAACAAAAGGAAAAGACTTAGTCTGTAAGTTGAAGAAGGCATTATGTGGGTTGAAACAAGCTCCCAAAGCTTGGTATGAAAGATTGGGTCACTATCTACAACAAAAATGCTTCAAGAAGGGAGTGGCAAGAAGTAATCTCTACATAAAGACAGATGAAGGTAAGTTACTAGTCACACTTGTTTATGTTAATGATATGATTTTTGCTAGCAATAATGATGAGATGAGCCATGAATTTTCTCAAAACATGTCAAAAGAGTTCGAGATGTCGATGATAGGAGAGTTATCTCATTTCCTTGGACTACAAGTATCTCAAACCAGAATATGATTGTTTATATCTCAAGAAAAATATCTTAAAGACGTGCTTAAAAGATATCGAATGGAAGAATGTGCACCCATGAGCACACCTATGACCACAAATTGCAAATTGAGAAAAAATGATGACTCCCCTCAAGTAGATGCAACTCATTACAGGTCAATAATTGGAGCCCTTCTATATTTAACTACTACGAGACCCAATATAATGCAGGCAGTAGGAATGGTGGGAATATTTCAATTAGCTCCTAAATAATCTCATTTGTTAGCTGTAAAATGAATTCTCAAATACCTAAAAGGAACTCCTGATTTCGGTCTTTGGTACCCTAAGAGCTCAACTCTTACTGTAACTTCATACCCCGATGCTAATTGGGCTGGAAGTGTAGATGATTGAAAAAGTAGTAGTGGAAATGCATTCTTCCTGCGAGACTGTTTAGTATCTTGCCTCAACAAAAAATAGACATCCATATCATTATCCACAGCTGAAGCCGAGTATATAGCTGTAGCAGACTATTGTACTCAAATACTATGGATAAAGGAAGCTCTAAAAGACGTCAACATAGGTACAGATCAACCAATTACCATCTATTGTGATAACACAAGTGTTATTAGTCTCAACAAAAATCTAGTGATGCACTCAAAGACCAAAACATATACCAATCAAGTATAATTTTCTTCGTGAACAAGTAGCTGAACAAAACATCATCTTGGAATATGTCAATACTGAGGAGTAGATGTCTGGTATTTTCACAAAACCTCTTCCTCGAGAAGCATTTGAACATCTTCATCAAAAGATGGGGGTTATCTCTTTAGCATCACTCGAGTTCATTCATAAAGATGTTGCAGGACAGGGGGAGTAGTTCTACAGGGTGAGTAGTTCGATAGGGGGAGTCAGTATGCATTCCTTTTGCATTGATGTCAAAGGGGGAGAGAAGAAGAATATTGCCATCAATAACAAAGGGGGAGATTGTTGACATAGATTGACATTCATGTCAATATGGGAATATTCTAGGAGCTAGAGGAAGGCAAGCAGAGCTATCAGAGCTATAGGAGAAGCAATATATATATGTCATATATATATGCCTAAGAAGAACCTATCGGAGGAGGAAAACAGAGCTATCGGAGCTCAGGAGGAGCCATATCGGGAGTAATGTATGCCAGCCAAAGAAGAACTATCGGCGGAGAAATAGTGAAGAGCGAAAGAGTTCAAAGAGAAGAGGCGGAGCAGTATATAATATATATATGTGTGCAATATACACTATCGGAGGCAGAGTCTATATATATGTGCACAATATACACTATCGGAGGTAGGGTTTACATATATATCAGAATACACTATCGAAGGCGGAATTCACATATATATCGAAATACACTATCGGAGGCAGAATATACATATATATCTGATAAATCATATGGGCGGGTTCTATTATGAGCCACTACCCAAAACCCCTGACAGTGATATATATGTGCGGACCTGATGAGACATATATGTCTGGGTGAATAAATAGCTAAAGTTCGGTTAAGTACTTCAAAGTGGGTTTAAGTGTATTTCAGATATGTGGGTCTTTAAGTCTTACCACGTTAAAACATGCAAATTTGCAATATATATAAATATCATATAACTACGATATGTTGTGGACCCGTTGCAACATTATGCAATGGTTTAATATAATATCGCATCCACCCATCGAAACTCGCATATCGCAATATACAAAGGGCTGATACCCCTGAAAGCACCGATTGCGATATATGTTGTGGACCCGATGCAACATTACAATTTGGCTCAATGCTATATCACATCCACAAAAGAATTAGCCGTCAACCATCGGCGATGTCATGGGCTCGACGTATAAAGGACATCCGGAAGCCACGATTGCCAATTGCAATAATGTTATGGAGGAACAGACCCAATGCATTTATAGATGTGGGTCTAATGTTTTTGAAGTCCGCCCTTTAGCATTTCAGTCAGCTTTTCTCGTATATTCTGTGTATTCCAAAAATGTATTGCTCGGGTTTTTGAAGGCCAAAATGCATAAATAATGGTTCCAATAGTTCAGTAGGCTTGAACGATGCCGATTGCGATTGCGATGGTGACGTGGCATGTGGGGCCTCCTTGTTGGTACTATATCTACAATGAAATCTCTCCTTAAACAATAAAGTCCTATGTATGCTATTATTATTGAAAAAGGAGCGATGTTACAGTTTTAATATGCAACATGCTTTGCTCTGTGTATTTCGGTCCTCTCTTATGCATGTCCCTGGAGTGTTGGTGAACTCGAAGAGACAGAGGAAGCTGAAAGCCGAGAAGCTAAAGGACAAGCCAGTGTAGAGGAAGCCAAAGCAACGAGAAGCCGAAGAGGCAAGCAAGCAGAGAGGTAGCTGAAGCGAGCATTGAGGAAGCCGAAGAGCCAGTGGAAAGCAGAAACAAACAGTTAGAGGCATCAGGAATACATAAAACAGGAAAAACAAGGAAAGGAGGGTGTGTGTGCGTATAATCAAAGCGACAGGAAGCCGAAGTTCAGGAAGAGGCAGGAAAAGCAGGAGAAGCAGGAGAACAGGAGTGAAGTAGAAGTTCAGCAGTCTTGGGAGTAGAGACTACAATAAAACAGTTTATACCAGGTTAGGGTTGGATCCCACGGGGCTGGAGCCTCAGAACTAAAAGGATTGGAAACCTTGGGAGTTGGTGCTCCTAAGTGCAGAACTATTGCCTTGCCAAAATAGAGTTGGTGCTCTGGAGGTTGGAGCCTCACAAAAGTCGAAGTTGGTACTTGGAAACTGATTGCAACCATTTATATATTGTATCTATT
The DNA here is from genome assembly GCA_031772625.1 of Pinus tabuliformis. Classification (NCBI taxonomy): domain Eukaryota; kingdom Viridiplantae; phylum Streptophyta; class Pinopsida; order Pinales; family Pinaceae; genus Pinus; species Pinus tabuliformis. The sequence continues at coordinate 1,928,214,735 of CM062816.1, read as the reverse complement.
TCATTGCACTGTTTGTGTTAATAAAAGCATTTATTCCAGCTATCTATTTTTGTGTTCCATATAAATGTTTTGGTGATAAAAAAAAACAATTAAAAGGAAATACTGATTCACTCCCCCTCTTAGTATTTCCAATAGAGGGCTCACAGGTCGAGGCAGGCGTTGACCCAGCCCCTATCCATATGCAACCTGATACAACTATTGGTGTGTGCTACAGAGGAGGGCCCGACATGTGGTGCTAGGCCACAACCACATGGCCACCATGCAACCAACTCGGGAGCTGGAAATTCAATGGTAAGGCTTGGTGGGCGCATTTAAGTATGCGATAATTTACACCTTTTTCGATGGGAATTTCACCATTCCTGACAAAATTTACCTCTCGATGGTCTACCAAAAGGAGTAATTCATTCTCCAGTTAGCCAATATTGTCATTTTCTAGGACAAATAGAAGAGAAATGGAAAAGGAGCCCTAACTTGTTCATTTTTCAGTCTTTTTAAGCCCAAGAAGAGCCTACACAAGGATTTTTGGGTGTTCTGAATATAATGACAACATATTTTTTGTAATTTGAGCAATGTATATTAAATAATTTGTAGAGTCAATTCATTTTGTGTTGCAAACAGAGATTTTTTGAGGCCATATGGATACCTAGTTGAGCATGGACAAAGTGTAGAAAGGGGTTTTCAAGCCTTTCGGATGTAGCTGTAATAATTGTTTATTTAGTAGAATAGTAATTTTCAATATATTCTCAATATTTTTGTAGAGAAATACCATTTCAACACTTCATTTTGAAGTAGTTGAATTTTCGTTTTGTTTTTATCTCAGAATAAGCACTAGGAGCTACTGCCGCATTCATTGAGAGAGTCCTTTTTATTTTGACACCATCATTTTCTTTGTTGTGGAGTCAACTTGTGAGTTAGAGATCTTTGAAGGAGAATGTTTCTTTGTAGGAAAAAGAAGTTCCACTCTAAAATGAGGTTTATTCTATGAGTCAAATATTTATGATATATTATTTTTGTTTGCTGAGATCAATAAAGAAACCTAGCCATTAGAGTAGGCCCTGGAGACATAGCCCATGGAGGTGAACTTCGTTATCACATGGTTTTTCTATTCTTCATTTTCATCCTGTTGGGTTTCATATGATTTTGTTTCATCTTTAAGTTCATTGAAAATTTAACTATTTAACTTTGAATAACTTACAATCCGAGTGACCCTTTAAAGACCCAAATTTATCAAAGTTGCAAAGTCGTAGAGGATGATCTATTTTCATTTTCACATCACTAGTATTGGAGCAGGTACTGACTAGATTGAAAGCATGGGAAAAAGTTTACAACATGCAATAATATTAAAACTGGAAGAGATGAACTCTTCTCTCCAAGTGGAGAACATGGAACTAAGAATATTACTTGAAGCAATAGAGGATGAAAAAAAGAAGTTGTGCCAGATGTTGTAGAATGTCATTGAAGAGAAAATTAGGGAATGTTGAGCTACTAAAGCTTCCCCCAAGAATCGATAAGTTTGTGGTAATGGGAGGACTGATGATTGTACCCTTTGTTAGTTGAAGAACATTAGTTATATGTTAAATAACAAGAGTGGTTTTCTTGAATCTTCTTCTATCGCTTCATCTACAAAAGAGAAGAAGGAGGAGATGGTTGATTTTTGGTAAGAGGACCAATAGTTTCAAGAAAAAAAGGGGGTAAAAAATAATTATTTCCCAATTCATTCCCTTAACAATGATAATTCTTCTTTTGTATCATTTGAGAAATATACCAAGGGTATTGGTACGAAATTATTGTCCAAATTGGGATACAATGGTAAGAGTCTTGGAATCCATAGTCATGGAATCATTAATCCTATTGAGGTGAGTCCACAAGCTCAACATGAAGGATTGGGATATGTCCAAAAAGAAGTTGGAGAATGCTTCAAAATTTCAAAGTCAAGGAATTCTTCAAGTGTGAAATTCGTGAAGAAAGAACTCCTACAAGCTGAAAGAGAACCATGCCATGATGATGATGTCGATGGAAAAAAATCTCCAAAGAGAGATGAATACTTCAAAGGAAAAAATAAGTCAATTTCTCCTCGATAGACTCATAATTTGAAGGACAATCATAAAAGGTATAAATGTCTTGATTATAAAAACCATGATCATTCAAATAAAATGTTGTAGAATGGGTTTCCTTGTAGTTTTTGTCATGCACCTAGCCATTGTGTAGCCATGTGCCAAAAAAGGAAATAATTATTCAATAAAATGAATATGTCAATTGGAAGTGAGACTAGGAATGAAAATGCTCTTCCAAGTTCAAAGACATTGTTGCCAAGAAATTCTCACAAAAACATTTGCACTCATTGCAATATAAGTGGGAATTGGATTGATAAATGTTGGAAGTTGCATCCCCATATTCATCTAAAGAAGGAAAAATTTGGGCATCAAACCACTTGAGAAGGAGAAGGAAAAAGAACATGCAAGAAACACAATAACCATGTCTGAAGTAGCTCCAAAAGAAAGTGAAATGCAGAAAGAAAAATATCTGGCTTAGTTTGGTAAGAAAGAGTTGGACTATTTATCTAGTTAGATACTACACTTCTTTTGTATTTCAAATGTTTCATGTTCTCACAATAGGGTAGTTTGTAAAAATGATGTTGTGAATAAATAACCTATATGTAACAATGTTTTCTTTAGCATTTGATGTTATTTTTCCTTGTTGTCAAGTCAATTTATATGGGAATTTGAGCATTGAATTTATTAAATATTATAAAAAGATTCATCTCGTTCATGGATCTTGTGATAAGCATCCTAAACTTTGGGATGAGCATTTGCATTACATCCAGCATGCTACAATTGTGCTAAGCACTCATCTACACAAGTATTTCCATTTGAAGCTGGTTTGGGTTATCTGCAAAGGTATATTTTGTAGTTTATCTTTGGTAAAGATTTTGCAATAGATGGACATAATGATGTGGAAAAATCCAAGAATTTCATTCAATGAATGCAACTAGTGCATCAAGGAGTACAAGAGCAGCTTGAGAAAAGGAAATCCAAGTGCAAAGCGAGGCATTTCAAGCATCAAGTTAATCATGATTTCCAAGTGGAAGATCAAGTTAGATTGTATATTAGTAAGGAAATACTTCAAGGTGAATACTATATGAGCCACCAAGGAAAGTTGGCCATGAAGAGAATGTTCAGATTCCATGTATTAAAGATTTTTCTCCTGAATATTTAGATGAGTTGCAATAAAACTCAATTCTTCACTTGAGAATGTGGACTTTACAAAGAGGTAATTTGGAGTATCTTTGAGTGGGGCTCAAGAGTATCAATCCATGTAAAGCAATATGGATTGAAATCGGGAAAGTGAGGAAGTTGTACTATAACTTACTTGTTGAGTAAAAATTGGCTTTTGGTAGTCCAAAACCTTCCCAATGGGGGGAATGATTAGGGATCAAAATATGCTCAAAAATAAAAGTGCTCGAAATCATTCAAAACTACTGAAAAATCGTAGTTCTCATCATTATAATTCCAATGATGCTTGAATTGTCCCAATCTGAAATCGTATGCAAACATTATCGTGTTTTGAGGTTTTTGGAAAATAGGTCAAAGGTCAACTTGCAAGGTTGACTGGCCTGCTTCTGGGCAGACCATACAATGACGTCATGATGACATCAACAAGTGACTGTGAAAAGTACGATGTTAGAATGGCTAATGCCATGTTGACACATGGAAGAGTTGTTCATGTTGAGGTGTCTAATTTTGATTGGTTGGATCTGTTGATGTGGGCCAATAAGGAGCGACCACGTGTCCTGATGGGAGGGCACCACATGGCCCTCAATTTTCATTCCAAAATTTTGGTTAGCTGACGGACTGACCCAATGAGGTTCGACCCCACAACCTCACTGCTATAACTACCATGAATTACCATTGCACCAATTCATTGAGACTTAAACATATAAGATGGCGGGTATTATTTATTGTCAAACAAATCAAAGTTTGGGGGTAGGAGTGACGCACGTGACCCCAACCCCTAGTCACACGACAACACATATGACCACGAAAATGGTGGTGGGGGTAGGCTGTTAGCCCAGGCCTCGGTCCCACGCAACTCCACATAACCTCAGTGGAGAATTTAAACAGGATGTAACAAATTTTCTCGGGCAAGAGTTTTGGAGCCCGATGTGTGGTCACATGGCGCCGAAAGAACCATAGGTGGAGGGTTCAGAGGCCATGGTGGGAATGTTGCCCAACCCCTACCATATGACACCCGATACAACCACTAGCGAGTTTTATAGAGGAGGGCCCAACGTGTGGCACCAGGTCGTGACCGCATGGACACCATGCGAGCAACATGGGGGGGTGGAAATTTGGTGCTAAGACCTTGTCGGCGCATTTAATTAGGTGAAAATTTGCACCTTTTTCGGTGGGAATTTCATCATTCCTGAGTGAATTTGTCACTCAGCGTTCTGTGAAAAGGAGGAATTTGTTTCCCAATTAGCCATTCTTGTCATTTTGTAGGAGAGATAATAGATAAATGGAAAATGAGGCATAACTTGGTAATTTTTCAATGTTTTTGAGCATAAGAAGAGCCTACAAAAGGGTTTTTGGCTGCTTTGAACACAATGGAAACATTTTTTTTGTGACTTGAGATCTACACGTTAAATAAATTGTAGATTCAAGTCATTTTATGTTGTAGAAAAATACTATTTTGAGGGCATATGGAGACCTTGTTGAGCATATAGAGTGCCAAGAAAACGGTTTTCAAGCCTTCCAGACGTAGTTGCACTAATTATTTATTTAGTAGAGTAGCCATTTTCAATATATTCTCAATATGTTTTTGGAGAAAGATCATTTCAACACTTCATTTTGAAGCAATTGAATTTGAGTTTGCCTTTGATCTGAGAATGAGTACCAAGACCTGTTGCCACATTTAGTGAGAGAGTCCTTTTTCTTTTGACACCATCATTTTCTTTGTTATTGAGTCAACTTGTGAGTGAGATATCTCTAAAGGAGAACGTTTGTTTGTAGTAGAAACAAGTGCCACTCTGAAAGGTGGTTTACTCTATGAGTGAAGGATTTGTAATGTACTCTTTTTGTTGCTATGATCAATAAAGCCACCTAGTCATTAACATAGGGCCTAGAGACATAGTTTGGGAGGGGTGAACTCCATTATCACATGGTTGTTCTCTTCTTCATTTTCATCATGTTGAGTTTCGTATCATTTTATTTCATCTTAAATTTCATGGAAAACTTAACTATTCAACTTTGAATAAGTTACAATCCAAGTGACCGTTTAAAGACCCAAATTTATCAAACTTGTAAAGTGTCAGAGGATGATTAATTTATTTTTCAGATCAACGTCTGCCTCTCTAGGTAATCCAAAAAGTGAGGAATGGGAAAAATTTATTGTTTCTCACACTTGCATTCAATGCAGGGCTGGCCTAACATTAATCCTTCTCAAGCACATGTCTCATCCCTACAATTTGTTCCTTCCTATGTATTGCATACTCCTCCAGTAGCACCTTTACCATCCACCAATGTCTCTCAACATGCCTCCTTTGCACCTCAAGCCTTGAAATAGCACACAACACTAACTCATTTTTCTATTCAATCATCAAAGTTGCCTATCATTCCCTTACTTGTCACAAGTGAGCATGAATAAAATGCTCAATATGAGTCTTATGGCTCCTCACATAGATCATCTCATTTAGTGTCATCATGCCCACAACCAGAGGAGAGACAAGAATATTTATCTACTTCTCACAAGAAAGATAATTAATCTTGGTTTTTATGGCATATCACATTTTGAACATAGGTTGAATTTTTGAGGTGCTAACCATTCACAAGTTTACAAGAACATAATACTTTATTTTTTTTGGATGTTATGTTTATATTTTGATTAAATGTTAATAGAATAAAAACATGTGACATTTACACCTGAAGGGATCACATCCGGTTGGCTTATTAGCAGAGCCTAACCCCGAGGGCATCTAGGAGAATTGACCCTGTGAACTCCCATTAGTGAGGTGCTTTAGCGATAAGAACTCAACCAATTGAGCTAACCCTCGGGGATATATATGTATATATATATATATCGAATATATATTTTGCATCTTTGTATTTATGGTATCAGAGCCATCTGGTTCTTTGTCCAAGAGCTGTTTTAAATTGTCTGGTTCTTCCATTAAGTAGTATTTGTCTGAGCTACTGTCCATGAGTCTAAGTTTGCGATAAGGCGTTGGTAGAGAGCTGTGAAGGCGAAGGACTTCCGTGTTTTCTTTCCTGGTGCACAAAAGCTTTGATTCTCCTCTGTTCAGGTACTTACTCATACTTCCTTTCAATGGCTGGTTATATGAATGAGTTTTCTCTTCAGAAGCCCGAAGACAGAAAGATAGCTCATAAGAATCGATGGTCTTTTATGAATAAGTTTTTAAATAAAACCAAAAGTGAAGATGTTCTCTATGATGAAAAAGTATTAGTACAAGAGTTTGAACCACAGCCTAACTAGACATTGCCAGAGATTGATATTGATAAGCTTTATAAAATGCCTGTTTTCCAGTTTCGAGCTGCTCAGTTATTTAGATTTACATCTGTGAATATTCCTATTTCCACTGGCCAGTCTGTATATCAAATCCCACTAATACAGCCAGAAAATATCAAATGGGGTTTAGAAAATGGTTATAGATATATCCATATCGGTATCATACAATTTGGAATTAATCCTCTAGTCCGTCCTGGTCTAAATGCTTCATGCTTGACATGTGTCCTTGATACAAGAATGAATAATTTTGACGACGCTTTATTGGGAGGATTCCAAAGTCCCCTTAATAATGGCCCTGTTTGGTCATCAGTTATCCCCAGGTATCAAGTTTCATTGACAGACCCTTATATCAATGATTTCTTGAATGCTTATATTCAGTTTTATGGTTTTGAGATTGCCCCACAGTCACAGATTGCTCAACTCCATGCTTCTATATGCCTAAGATTTGTCTCCACCTCCATGCCTCCTCTGAATCCAAAGTTAGCTGGTAGAGCTTTAAAAGAAGGTGTTATTGTTGGCCCTGGTAACACTGCTCCCCTACAGATTGGTTTTGCAGAATGTACTCTTCCAGATGAATGGAATAGTACTTATATTCCACTTTCACAGAAATATCCTCAACTGCAAACATCTAAAGTTCCTTGAAATTGTCTCTCGTCCATCATCTTGACGGATCCTCTGGTCTTAAATTCACCACTCCTTCACTTACTAGATCTATGTCATCCTTCCCTAGATCTACAATTTTGGGTGGTAGGAATCCACATATACCCTCTGTTCCCAGAAGTTTATCATCAAGACATTCTGCTCCAAGAGAAGATCATAGAAAATCCACCTCTCATAAACCTGATGATTGTCAGTTCTGTGTTCCATCTTCATCTTCTACATTCCAGACTGATGAATCCCCTAGCTCTCAAGTCTTTATACCTGATATCAAAAGTTTCTCACTTCCTAAAGCTTAGTCAGAAGTTACTGCAAAAATACCAGAAAGATATTTAGAATCTGGAAATTCTAGAAGAACATTTAGCAATGGAACGAAGAAAGCAGATTTCCAATGGTTATCTATGAGAGCAACTTCTGATCCAGACCATAACGAAAATGAAAAGATGCATAATTATACAAACTACCAAATAGTTTGTATGCTTCAAAATATTGATGATATAGCCCGAGATGTTTTAGAAATTAAAGAGCACATCAAAAAGATGCATACTGGTTATATTGAGACATTGGGAATCCAAGATACACACACACAAAAGTTAAATAATATTCAGTCAAACATGGGTATCATCTCCAAGTCTTTGGAACATCTTACAAATGCACTCCCCACTCCTGCTTCTCCACCTCATTATAGAGAAGTAGATGTCTTAAGTTCAAAGCTGAAATTCTCCTCCAATTCTGATGAATCAAAGCAAATCTTTTTTAAAGGGGTAGAGAATATAGATAAAGCCAGACTTGAGAAGATCCAGAAAGGAATCAATCTAGCTAGAGAAAAGACAGAGTTGATGAAGAATAGACTAGCTGATCTTCCTTCTGTTGAAAGCCTAAGACTGCCAAAGAACTATGTCAGCCTTAGTTCTTTGATGAAACAAAATGGCCAACCATCTGCTCCTACAATAATGGCCATGTCAGGAGTAACTGGTGAGCAAACACAAGGTGAATCAAGTTCTAAAAGAGATAGAAGTGATTCTTTTTTCCATTCCAACAAAGGAAAAAGAGGTGCTGGTGATACCAATGCACATGAAGCATCAGCATCTAGCCCGTTCAGCAGATATACTGAAAATCTGCAATCTATACCTATAAGGCTAGACAATCCTGCTTCCAGAGGATATGGAAATTCATTGTTAGTAAATATTGATTGCCTTGATTATAATGAAGTAATTGTTGTTTTGCATAATGTCCATGCTTGGGCATTACAGAGGAAAGCTGAATCCAAAGTATCATGGTCTGATGTAGTTACTCAAATTGTATGGTCTTTTACTGGCATACTAAAGCAATGGTGGGAAAGGCTTGCAGAGGAAGAGAAAGATCAAATAGTTGAACATAGTACTGATCCATTAAGAGCACTGTTTGAAGCTTTAAAACATGAATTTGTTGGATTAGTCCCTGAAGATTCAGCCCATCATTCACAGCTATTTCTCTCCCAGAAGTTATGCGACATTGATTACTTGCAAGAGTATTTTTGTGTTATGCAAAAACTTCTGTATCAGGCTAGTGATCCACATAATGTTGCCTATCTGAGATATTACATCCAGTCTATGCCTGGTAAAATTCCTGATCTAATTAACCAGTACATAGCAGATCATAAAGTGAATTTGGAAGGACAATCATTTGCAGCTATTCACCAATTGATTGTCACAATATTGCAGAAAGAATGTGCAGAGAGCAAAGCCAAGAAGAATTTTTCAAAACATATGCACTTTAGCACAAAGCTTTGCAATAATTTCAAAGAAACCTATAATTTTGGTTGTCACAAGAAAAGTGAAAGAAAGGTTTCTAAAAAGGAAAATTTTGATAACTCTTGCTCCTGCAAGGCTAATAAATACTTTCCTAAAAAGAAAAAATACTTTCCTTCCAAAAGATCATTTAAAGGACGAAGGGTAGTATTTAGGAAAAGATCAAAACCTTCTAAAAAAGGTGTGTGTTTTATTTGTGGTAAAGAAGGTCATTATGCTAACACTTGCAGAGAAAGAAAAGATAAAAAGCAGATGAAGATAATGAATATCTTTTCTACAATACATGATCCACAAGATTGGGATCTTATATCCCACTCTGATGGAGAATATTTTGAAGTTTGAAGTTCTTCTTCAGAATCTTCAGATAGTGAAATTCCTGAAATCAGGAAATTAACAATTGATTCAGAATCATCTTATTCTGATGAAACATTCATTCCTGATATTAAAATGTTCAGTTGGAATTCCTCAGGAGAGATACAAGCAAAGATTGCAGCAGTCAAAGCTGATCTAGCACAGTTAGATCCAGTTCAGTTTACGGCAAGAAGAAGATTGACTGAAAAACTTGAGAATCTTGAGAAACAACTGCCATCCAAAAGGAAAGAAAGATTTTCAGAAGAAGAAATAGATGATGATGACTTCATCGAGAAAGAGTTCGATTCAATGTTCAGACCTTTGCAGATTTCAGTATCTCCAGGTATGAATCAAATTGATGCTCTTAAAAATAAGATCACAGATTTGGAATCTTCAATTCATCATACAAGGTCAGAAATGATACAGTTGTCATCTAAACTTCAAATACTTATTTCTGATTATGATGATTGTAATTCTAAATTAACAAGCCTACTGATGAAAAATGTGCCAGTTATTGAAGAGATATCCCCAAAGAAAAATGTTGAGCTTTTTAATGTTATGGGCATCGGAGATAGAGTGGTTATTCCAATAAGAATTAAAGTCCCTAGCATTAAACCGTATACTTTGGATGCTCAAATAGATTCTGGTGCTATGAGTAGCTGCTGCAAATATAAAGCCATTCCTCATTATTATTGGCAGCCTACTAAACTCCAATTCAGGGCTATCACTGGTGATTTAATGGAAATAAGTCATATAGCTCCTGAATTTCCTATTTTCTTGAATGATGTCCAGGTTTTTGTCACTTTGTATAGTTTTGATACTGGTGCTGATGTTCTGTTAGGACAAGATGTTCTGAAGAAATATTTGCCAGTCACATTTGGACAAGATTATGTTATATTCTCCACCACTGCTGGTCCTATCACAGTCCCTGCTTCTAGTGATTACAAAATTAATGTGCAGCCTAAAGATCAGGATCCTCTCCAGTATAGTCTGCAAGATCTGACCAAGATTAATAAGATCATAAAAAATGCAGAGTTACATGGTCCCAAAACCTTGCAACAAATTTCTGATAAACTTCGAGCAGATTGTACTTCCAGTAGGCCAGATGCCTTTTGGGCAAGAGAAAAGTATTTTGTTGCACTACCTTACCGAGAAGGATATATTCCTAGGCCACAAAAAGCCAGTGCAAATCATATGAGTCCAAAAGAGCAAGAATTATGCAAAGCAGAAATTGAACAATTGTTAGAACAAAAGCTTATTGAACCCTGCAAGAGCCCTTGGGCCTGCCCGGCTTTTTATGTCAATAAGCATAGTGAGCAGAAAAGAGGCAAGAAAAGGCTTGTGATTAATTATAAGGCTTTGAATGATGCTCTTCTTCCTATTCGATATCCTCTGCCTAACAAAGAATTGTTACTTGCTAAGATTGCTAATGCTAATGTGTTTAGCAAGTTTGATCTTAAAAGTGGATTTTGGCAGATTGGTATTATTCCTGCTGACAGGTATAAAACAGCCTTCACTGTTCCTCATGGCCAATATCAATGGACTGTGATGCCCTTTGGTTTGAAAAATGCTCCATCTAAATTCCAAAAAAGGATGGAAGACATTTTTGGTGGGGTAGAGTACATTATTGTATATATTGATGATTTGCTTGTATTTAGCAGAGATGTAAATATGCACAAGATCCATTTAGAACAATTCTACCGACTTGTATATAAGCATGGATTAGTACTTTCAGATTCAGAAGAGAAGTTTCAGATTGGAAAAGTCAAGATTGATTACTTGGGTTTACACATAGAAAAAGGACATGTAGAACTTCAGCCACATGTGCTAACCCATCTATTAAAGTTTCCTGATATAATTTCCGATGTAAAGACCCTGCAGAGATTTCTTGGATGTCTGAATTATATAAGAAAATTTTATGCTAAACAATCAGAGGATACAAATATACTGCAGAACAGACTAAAGAAGAAAGATGTCAGTTGGACAGATGAAATGACAGTAGCAGTAATTAGTATTAAGAGTAAGCTTAATGATTTTCCAAAACTCAAGCTTCCTGATACTAATCTTCCTTTTATACTTGAAACAGATGCTTCTTATCACACTTGGGCTGCAGTTTTGTTACAAAAGCATGGAAGAAAAGAATTGGTTTGTGCCTATTCCTCAGGATCTTTTGATGATACAAAGAAAAAGTATCCTTCTTCTCATAAAGAAATACTTGCAGTAAAGAGTGGAATAAAGAGATTTCACTTGTTCTTGAAAAGTGTTAAATTTATTGTCAGAACAGATCTAAAGCATACGAAACAGATGTTGGCAAACAAAAGATTGTTAGAACAAGGTAGTACCAGAGTACTAAGATGGGCACTATGGCTAGAAGGTTTTTATTTTGATTTTGTTTACAAATCTGGTGCAGAAAATTATCTTGCTGACATGCTTACCAGAGAGGGTGCTCAAGAAACCAAGGAGATCAAGATGTTCAGACCACTTAATCAGCACGAAGCTTCCACAAGTCAGTCCAGTCATGTTGAGTCTAAAAGAGTTAAGTATGTTACAGTCTGTAGTAACTGTCATTATGAGTTTTGTCTAGAATGTCTATCAAAACAGGTCTGAGTCTTGCCATTATGCTTAAGACAAATCATTTTGCAAAAATGGTTTGATTCTGAGGAGTCTAGATGGTCATATACAAAAGAGTTACCATATAGGATTAGGCCATGGCGTGTTTATTATGCATTGTCTAGGGAACCAGATCCTGTTTATTTTGGGTGTATTCAAAATACTGACTGGACATGGTCAGACTACTTTTCTATTCACCAAAGAGCTAGGATACATGGTTCGGTTAAGGTCATATTTTATGCTCACGCTATAGATCCCTCTAACAATTGGTGGAGTCCATGGTTTAAGCTATTCATGTTTAGATATTTTCCTAGAGCTAAAAGCATTTTTGATAGGACTTTTGCTGAGTTTGTCAGAATCTTCCATTGGGAAATGCATGTAGCTGTCCAAAATGATTTCGTCTTAGTGTTTGAATTCATCCACAAACACACAATTGTCATTCCTAATGAAGAAGATGAGTCCTTTAAGCTTTCTGTCAGATTCAGAGGATTGATATCAGTGGACCCACATGACAGGCCAACATTCATGTTCACATTCCCATTCTTTTGTTGTACCAGAGATGCAGCACCATATTGGCTAGATGAATCTGTCCCATACGAAGTGCTGGCTCCAAACAATGAAGAACTAATTGAGGAATTAATAGAACAAGACCAAATCAGACTTGGCCATAATAATCCAGCTGTTCCAGATACTCATGCACATGATTATGATGACAGGGCTAACAGCGACTGATTGAAGGGATCAATCAAATGAAATCCTTTCATATCCTGCTTTATTTGTACATATACTGCTCTTTGGTTTCCGTGGGATTTGGTCCGAATAAAATCTCCACTGTGTAATTACTTTTGTATAAGAGCCGACGTCCTAGATTCCGGCCATCTTTTCACTTCAGAGATGTCATGATTCGGTCCCCATATGGCTTAGCCTCCAAGGGACGAGATAACAAGTGGTTGTCCCCACTTGCCCGAATCTTTAGAACTATTCATTACTTTTGTACAAAGTTCTTTCGTGATAGACATCTTGCATGATGTTCTAGCGAAAGTTTGATTCTTTTGGTTTCAAGTTCCCGGTAAAACCTTTCACCGGATGACCTGCTAGGATATTATAAATACTAGCATTGTAAGCTCATTGAGGGCATTAGAGTCTTGAGAGTTTTGAGAGAGTCTGAGTATTGTTAAAGTCTGAGTGAAGTCTCCCTGCTCTGCATCTGCGAGAAGTTTTCTCGATCTGCTTGCACCACGGAGTTTAACTCTATAGTCTGTATTGTGAGTTTGAGTTCTTTGAGTTTTAGACGAGACGAGATCTCCCTGCTCTGCATCTGCGAGAAGTTTTCTCGATCTGCTTGCATCACGGAGTGCTAGTCTCATATCTGGATTCTGTAATTATCTGAGAAGCGAATATATCTTTTGCATCTTTGTATTTATATATATATATATGGTGTTATTTGTTTATTGAATGAGATATGGAGTGATAAGTTGTATGAGAGATACAAGGGTTATATGACGATATATTTTATGATGGTGTTGGCTCATTTTTCAATGCATGATTATGGCATAAATGTGTTATCTTTTATTATGATTATCATGAAAAGTGATCTATCAGATAAAGTAAGTCACTGATTTCCAATTTTCTATAAGGATACAGAGAGGCTCAATCAAATGGAAAAGAGGGTCCCACCTATTAGTGTCAAACTTTAAATTAAAATTTTATATATGGCCTTTATAAGTATCTCTTCTAGATTATAATAAGCTTGATTATAAATACATACTAATTGAATCTTTTAAATTTAAAAAACTACAAAAACTACTTGAAGCCTTTTTGAAAAGAGGGGATATCTATGAAGTCAGGGGAGGAACTGTTAAGAGAGAGGTATGCTCTAAGTTTCTGGTTGTTATCTATCCACTAATTTTCTATTTCTGATATATATTTGAGGTTGATCCTGATGGTGAGAGAAACTCTGTATCTCCAAGAGGTGATAGACTAAGTGACTCTCGAAAAATTTTAATATTTCTAGAAGTATCTTACTTTGTTTCTGATCTATATATTGTTGTTAGAAGAACTACATTTCTTTGTTGTGCTACTAGTTGTTCGCTTAAAGAAGAAGAAGCTACTCACATTCTACTTGCGCCAAGGATTCCATCACATGGTTATTCTTGCCTACCCTTGGATTATTGTATATGATCATTTAGATGTTGTAGTGATTTGTGATTTGAGTTGGTCAAGGGCTTTCACAAAGGTTTTCCCTCTCATATATTTGGTTGTCATTCAATTTATTAATAAAATCAACCACCTTTTTATTCTGAGATTATTTGAGTATCTATTTGTATTCTTTTTAAGATTTATTTATCTAGTTCTTCTTATTTCACGTTAACAGCTTATGCTCTATAGGAATTAAGACAATTGTCTAAGACCTGATAACTCGTCATCTTTTAAAAATTTGATTTGATTTTTTCTTTGTTCATACATAGTCACAAATAATGTATTTTATGTATATATCTTCATATTTTACATATTTCATTTCACTGACGTAAATATATTTTCATTTGCCCCAATTTTTTATTACTCATAAAATAAAATAAAAATTCATAGAAAACTAAAAACTTAATAAAATCTTAATTTCATTATCTGATCACCCTATCTCATTATCTCATTGTGTTAAAGAGATTTGAGTTGTTTTGTTTCAGGTCTATTAATATTAAAACTTCATCGAAATATTTTGGAGACCATACTAGGGAGTGATTCATTCCCTCGGTCTTTCGAAATATCATTAGTTTAATGATTATTTAATCTCTGTAAAAACTGTTGGAATTTAATTCCAACTACAACAATGAACAGCTGGATTTGCAGTAAATACTCCAGCCTGTTCAATGCCTTAAAGTCAAGCCCGATATTTTTGCACATTAATATGCATTAAAGTTTCAATTGAATTCCCCTGCAGACAACCGACTTGTTTTTTGATAAAAGCATCACCGCCTTGCTGCATTAAATTCGGTGATAGGCATTAGAAGATATTCTGTAATATTTTATTGTTTAAATCAGATATGTTTTAGCATATAAATACCACACAATAGTTCTGTTTTGAGGTCAGCAGCAGATTGATAGAGAGCAGAGGAGAGCACGCAACAGCATGAAGATAATACTTGCCAGATAGTGAAACGCACAGTAGTGCACAGCAGGAGTAAATGCAACAGCGCAGCAGAGAGCAGAAAGGGAAAAATGCACAGCAGTGCAGATATTTGAATGAAATTTTTTTAACATATGTTTATTTGTGTGGAACAGAAGCGTTCCTTGGTGAATTTGTTTTGTAATAGAAGTTGTGAAATTCCCTCAGTATGAGGAAGACAAATCTGTAACAATTAGTTTATTTTTAATAAACGCAAGTTAATTTTTCCTGTTGCTGTTACACCGTAACTCAAAATATACTTGACGTCAAAAATTTACGTTGCTGCAACACCATGAACAGCGTTGCTGCAACACAAGTTACAACAACTGGAAAAAAAAACTGTGTTGCTGAAACACCATTTCCAGCAAGCGATTTTCTGTTTTTCTGTGCAAAAACAGAGTGTAAAAAACAGAGCAATTTTTGTCTGTCTGTTATGGAATTTATCAGAAAATTCCAACATGGTATAAAAGCTGGTCTAGGCACTGAGTGAGTCAAAAACAGAGCTTGTTTTTCACTGTAGGAGTTGTAAGAAGCTTGTTTAGCAGACTTTTTCCAACAGAGAAAGATTTTGCTTGTTTTCATTTTACAGTCAGTATCTCTTCTTTACCAATACAGGTTAAAATGGCAGATGCTGGATCAGGTTTGACAAATTCCCAACTGCCACAGTTTAATGGGAAAAAACACAGTTATTGGTCCATAACAATGAAAGCATTGTTTTCTTCTCAAGGAATATGGGAGCTGGTTGAAAATGGCTATGCTGAACCTGCAGATGCAACAACACTGGTTGCTTTGACAGTAGCAGAAAGAGACCAGTTGAAGGGCGACAGGAAGAAGGATGCCAAAGCCCTCTTTTTCCTCTTCCAATCAGTACATGAAAGTGTTTTTCCGCGGATTGCTGCAGCAACAAAATCCAAGGAGGCATGGGATATTCTCAAAACTGCCTATCAAGGCATGGAGAAAGTGAAGACTACAAAGTTGCAGATGTTGAGGAGAGACTTTGAAAATCTCAGCATGAAGGAATCTGATACAATAGATTCATTCTTCACTCAGGTTATTCGCTTGATAACCTAGATAAGATCTCATGGTGAGATTCTTGAAGATAGAAGGATTGCAGAGAAAATCTTGAGATGTTTACCCTCAAGGTTTGAATCTATTGTGGTAGCAATAGAAGAAACAAAAGATCTCTCACAGTTCATGGTAGATGAGCTGAGTGCTTCTCTGTTGTCTCATGAACACAGACTGAGTAGAGGAACAGATTCCTCATTTGAGCAAGCATTCAAGACTCAGATGTCTTTTGGCGAAAGAAGAGGTCGAGGCAGAGCAAATAACAGAGGTCGTGGAAGAAGCCAAAACAGAGGAAGAAATTATCCTGCTAGCACAAGCAAAAGGAGCTACAATCAGAACCAAGCTGAAAGTTTAAGCAAACAGCAAGCTCATGGACAAAGGTATGACAAATCCCAAGTCCAATGTCATTATTGTAAAATGAAGAAGATAAGAACCCAAAGAAAGTGCTGTTAACATGTAGCATAGCACAAGACAAACAAGAAGATTTTTGGTTCTTAGACTCAGGTTGTAGTAATCACATGACTGGAAATATTGCAATGTTTGCCAATCTGGATGAAAATGTGAAATCTGAGGTAACAACAGGGACTGATGATAAGATAACTGTCAAGGGTAAGGGCAGAGTCAGTATTCAAGCAAAAAATGGAGAACAGATGATTGTGCCAAAGGTATACTGTGTACCTGGTCTGAAATGTAATCTTTTGAGCATTGGACAGCTCATAAACAAAGTTTACAACGTGTTCTTCAAAGATGATTTGTGTACTATCAGAGACATACCTCCAAGTAAGAAGATCATTGCACAGGTGCAGATGACCAGCAATAGAATGTTTCCTCTCAAACTTAGGGCAGATTTGAAGGAAGGCAGAACTATTGCGGCTGTAACACAAGAAGTCTTTCAGGAACAAGTGAAAGATGTGAATTGGTTGTGGCATTTGAGATTTGGACATCTCAATTTCAGAGGCCTGAATCTGTTGCACGGAAAGGGAATGGTAAAGGGATTGTCGTTGATTGAGAAACCAGACAGCCTTTGTGAAGGCTACATCTTGGGCAAGCAACACAAAGAAACCTTTCCAGCAGGAAAAAGTATAAGGGCAAAAGCACCCTTGGAAATTGTTCACTCTGATGTGTGTGGACCGATGCAAATACCATCATTTGCCGGAAATAAATATGTTTTAACCTTCATTGATGATTACACCAGAAAGACATGGGTGTATATGCTGAAACAGAAGAGTGAAGTGTTTGAGAAATTCCGCCACTTCAAAACTCTTGTTGAAAAGCAGAGTGGGCATTATATCAAAGTGCTCAGAACAGATAGAGGAGGAGAGTACATCTCCCAAGACTTTCTACGTTTTTGCAGAGAGAATGGCATACAAAAGCAATTCACCGCAAGGTATACACCTCAGCAAAATAGTGTTGCTGAAAGAAAGAATAGGACCATTCTTGACATGGTCAGAAGTATGCTGAAGGAAAAACATTTGCCGCATGAGTATTGGGCAGAAGCTGTTACTTGCGCAGTTTACATCTTGAATAGATGCCCAACTAAAGCTGTCATGAACAGAATACCAGAAGAGGCATGGAGTGGTCAAAAACAAACTCTCACTCACATGAGAGTATTCGGTTGTGTGGCATATGCACATGTACCGGATCAGCTAAGGAAAAAGCTTGATAGTAAGGGGGAGAAGTGTGTCTTTATTGGCTATTGTGATGAGTCAAAAGCATACAAACTCTATAATCCATCCACCAAGGAATTAATAGTAAGTAGAGATGTGCAGTTCATTGAAGATGAAGCTTGGGATGGATGCTTGGAAAAAACAGTGAATGTGAAGACAATTGTGTCTCATGAAGAACAAGAGGAAGGGACAGCAGCAAATAATCCTTCCTTGGTGGCTCCTCCTCCACCACAACAAGTACAACAAACCACACCACAAGCTGGAATTCGAACAGCCTTGAGAAGTCAAGGAAGAACAGTTGTTGTTACACCACAAACAGTTGTTGCTGAAACACCACAGGGATCAAAAATACCCTCAAGTTTGGATGGAACTCCAAGCACACCAAGAAGACCAAGATTCAGAAATCTAAGTGAGATTTATGAACAAGGAGTAAGTAAGTAACAATACCGGTCTGAATTCATTATTCGCTTTATATTGTCATATTGATGACCCAATCCATTTTGAAGATGCTGTAAATGAAGATAAATGGATTGAAGCAATGAATGAAGAGATTTGTGCAATTGAGAAGAGTAAAACATGGGAGTTAGTGGACCTCCCTGAAGGCAAGGATGCCATTGGAGTTAAGTGGGTCTATAAGACCAAAAGCAATGCTGAAGGTAAGATTGACACGCACAAAGCAAGGCTTGTTGTGAAAGGCTACAAGCAGCAGCAAGGCAAAGACTATGATGAAACCTTTGCACCAGTAGCAAGGATGGAAACAATGAGCACAGTGTTGTCTATTGCAGCACAACACAAATGGAACATTTATCAGATGGATGTTAAATCTGCATTCGTGAATGGAATATTAAAAGAAGAGGTTTATATTGATCAACCTCCGGGCTATGAAGTTGAAGACCAAGAGCATAAAGTTTGTAAACTGAAGAAGGCTCTTTATGGGCTGAAGCAAGCTCCAAGAGCATGGTATAACAGAATTGATGCTTATCTGATTGAGAATGGGTTTGATAAGTGTGATGGTGAACCCACACTCTACATAAAATAGAATGACGGTAAGATTATTATTGTTGTTTTATATGTAGATGATCTGATTTTTACTAGCAATGATGCTTCTCTCATTGCTGATTTTAAAGCAGTCATGATGAGTGAATTTGAAATGACTGACTTGGGCTGCTTAAGATATTTTCTTGGAATTGAAGTAGACCAAAGTGAAAATGGTGTTTTCATTTCTCAAGATAAATATGTAGAAGCTGTGTTGAAGAGATTTAACATGCAGAACAGCAAGGCTGTTGTGACTCCAACAGTAGTGGGGCTGAAATTAACCAAAGAAGACAGCAGCAAATATTTTGATCCAAAACTGTATAAGACAGCAACATAGTTGGCAGCCTTATGTACTTGACTGCAACTAGGCCAGACATTATGCACGCTGTGAGTTTAATCTCCAGATTTATGGAAAGACCGAAAGAGACTCATTGGCAGGCAGCCAAGAGGATTCTAAGGTATGTGAATGGAACGAAGGGGTTTGGTATTTTATACTCCTCTTCTGAAAGTTTCATGTTGACAGGTTACAGTGACAGTGATTGGGCTGGAAGTGTTGATGATAGGAAAAGCACATCGGGATATGTGTTTCATATGGGATCGGGAGCCATCTCATGGGCTTCCAAGAAGCAACCAGTTGTGTCTTTGTCAACAGCAGAGGCAGAGTATGTGGCAGCAACAGCAGCAGCATGCCAAGCAGTATGGCTGAGAAGAGTTCTCAAAGATTTGTGTCATGAACAAGAAAAGGGCACAACCATTTACTGTGACAATAACTTAGCAATAGCATTGTCTAAAAACTCTGTTTTTCATAAAAGAACAAAGCACATAGACACCAAATTTCACTTCATACGTGAATTGGTTAACAATGGTGAGATTGTTTTGCAACACTGCAGAATAGAGGATCAACTTGCTGACATCTTGACAAAACCATTAGCAAAGAAAGGTTTTGATCATTTCAGGAAATGTCTGGGTATGCAGTAGTTGAAGTTAAGGGGGAGTGTTGGAATTTAATTCCAACTGCAACAATGAACAACTGGATTTGCAGTAAATACTCCAGCCAGTTCGATGCCTTAAAGTCAAGCCTGATATTTTTGCACATTAATATGCATTAAAGTTTCAATTGAATTCCCATGCAGACAGCCGACTTGTTTTTCGATAAAAGCATCACCGCCTTGCTGCATTAAATTCGGTGATAGGCATTAGAAGATATTCTGTAATATTTTACTGTTTAAATCAGATATGTTTTAGCATATAAATACCACACAGCAGTTCTGTTTTGAGGTCAACAACAGATTGATAGAGAGCAGAGGAGAGCACGCAGCAACGTGAAGATAATACTTGCCAGATAGTGAAACGCACAATAGTGCACAACAGGAGTAGATGCAACAGCGCAGCAGAGAGCAGAAAGGGAAAAATGCATAGCAGTGCAGATATTTGAATGAAATTTGTTTAACAGATGTTTATTTGTGTGGAACAGAAGCGTTCCTTGGTGAATCTGTTTTGTAATAGAAGTTGTGAAATTCCCTTAGCATGAGGAAGACAAATATGTAACAATTAGTTTATTTTTAATAAACGCAAGTTAATTTTTCCTGTTGCTGTTACACCGTAACTCAAAAAATACTTGACGTCAAAAATTTACGTTGCTGCAACACCACGAACAGTGTTGCTGCAACACAAGTTACAACAACTGAAAAAAAAACTGTGTTGCTGAAACACCGTTTCCAGCAAGCAATTTTCTGTTTTTCTGTGCAAAAACAGAGTGTAAAAAACAGAGCAATTTTTTTCTGTCTGTTATGGAATTTATCAGAAAATTCCAACAACAACCTAATCTTGGCTTTTGGATTTGTGATCAAACCAATATTTCTCATTCCTTACTTGATTTGATTATGCAAAATTCAATCTATTGAGGAGTGTTCTAGGACGTGGGCAACTATCTCTCGAGACATTGAATTAGAAGAAAGGAGGCTAGCTTTGCAAAGAAAAATACGTCAATATCTTGATCATTTCTAATATGATCTATCTAATTCATGATAATCTGGTCAAATCTACATACTACTCTTATCCCTCAATTAAACCATCAAAGGAACATTGCCAATTCCTTGCTTGATTATATTTTGAATAACCCATCTACTATCCAAGAATTGAATCATGATTGTTTTGTCATATATCATCAGATTAATTAATACGATCAATCTGAAACATTGACTAATTGACAATGTGAAGTACATGAATTTGAACACGTACATGATCTAGTGAATCTTGCACCGCTCAATGCCTTAGGGGTGATAGTCTTGAATACTCTCTTGTTAACGAAATCCAACATTGTAGGGTTTTCATAGAGATGGAAGCCCACCCTCATTTCCTCCAATTCCTCCATAATTCATCTAGGACCAATTAACCGGCTAAAAGATTCGTATCTGGAATGTAAACCCAACCTTCCAATAAAACTCAAGGTTCCAATGCCTCTGGTTCTTCTTCTTCTAGTTCAAGTTCTGTTGCTACTCCTCCTATTTCAATCCGTTCTATTTATTCCTCTTTCAATCCTCAACCGTCCAATACCAATCCTGCTAGAGTTATCAAAAACTTTAGACTCTTTCAATTTTAGGAGGATGTCAATATGACCCCTTGGCATATTCAATCTCCACTAAACCTACCTCCTGCAAATGCCCGTCTTCCCAAGTTTAAAGATCATCTTCCAAAAAAATTTGTTGTTGGTACCATCACCCAAAATGAGCACTTGATTTCCTTTTCAAATGATTTCCATGGTATTGGTGTTAATGACAATGGCACATGCATGTAGTTGTTTGACAATTCACTTTCTAGTAAGGTTGCTGCTGATTTTTTTGAATTACCTCCAAAAGATTTTAGCACTTGGGATGAATTATTCTTTTAGTTAAAACCTACTTATGGTGAACCTCAAAAGCGAGTTAACTTACTTCGTGATTATAATAATGTTTCTTTTATAAAATGAGAGAACATTAAAAATTTCAATCTTCACTTTACTCAAATTTACAATCAGATTCCTGAGATCATTCGTCCCTATAACCAAGCATCCATGATGCATTACTATGGTGCATTATCTCCTCGCTATCCTCAGCTCCTTGAATAAAAGAATACCACCAGCCTAGAACCTACTTTACAAATTTTCATAGAATACGAAGAGTGATTGAGAAGAACAGGTATCCTTCTTGAGAATCCAACAAATCAGATAGATATGACTGCTATTTTGCACCTTATGCAAGATATGAGTAACTGAATAATTACATATGAGTGGAGGATAAATTCTCAACCTAGGGCCTCTACTTCTAAGCACACCCATGCAACATAACAATTATATCTACCTGTTCCTATCCTCACTCATTCATGGTGTGATTTTTGAGAAGAATACCATGCTATTAAGACATGAAAAATTCGAAAAAGCACTAGAGATAAAAATTTTGGTAAAAACCTGACCGTAATCTAGCTAATATGTATTGGGTTGATGATGAACATGTCTTAGTTGTAGAAACAAGAAATTCATATAAAACAAGCATGGCTAAAGAAGAATCGTCTAATCATAAATCTAATAAAAAAACCTTGGATCTTGTTCAAAATCATTCACTTGTAACTATTTCCTCTGCTCAGACTGTAAACTCTACTTCTTATACAACTTCCTTGCTTGGTTTTAACATCTTGATACAAATGGGAAATATTAAAGCAGATGTATCATTGCTTGACATGG
This sequence comes from Pinus tabuliformis, assembly GCA_031772625.1. Classification (NCBI taxonomy): domain Eukaryota; kingdom Viridiplantae; phylum Streptophyta; class Pinopsida; order Pinales; family Pinaceae; genus Pinus; species Pinus tabuliformis. The sequence continues at coordinate 1,928,192,157 of CM062816.1, read as the reverse complement.
AAACTATTCCTGAGCAACAAAAACACTTTAAAAAATTCCTTAAAGGTAAAGTATTCTCCAATCCATTGTCTTGAAGTTAAATCTGAAGTGGTTGATCCTTAAACAACTTTGGTTTTCATCAATCCATCCCATCCATTTAGAACCCCTCCATTTTATGTGTCTATGAAGATACAAGATAAAATTGCGCATTGTTGCCTCTTAGATAGAGAATCGGAACCTAATTTAATGTCAAAGATCATTATGGAAGAACTTGGCCTTCAATGCACTAGTGACACCCCTCGAAAAGTCATAGGCTTTAATAACTCCTTTCAAAAATCCATAGGTATCATCAATGATGTTACCTTAGTCATCTGTGCACACGCTGAAATTAGAACTACATGCAATATCAAAGTTATGGATATGCTTGTTTCTAATTACTTAATCATATTAGGTAGAGCCTGACAAGTCCATACAGGGTGCATCTATCCTCAAATAGAACACATATGACTACATCTAAGGGTGCCAAAAACATTATTATCTATAGAGAAGGTGAGATCACTCCTTTTGTTAAGGGTTCACCTTAGCGTAATATTAATTCTGTTGAGAAAGAGATGGATGTTTATTCTATTTTTTTTATGAAGATATTCCTCCACCTAGCTTGCCCCCTTATCATGATCTATTATTATTATTTGCACTTTGATGGCGGTTTTTCTCATGGAGGTAATTAATTCAGGTGAATATTGGTTTCCACTCACCTATTCAACTTGGACCCCCTACATTGTTTCTTTCAGTTTCCTTAATTGTAGCACAATTTACTATTTTTGGCAGTTGTTTAGGTCTTCAACTTATGAAACCATTTTGAAGCGCTAAATGAAGGTATTTTTGAAAAACAAACAAAGTGATGGCTTGCAGCAAGGGTTTGCATTCGAAAGTTGTAGTCCTTGGATAGATATTTCTAACAAAGTATCGTACACATCAATGGAGCTCATATTCAAAAGTACAACCCTCGGAAGTTAATGTACCAACTAACACTAACAAAGCCCACAAACGTTTCGTGCTTCATTTCTTAGGGTTAGGTTTTTGGATGTTTGTGGTTTTCCCTTGTTTCTTAATAATAAAAAGGCTTGTGAGTCTCACTGTAGCATAATTAAGGGGCATGTCACCCTTACATCTCTTCTTAGAGATAAGCTACCATTGTAGCTTGTTTATTTTCATTCTGCATCAAAACAATTTTTTAGTATTTTTTTATTAATTGAATGAAGTTTAACATTCAGATAATTAATTAAAAAATAATTTATTTAATTAATACAAATTAAATAATTAAACAATTAATAACAAATTTAAAATAATTTTAATTTTATTGTTTTTTAAAAATATATATATATATTTTAATATAAGATTAAACTTATTATTATTTTATTTGTTATTTATTATTGGTGATGGTCATGGAATGAATTCTCACCGAACCTAAGATCTTGGGTTCGAATCTTGTGCTACCTTCCCTATAATGGGTGAAAATAGACATGTAAACATTAAAATAAGAAAATCCTACCAAATTTACAAAAAAATGTTATATACTTTAACATTTATTATAATAATTATAACCAAAATTATATATATATATATATAGTAATTCCGAACAAATAAAAATAAATAAATAAACCTTTTATCAAACTCAAATTATAACTTCCGAAATGGTAAAATCGATACTAGCACCCTAGACAAGGTTTGGATCACTTTTCTACTTACCTCGTTTCTTTTAACCTTTTTTATTTGAAAATAAAGTAGATAGGAGGATATCCTCCGAATAGGAACTTCATGTTTTCAACCCTCCACACTAGTTCTACAACATTGGTTGAATTATTTTGAATTTTCGAGGCCAACAATAATAAGTACCTCTTGTCCGTTGTAGAAAAGATGTAGAGTTGTCAATAGAACTTTCCAGATTTCTTGGATCTAGAACAGCCAAAAAAAAAAGTTCATGCCTAGTGGTTGTGCAAGTATTTTTCGCATCAATGAATTGTGAGTGAGTCTTTCTTGGATCCAGAATAGCCCCCAAAAAAAAAGAGTTCATGCGTTATGGTTGTGCAAGTATTTTTCTCATCAATGAATTGTGAGTGAATCTATGTGTTTGATTGCTTTTTTCCTAACTTGGTATCAAAGCTGCAAGATCCTTGTGGAGTTGTTTTGTTTCAATTTGAAACAATGATTGGAGGGTTTTGAGATGGATCAGTAGTTGAAGTCATCGCCACAGAGAAAAGTTTAGAGACTGCCGGCACAATCACTGTCTACAAGACTACGTGCAGTCGTTGGTGTTCGAAAGGACTGCAACAGAGATAAAAGCACCACCGGTGAGAATTCGGTCATATTCCATTCAGCCTTGATATATTACAGTGGTTTAATCCGTTGTATTGTGAAGTTTTGAAAAACCTGTTTGTGAAGTGCTTTACGATTTAGAGCAAGGAGCTTGGAATTAGTTGTATGAAGTGTTTTGTTTCACGATTAACAAAGGGTACCTTGGAGTTAATGAAGCTTTTATAGAGTGACTTTTGTTTTAAAGAAGGAAGAATGAGGTGAATTTGGTTAATCACGATATTTTTAAAATTAAAAGGTGGTTTAAAATTTGAGGAAGAGGAATGATATTATAAAGGCAGTTTAAAAAGTCATTTTATGATATTATGATATTTAATCCGTTTAATAATAAAAGGTTTAAGGAGTAAGAGAAGAACAACTTAAGCTAATTAAAAAAAATGGATATTGAAATTGTTATTGTATTTTTTCTTTTCAAAATTTTATTTGTTTTGAGGGAGTAATTATTGTAAAGTTGTTTGCCGCAATAATGTCAAATCTATTGCTTGACACAGATTTGAATGAGTCCACAAAGCTTAAAGGCACAAATTATGCTAATTGGAAATTTAAGCTACTAACAATGTTGGAAGCATATAATTTGTGGACCATAGTGAGTGAAGATAAAACCAAACTCAAGATTGTTGTTGTTGTCTCAGATTGGAAGAAAAGTGAGATGAAGGCGAAGGTATTGTTGCACATGTCTGTAAAAGGCAACATCAGATGAAGGCGAAGGTATTGTTGCACATGTTTGTAAAAGGCAACATCATTCCTCATATTCCAGATTGGAAAACTTCTAAGGAGACATGGGACGTGCTCAAAAGTTTGTATGAAACAACAAATTCAAATCGGATTTTATTTTTAAAGAGTAAGTTGTTGTCTATCAAGATGGAGCAACATGAAAGTATAAGCAATTTTATTTCTCATGTTAAATATTTAAGTGACAAATTAGGTGATATTGGAGAAAAGTTCAAAGAGAGAATGAAGGACTTTGATTTGGGCTCTGCCATTTCAGATTTGGTGTTGGTGGAAAAAAGGAAACAACCATACAGAGGTAAGCCATGGGCCAAAAGAAAAGGTGGCAAATATCAAGAAAAACAAAGAGGTATAACTCCATCTAAATTTGAGTCTAATGTTAATAAGAATGATATATGTTTTTGTTGTGGGAAACTTGGGCATCATGCAAAATATTGTTATAAAAGAAAATACAACAAGTTTAAACAAAGAATAAAAAATATAGTAGCAATATTGTGGACAATCATACCTTAACTGTTGAACGATTGAAATACCTAAGTTGTTCATTTCACAAGTTGTTTGTCTACAAAAGCTGATGATGTTAATGCATGGTATGTTGATTCGAGTGTCTCAGCTCATATGTCCTGTAACAAGAATCGGTTTGATAAGTAATATGAAAACCTTGATGGATTATATGTTTATTTAGGAGAAAACAACTCACTTCAAGTACAAGAATATGGAGTAATAAGTGTAAACCTACCTAATGGACAAATGAAAGAGATCCATAATGTAAAGTATGTTCCTCAAATTAAAAGGAACTTAATAAATATCTTGGTTTTCACTAACCAAGATTTAAAAGTGGAGTTTGTTAAGTTTGGATGTGTTGTCAAAGATATAAAAAATCATTATAGGGTTGTTTCCCTAGGTACAAGGACGGAACGATTATATAAGTTGAATGTGACTAAAGTAGTGCATCAATTGTTAGGAGCTAGAACAATGTCAACAAAAGAATTATGAAATCATAGGTATGGACATGTAAATCAAAAATGAATTAGTCTTTCCTCAAAAGAAATCAATGGTTGAGGGACTGCATGTTTTTAAAAAATGAACATTAGGAATGTGAAGCATGTGCTTGAGGAAAACAACATAGAGATGAATTCCATATAAGCAATGGCAAAAGACAAACAGATACACTTGAGGTAATTCATACTAATGTTTGTGGTCCAATGCAAACAAGATCACTAAGTGGTGCATGTTACTTTCTTATTTTTGTTGATGATAGATCCAGGTACACTTGGGTTTATTTCATTAGATGTATTTGAATATTTGAAATAATTCAAGAATATGGTTGAAAAACAAACTGGTAAAAGCATTCAAATATCGAGATCATATCAAGGGGGAGAATACAAATCAAGAGTTTTAATTAATTACTATAAAGTCATGGAATCCAACAACAATTAATAATGCCTAAAACACCTCAACAAATGGAGTTTTTGAGAGAAAAAAAATAACATTGGTAGAATGTGCTCGCAGTATGTTGAAAGGTAAAAACATTTCTAATGGTTTTTTGGTAGAAGCTATTAACACATTTGTTTACTTGAAAAATAGAAGTCCTACCAAAAGTTTAGATTGTAAAACACCATTCAGTGTATTTCATGGATATAAACCAAATGTGATTCATTTAAGTATTTTTTGCAAATCATTTGAACATATTCCAAAATATGAAATAAAGAAACTTGATGCAAATAAGTTAGATGCATATTTATTAGTTATTGTGATCATCAAAAAGCATATAAATTGTTTGATCCCAAATCACATAAATTAATTATAAGTAAGGATGTGGTGTTTCATGAGAACTCAAATGAAAAGGATAATAATGGTGCATTGAATACATCTTTTGATAATCATGATTACTTCAAGATAGATAAAAATGTTGAACCTGAATAGGTATAGGAACAAGAGAAGGAACATATATAGGTTCAAGAACATGCAACCTCAACCAATCAGAGCACTCCAAAAAGAAGAGAACAAGATGGAAGCAGGAGAACTGTGAGAAGTAATGAAGAAGACAAAATAAGAAGAACTTGTTAAGTACCTATGCTACTAGTTTAACCCCTTATTGTTATTAGTGGAACCCCCTTATTATATTGTTGTTCCCATGTAGTCCCCATATTGTTATTATTGTGCCCCATAGAAGCCCACTATTGTTATTATTGTGCCCTTACATTATTACCGTTATGTTGGCTCTGATTATAATATGACCCCTTAGACTCCTATATATAGAAAGGAGGTCTTGTCATTTGTATCATCCAAGAATGTTTCATTTGTGTAATGTAAAGGAGGTTTCCCCCTCAAAGACGCTTATTTTGAAGGAGTTTATTTATCTTTTCTATATTTTTGTGAGCTGGTTTCATAACATTTGGTATCAGAGCTTTGGATTGTAGGGTTTCGCTGCTTCAAATAGGTCATTGTGGAATTTTCGCTATAACTTTTTTCTATGAAGTTTAAGAAGCTAAAACAAAAACCCATTTGAGATGAGCTCATTCTAAACCTCGGGTATGAATTTTAGATCTTTCTTCACTATATTTTTGGAGATACGGTCCAAGACATTTAGGGTTTCTGCAAGCCCTAGAATTACATTCCAAACAGGTGACCTTGGGAAAATAGTCATAACTTTCTCTCTGAGTATCAAATTGAAATTTCGTAAGAAGCCATAGAAATAAAACGGCCTATAGTTTTCTTTATATTAGTTGGAGGTCTGAAGGTCAAAAAAATGACATGTGGAACTTCGTACAAGTTCGCTCTACTTAAAAAGTATATAATTAGGTCATCTTGGGAGATTGGGCATAACTCTTTCATGGAGACTCCAATTTCGATCAGAGTGGTGGAATTTGAAAGAGGATGCAGAGATATACTACAAGATATAATTTTAGAAATGGGAGATCCGAAATTACAGAGTTACAGTGGTTTCAATATCAAGCTCCTAAAATCAGGAAAAAGCAATATGAGGAATTTTGATGGCAAGGATCCAGTAAATTAGATACTATAGATGGAGCAATATTTTTATCTACATGATGTAAACCTGTTACAAAAGGTACATAAGGCATCCTTATATTTAGAACCAAATCGGGTTGTATGGTATAGAGAGCTTTGTTCTCGTAAAGCACTTTTCACCTGATCAATTTTCATGGAGGAAATGATAGCACATTATGAGGAGACAAAGAGCAACATCTTCTTTAACCTATTGATAAATCTAAAAAAAAATGGTTTAATGGTAGAGCACATTGGGGAATTCCAAAACCTTAATATAAGGGTAAATGATATTCCTGAGAAGTACAAGATTGATGTCTTCATAGGGACTTTAAAAGATAATATCCAAAATGAGGTTCGCCTTTGGGAACCTGATTCATTGGAGAAGGAATACAGGTTGGTAAGAAAAGTGGAAAGCAAACTTATGGCAACAAGGAAGTCTACCCCTCACAACTATAAAAATGGAAGTGTTGTTCCTCTTAGCCTTCCACAACCTACAAGTTTTACACCACAACAATTGGAAGAAAAAAGAGAAAAATGACTTTGTTACAATTGTGATAAGAAATACATTAAAGGCCATAAGTGTGCTAAGAAGAAATTATTTTACATAGATTGTGAAGAGGAGGAAGAAAATGATCAAGAAACATCAAAAGAAGAGGATACACACCAACCCCAGTGAAAGAAGAAACGAATCTAACCATATCTTGTACTACATTGGTAGGAATTACCACTCAAGCTATCAAGATAGAAGGACATATCAAGAAGAAGAAGGTTCAAGCAGTGAAATATCAAGAAGAAAAGAATCAAGAAATGTTGAAAGAAGAGGATACACAACAGGAACCAACCCCAAAGAAAGAAGAAATGAATCTGGCCATATCTTGTAATGCATTGGCAGGAATTACCACTCCTCAAACTCTCAAGATAGAAGGGCATATCAAGAAGAAAAAGGTAATAGTGTTGATTGATTCGAGTAGTACCCATAATTTATTCATTGTAAGATAGCCAAGGAATTGAATTTCTTCCTATATCCAGCACGAGAGTGTCAAGTAATTGTTGCAAATGGAGGAACCATAAATTGCTCTGGAAAGTTTCATAATATCAAGATATCCATGGGAGAATATGTCTTGAATAGTCCAATTCTTTCCATTCTAATGGGTGGTGCAGATGTTGTACTATGAGTCCAATGGCTACAATCTTTGGGTACGATAACTTTTAATTTTCAAGAACGTTTCTTGAAATTTTTTGGGAAGGAAAGGAAGTTTAATTAAGGGGTATCAAAGGGAAACTAGGAAAGATACTCATCCCTAACAACATTAAAAATATTATAAAGAAATAACAACGAGGTGTAATTGCACAATTATGTTCACTAGATGTTCCCACATCGAAAGCATCTATTTCTCTAGATATCCAAAACTTTTGGATAATTGTTCCTAGGTATTTGAGACTCCCAAAGGCCTTCCACCTATTCGTGATCATGATCATGCTATTCATTTGATGCCAAGAAGTGTTTCTCCAAACATCAGGCCTTACAGATATCCCTATGCCCAAAAGAGTGAAATTGAAAGTATGGTTGAAGAAATGCTAGAGGCTGGTATAATTCAACCTAGTCAAAGTTTATTCTCTGCTATAGTAGCATTGGTGCACAAAAAGGATGGGTCATGGCACGTGTCTGGATTGTAGGGAACTCAATAAGCTCACTATTAAGGATAAGTTTCCCATTCCTGTCATTGCTGAATTATTGTGATCCGGATTTAAACAGGAACGCAATAAAATACAGAGATAACCATAAAGACAGATATGCAGCGGAAATAATACCTCATTTCATTACTGTAAAATACTAAAATATGCATACAAACAGAAATGGAAATAAACCAGCTAGGGCGATGGTAGCTTATCTCTGAGAAGAGATGTGGTGGCTACATGCCTCTGAACTATCTTACAATGAGGCTCGAAGGCCTATTTATTGTTGAGAAACAATGGAAAACCCTTCACATTCCAAAACCTAACCCTAGAAGATGAAACACCAAATTGTGGGCCCCGTTTTTGGGTAAGTTGGTACATCAACTTCCCGGGGTCGCGAATTGGTCGTACTATCTCCGTTTGACATGCATGATAGCCCATTGGAAAGATCTCTCCGAGGACTACGATGGAAAAGATGATTTTTATCAAAAAAATCGCTGGAGGTAGATTTCCCAAAAAACGTCGTTTAGGGCCTCAAAACGGCTCCGAAAGTTTAGGACCCGAAAAATTGCTTAAAATAGTAAACTGTGCTATAATTAAGGAAACTGAAAAAAATTGTAAGAAGCACTAGAGGGGATCCAAGTGGAATTAGCAGGTGGCCACCAATATCCACTTGGATCATTCCTCCCCCCTTAGGAAGCAATGGTCCCCATTGCATTGAGTTCCTCCATGAGATGAGGGAACTTCTGCTGCACTTGATCCCTGGTGAGCCACTTGCCCTGGTGAAGGAGTTGTCCTGCTTTGACAACTCGATACAGTTGGATATTCTGCTGGCGAGTGTGCTTGATCTGTGTGTCCATGATCTGATCAGTTGCAGCTTGTTCCATGCAAGCTGGATTTAACTCTGTGGGTGTGAGTTGTTCTGCAATGTCGGATGTGTCTAGTAATGGTGGAAAGTATTGCCGAAGGCGGTCGACATTGAACACCAGGTGCAGGCCAAGGAATGGGGGAATGCTGAGCTCAAATGCATTGTCTCCCACAGCCTTGGTAATGGTGTAAGGGCCATATCGGAGTGGCCTGAGTTTCCGATAGGCTCCAGTAAGGTGTTCCTTTTGCAAATGCAACCAGACTTTGTCACCCACTTGAAACTTGTGTGGCACCAGATGTTGATCATGTCGTTGCTTGTACTTGGCATTTGATTTCTCCAGAATGTCATGGACCTGCTGGTGAATATGTTGGATGTGCTCAATGAAGCTGTTTGCCTTATCTGTTTCGGACTGGACATGAGCAAAATCTGCATGAGTAGCTGCAAATGGCATGGCCACATCGACGGGACATAGTGGCTGGAATCCCAATCCCACCTGAAAAGGGCTATGGCCAGTCGAGCTGTGGAGAGCCCGGTTGTAGCTGTGCTGAACATAGGGGAGGCTCTCGTCCCATGTGCGTGGATGCTTTGAGTTTTACATGCGCAGAATGTGTACGATCATCCTGTTGACGACCTCAGTCTGGCCATCAGTTTGAGGATGGAAGGCTGTGGACTTAGTGAGTTTGGTGTCTAGCATCGACTAGAGGCTAGACCAAAATGTACTGAGGAACTTGCTATCTCGATTTGAAATGATAGACTGTGGGATCCCAAAGTGTACCCATACTCGTTCAAAGAAGAGTTTAGCAGTGGCTTCTGCTGTGATATTCTTCTTGCAGGCCACCATAATGGCCATCTTCGAGAACCTGTCAACAACAACAAAAACACAGTCATTTCCATGCTTAGTGGAAGGGAGGCCTGACATGTAATCCATGGAGATGGATTCCCAAGGTTGACTAGGGGTAGGCAGCGGGGTATAGAGGCCTTGCTTCTTGATGGTCGGTTTGGCAATGGCGCAAGCAGTGCATGATCTGATGTACTTCCCGACATTCTGTCAAAGATTCAGCCAATAGAAATATTTCTGCAGTACTACCACCGTTTTTTCAACCCCAAAATGCCAAACGGCCCGACTGTAGTGTGCTTCCCAGATCATCTTGGCATGCTCGCTTGAAGGAACACAAAGGTGACCCAGGTGGCATAACAGGTCATCCTAGAGGTGAAAACCTGGAACATGCTAACCCTCCAAGAGTGTCTGGTATGTGTGGCCAAATTCCGGGTCGCTTTTGTAGAGCAGTGGCCATTCAGAAGTCTCGTGCCCACAGGAGTTGAGCACGGTGGTTAACGCCATGATCGGTGGTCGACTGAGGCAATCTACAACATTATTGGTGCTGCCCTTCTTATACTTGATATTCGAATGGAACTGTTGCAGGTATGTGGACCACTTCTGATGGCGATCATTCTGCAATTTCCCTTGGGTCTGTATGAACTGCAGGGGTTGGTGGTCTGTGTGGATGACTGTTTCCTTCCCCAAAATGTAATGCTTCCATTGTCGGCAGGCCTACACAATGGAATACATCTCTTTGTCATAAGTGGGATACTTCCAGACTATGTCTGAAAGTGTCTCACTGTGATATGCCACTGGATGCCCGTGTTGAGTAAGGACTGCCCCAATAGCATAGTCAGAGGCATCTATCTCGACCTCAAATGGTTGTTGCAAGTCTGGTAATGCAAGAACTGGTGCTGTGCAGAGTCAATCTTTCAACTCTTTGAATGCCTTCTGTTGAGATTCAGACCAAAAAAAAATTTCTTTCGCTCCTCCCTTGGTGACCTGACTCAAGGGCCAAGTGATATGAGAAAATCCCAACACGAACTTGCTGTAGAAGTTGGCAAGGCCTAGAAAGCTGCGAAGCTCTGTCAGAGTGGTTGGAGATGGCCAATCCCGAATGACTTGGATCTTGGCTAGATCCACATGCACCCCCCGTTCATCAATAATGTATCCCAGATACTAAACCTGGGTCATGCCAAAAGTGCATTTCTCCAAATTGGCACATAACTTGTGTTGTCACAGGGTTTGGAGAACCTGTCGGATGTGGTGGAGGTGCTCTTCCCAAGTCTTGCTAAAGATCAAGATGTCATCCAAGTATACCACTACAAATGAGTTGGTGAATGGCCGCAAGATGTCGTCCATTAGCCTCATGAAGGTTGCAGGAGCATTCGTCAATCCGAAAGGCATAACCAACCATTCGAAAAGGCCCTCCTTGGCTTTGAAGGCAGTCTTCCACACATCGGAGGGTTCGGTTGGTACCTGGTGATATCCTGACTTCAAATCAATCTTGCTAAAATATTTTCCCCCCTTTAGTTGGTCCAGGAGGTCATCAATTTGTGGGATTGGGTACCTATTACGAACAGTGATCTTGTTCAGCGCCCGATAGTCAATACAAAGTCTCCAAGTCCCATCCTTCTTTTGTACCAGCATGATCGGGCTCCCACAGGGCGATGAACTCGGATGGATGTGACCTTTTTGCAGCAGCTCCTGAATCTGCCTCTTGATTTCATCGTTCTCCAGAACAGAGCGCCAATAGATTGGTCCATTGGGCAGCGGTGAACCTGGGGTCAGATCAATCGAGTGCTTGACCTGACAGTGTAGAGGAACCCCTGCGGGGGAGGTGAAGATGTCCTCATACTCCTCCACGACCTTGTCCATCTGTAGTTGTCGTGCGGAGGGGCCCTGTCTGGAGGTCGTGGCCACTCTCTTCTTCTTTTCTTGAGGGCGTATCATCAGGAAAACAAACTTCCCGGTGTTGGAAATGAGCTTACTGCATTATTTTGCAGTAACCAAAGAGATGGCAGTAGGCGATGCTACCTCTGGTATCCTGTACAACTTATTTCCCAAATTAACAATAACAGCACGGGGCCTTGACTCATACACAACATGTCACTTCCACAAGTATGGTTGTCCTAATAACACATCACAAACTTCAAGGGGAGCAATGTCACACAATACCTCATCCGTGAAGGGCTTGATGTTGTATGGAAGGCGACACTGTTGGCTCACGCGAAGATCCCGTCCTTGGTGCAGCCACCCAATGGTGTATGGTTGTGGATGTGTTGTGGTCGGTAAGCCCAGCCGTTTCACGACCTCTGCCGAAATGAGGTTATTTTGGCTCCCGCTGTCAATAATGAACTGTAGAGGGGAGCCTTTTACCCACATCTGGGAGTGGAAGAGACGCTCCTCCTCCTCTGGATCTTTAGGTTCCTCCTTCTCGATCTTCGTGGTGGCGACGGTGGCGTTGGGCTCCACATCGATAATCTGCTTCCCTTTGTCATTCCCCTTATCAGGTTCTGACTCAGAGTCAGAAGATGCCTCTAATTCTGAAACATTTAGCTCGGCCACCAGTGACTGCTTGGCCCGACACTCACTTGTGTTGTGAGTGGAGCTCTTATGGAACTCACACCACTTTCCGGTGTCCTTTTTCGGCTTCGCGGTGCTATTCTTTACTTGCAGCTTTGGCGGGTTGTCTTGGGCCGCCCCGCCTTGGCTTTGTCCTTTGTTCTGTGGTTTGGGGGCACCTTTCCCTTATTTCGGATCCGCAGACCCAAAGTCTCACTTCCTCTGTTTAAACTTTTGCTTGACCTTGACGGCATATCGGTATGCCGTGCCGAGCGAGGAGATGTTCAGGAATTCTATTTCCTCTTGGATGTACTTGTGCCGGCAGCCACGGTATTTGAGTACCAAATGCTGCTCTGTATCCTTGATACCCAACTTTGTGCGAAGGGTATGGAAAATATTGGTAAACTCTGGTACGTCTTGGTCCCTTCCCTGCCGTAGCGTGGTCCACTTTATGTATTGATCCTCATAGCTTCCAACAGGGTAGTACTGCTCCTTGATGGCATCTCGGAATGGATCCCAAGTCAGTGCGACTGAAAATAGTGAGCCTGTACTTTCATCCTTCTTCTCGCAGTAGGTTTCGCACCAATCCTTGACATGGGGGCCTGCTTTGAGAAGAGCGAAAATAATCTTTTCCCGACTGGAAAAATCATGAACAGAAAAATAACCCTCTAGCACATTTAACCATTTATCGACGGCACCTGCGTCTATCTGACCCTCGAATATGGGGATTTCAAAATTAACTTGTACCTTAAATGGTGTGGCGTTTCGAGAGTTGCTGTTGGAAGCCGATGCATCACCCCTGGGTAGCCGCTGAAGGATTTGGGCAAAGTTGTCCATCATCGCGTTCCTTTGTCGCTCGAGGGCTTCTTCGAGCAAGATTTTGATAGGATCTCCTGCCCCCTCGTCTTTCTTTTCATCCACCATTGGAGGCCGTCGGGATTTGCGAGGCTGGTCTTGCAAAGGTTCGACCAGTTCAAGCCCTAACTCCTTATATCCCGACCTCGTTGGGGACATGCAAAGAAAAACATAGAAGAAAAGCAGACCACTCTGATACCACTGATCCAGATTTAAACAGGAATGCAATAAAATACAGAGATAACCATAAAGGCAGATATGCAATGGAAATAATACCTCATTTCATTACTGTAAAATACTAAAATATGCATACAAACAGAAATGGAAATAAACCAGCTAGGGCGATGGTAGCTTATCTCTGAGAAGAGATGTGGTGGCTACATGCCTCTGAACTGTCTTACAATGAGGCTCGAAGGCCTATTTATTGTTGAGAAACAATGGAAAACCCTTCACATTCCAAAACCTAACCCTAGAAGATGAAACGCCAAATTGTGGGCCCCGTTTTTGGGTAAGTTGGTACATCAACTTCTCGGGGTCGCGAATTGGTCGTACTATCTCCGTTTGACGTGCATGGTAGCCCGTTGGAAAGATCTCTTCGAGGACTACGATGAAAAAGACAATTTTTATCAAAAAAATCGCGGGTGGTAGATTTCCCAAAAAACGTCGTTTAGGGCCTCAAAACGGCTCCGGAAGTTTAGGACCCGAAAAACTGCTAAAAATAGTAAACTGTGCTATAATTAAGGAAACTGAAAAAAACTGTAAGAAGCACTAGAGGATCCAAGTGGAATTAGCGGGTGGCCACCAATATCCACTTGGATCATATTGGATGAATTGCATGGATTAATTTACTTCACCAAGTTGGATCTTCATTCAGGATAACGTCAAATCAGAATAAAGACTGAAGACATTCTGAAAGCAACATTATTGAACAAAGATGCATTTTCATGGACTGTAGAAGCAACGAAGGCCTTTGAACATCTTAAAGAGGCAATGTGCCAAGCACCGGTCTTAGCTACCCCAGACTTCACAAAAACCTTTGTTCTGGAATGTGATGCCTCTGGAAATGGAATTGGTGATGATTTAATGCAAGAAGAAAGTCATACAATCAAAGGAAAGTATTTACACAAAGCAATTTATGAGAAGGAAATGTTGGCAAGACTACATGCACTTGAGAAATGACACCCTTACCTAATGAGAAGATCCCGGTTCAAACAATATTGCCAGAACTTGACAAGGAAGGGAAAATCATATTGGAACCTGAAGAAGTCACAGAAACAAGAACCTGACAGCTATGAAATCGATCAATTTCAGAGTATCTCATCAAGTGGAAGAACTTACCCACCGAAGATTCCACATGGGAGGATGAGAATTTTATACAGAAGCATCCAGGACTACTCAAGCATTGAGGACAACAATTTTTTAAGGAGAGGGGCATGTTGGGTACCTATACTACTAGTTTAACCCCTTATTGTTATTAGTGCAACCCCCCTTATTATATTTTTGTGCCCATATAGTCCCCATATTGTTATTATTGTGCCCCATAGAAGCCCACTATTGTTATTATTGTGCCCTTACATTATTATTGTTATGTCTGATCTTATTATATTATGACCCCTTAGACTCCTATATATAGAAATAAGGTCTTGTCATTTGTATCATCCAAGATTGTTCATTTGTGTAATGTAAAGGAGGTCGCGCCCTCGAAGAGGCTTATTTTGAAGATGTTTATCTATCTTTTCTATATTTTTGTGAGCTGGTATCATAACAGAACTCTAAGGAGGCCATCACGACAAACTCAACTTCCTATAAGGTATAAATATTATGCACTAATGAATCATGTAATGAATGTGGTTGAACCTTCAAATTATGAAGAAGCTAAAGAATTTAAAGAGTGGAGAGATGCAATGCATGAGGAATATAACTCTATAATAAAAAATGACACATGGGAGTTAACTGAACTACCTAAAGATAAAGTTCCCATAGGCTATAAATGGTTATATAAAACCAAGTTTAATGCAGATGGTAGTATAAAAAAGTACAAAGCTAGATTGGTTGCCAAAGGGTACTCACAAAAAGAAGGAATAGATTATGAAGATACATTTGCACTTGTAGCTAAGTTAAACACAATTAGAATCATGATTGCATTAGCTACAAAGCATCATTGGAAAATACATCAATTAGATGTGAAATCTTCTTTTCTAAATGGTGAACTAAAAGAAGAAGTGTATTTAGAACAACTGGAAGGAGTTGTTCAATAGGGGCAAGAGAATTTCTCTTGTAAATTGAAAAAATATTTATATGGTTTAAAACAAGAACCAATATAATGGTATGAAAAGGTTGATTATTTCTTCCATCAGAAGGGTTTTAAGAACAGTAAGAGTGATCCTAATATGTATATCAAGAAGGATGAAAATGGGAATATTGCTTTGATATCTTTGTATGTTGATGATCTCATCATAACAGGTAGTGCATCTCAATTAATTAAAGAAATTAAAGGACAACTGTCACAGGAGTTTGAAATGAAGGACCTCAGTGATTTGCATTACTGTCTCGGTATTGAAATTTGGAGGGAATCTGGAAAGACATTCATTACTCAAAGCAAGTATACAAGGGAAATTCTCAAAAGATTTAACATGAGTGAATGTAAAGCAATGTTAACACCTTTAGAACAAAATGCTAAATTATATAGTGATGATGTCACTAAAGATGTAAATGGTACTTTGTATTGTCAGCTGGTGGGAAGTTTAAACTACCTCACCATTACTAGACCAGATATAGAATATATTGTCAATATCCTTAGTCAATTCATGGTTAAGCCTAAGGAAATTAATTGGAAAGCGGAAAATAATTTCATTCCATATCTGAAGGGACCTTTTAATTTTGGTATTTTGTATACTGATGAATTTGGTGTTGAGTTGGTAGGTTATTTTGATTCTAATTATACATGAAATCCTTACAACAAGAATTAAACCTCTAGTTATGCATTCAATATTGGATCAAGGATCGTGTCATGGAGCAATAAGAAACAACCAACTATTTCCTTGGCATCAGCAAAAGCAAACTATAAAGCCTTGACCAGTGTAACCTATGACGTTGTTTGGCTGAGACACATTTTTGAAGGTGTAGGTAAAGAAGAAACCAAGCCAACCATTCTTGTGTGTGATAATAAAAGCTCTATTAGATTGGAAAACAACCCAATGTATCATGCAAGAACAAAACATATTGAACTTCAACACCACTTTGTAAGAGAAAATATTCAATTAAAAAAAAATTAGGTAGTCTATTGTAATACAAATGAAAATGTTGTTGACATCTTTACCAAGCCACTTGGTAAGATGAACTTTGAAATGTGTACAAACCATCTTGGCCTTGTATAAAATCCATTTCTACATTAATGGAGCATGTCCAAATAATCTATAAATGAAAAATAAGTGGAAAATTAAGGAGCATGTCGAAATAATCTAGAAATGAAAAATAAGTGGAAAACGTGGAAAGGCATAAGACCAAATCAACAGGTTAATCTAGAATATTAGTAAGAATAATCTAGAATGTAGGTAAGAATGTAGAGTTGTTGTTAAAACTTTCCAAATCTAGAACAACCAAAAAAGTTCATATGTGGGTATAAATTAAATGGTTGTGCAAGCATTTTTCGCAGCAATGAATTTTGATTTCGTCTCATACTCAATGAGTCTCTTATGTGTTTTAATTCTGGTTTTCTATTTGTTTTTCTAACTGCTCTCATAGGTCTGTATTTCGAGATATATTTCATCGTTTGACCATATTATTTCAACTTGGGTGGAGTAGGGTGAGCGACTTTTGTTTCTTATTTAAATGGACTGATCAGATTGAATTTCTGGTGAATATGTTGGCCATATCCTTCGTCTTAGTCTCAGATCAACGGTGCTGGCATGAGGGAGAGCGAACCGATGGGAAGAAAATATATTTGAAATTTTTGGGTGCCACTCGTAACATGGCGCGTGAAGTCGAAGAGCCACTCTCCAGTAGTTACAACTTGCTTGTGCACTATCATCGAAAAGGAAGAGCCTTTACGATCGCTTGGTCTGTTTTTGCCGCTTGGTCTGTTTTTGCCAAGCAGAGGATGAATACGTTTCATTGAAGCAAAGATGGAATCCGTGGAGAGCTGTGTAACAACTCTTTCTGAGCTTAAACCAGGTGTCAACAGTATTCGATGCGGCCGAATGGGTCAAGTACGCAGGTTTCAACATTTCTAGTGCCGAGTGGGCCAGGTACTGATGCCAAGGTAAGCCGAGTGCTGAGGAGGATTGGTTAGCTCCAACGGCGCACTAGTTAGCGCAATGACATGTACGTATTCTTCTTTATTAAATTTATTTTTCAGTAATATAGTTTAATTTCTATGGTTTATATCATCTCATTCCTATTTAAGCAGGTTTTTGGTTCCAGATAAATATTTGGTTGAGCGCAATGACTAGGCAAACCCTAGGAGAAGAGTTGTAAAATCCCATGCAGATGACCTGAATCTCAAACAATAAATGCCCAAGCCCATGTCTGGATATTAGATTCATGCTTTTCTTGTTTTTTTATGCATGATTGTTAGGGTTTTTGTGTCTGTCTTTATTATTAATTGAGTGCAGCCGAGTGCTCCTTGAGTCTAAGCACTCGTAGTTTTTCTGGAAAAGAAATAGGTATTTAGGAATTTCCAGCTTAGGGATCTCAGAAGAAACAATAATATATATAATGAAATTTGTAATTATAATAGCCTACAGTTCATGTTATAATATTTTTCCACATCCTCGGAATATGAAGACGCAACATAGTAGTCACACCCTACGGGATACTTAATTCAGAAAAAGGAAAGGAGAAATCAATCATAAGTTGTAGCAATGCATAGCAACAATGAAATCTTCTGCATGACACTCCATTTCCGTTAGTGTTATTCCTATTGGGTGTTTTCCAGAAATTGGGTATTTTCAGGTATATTAATGGGTTAATCAATCTAATTATTATGAAAAATATAATGACATTTTTTTAATTTAAAATCTGAAATAAAATGTTATTTCTTAAAATTGAAATTCTGTTATAATTCATTATTTTAACCTTAGTTTGAACCGCACGTATTCGATTTAAATGCTCACAACTTTCTATATAATACAATTCACGATTGAATTTAAATTATCGATGCTTGATGAAATAATTGCAAAACCATATTTTATTTTGATAAATGCATTGGACTGGAACATATTGAAAATCTAATAGTTGATTCTTCATACTCAAAAACCTATCTCTAATCTAATAATTAGTTCTTCACACTCAAAAGCTTACTTCTAATAGTTACTTCTAATAGTCAGACACCGACAGACACCAACGCAAGTCCTCTCTCTTCCTAATCACTCTCGTTAACAATTTATTACTTTGTTTCAAAACTAATATAAAATTTAGAGTGCCTTTGTATGAATATATTTCTATTATTTACTCCATTTCTTCCTAATAACTCTCTTTAAGTATTTATGATTTTTCTTCGCAATCATTATAAAACTTGAAGTGGTTGTATGAAATTTAAAGTTAAAAATAACCATGCATGGATTTTGGGTTAAATCATTTTGAATATTTTATTGTGTTGTTATTAATTTTTATTAACTAATTCTATTCATTTTGTTGGCACTTAATAATTGAGATTGGATGAATATATGTAAAATAGTATGAATAATAAATAAGAAGAATATGAATATGAAGAGACATTGGGAGGTGAAGCCCAACAATCTCTCCCTCCATGTATATATCCATGAGTAATCTTAATGCAAAATCACAAATCGCATTGTGGAGTTACCTAGTGGCTTGACATGGTATCAAAGCCAACATCATTTTAGCCTCCCTATGCCCTTCTAACACCCTCCTGTCAATTTTGCAGAACTGACACCTCTTCTTGTAGTGCTAATATGTAGCCTTACTGTGGATTTTGTGGATTCTAGTTATTCCAACCTCGACATTCTATTTATCTTGTGGTGTTTTTTATGTTGTGATATCAGTTACCTCTATAGTATGTGCCATACAACAACACTCCTCCGATATTCCTGGTGACTCATACCCCTCGACAATCCCTTTAGCCTATACTCCAGTCTCTGTGGTAAATTTCCTCAGTCCCAAACCACTGGTCACTCCGGTCCCTCGCATGTGCTCCCACATACAATTAATACCGACTACTAATTCAATACCGCTCTTCCCATATAATAACTACCCCAAATAATCCCTACACCAATTATACCTTTGTCATATATATAGAGTGCAATTTTAACACCAGAAGTGCATTTTTTCCACCAAACCTACATTTTTGCCACCATAAGTACAATTTTTTCGCAGTATACATTTTTAAATGGATTCATTGATATCTATTGTTGGACTATTCCCCTCTACGAAAGAGAACTATCCAGAATGGTCACACAAGATAAAACACACTCTCATTTTCAATGAGTAGTGGAAAGGAGTTTGTGTAGGAGAAGGAGATGATGAACCTACAAAGCCCACCTCAGATAAGGATATTGCCATTTGGGAAAACAAGAATAGCAAGGCCTATGCCTTCATTGTAGCATCTGTAAATTGAAGACGTGAGTCACCATATTTCACCATTTTCAAATTATTTTGAAGCCTTATAGAAGTTGAAGGAACTCCATGGATCACATTCTGAACTTGAAGTTGTCCAATTGATCATTAAATTGTTCAGTGTTGAATTGAAAAATGATGATCCTCTTGCTTTAGCATCAGAACTAAGATCTATTATCCATGACATTAAAACCAATGGTGTTCAAAAGGACATTCCTCTTATAGCTTATGTCAAGGCACTATATCCCACATATTCAAACTATTTTGAATCATTGCAAGCAAGTGGAAACCTCAGAGAGATTACCTTTGACTCCCTTGAGAAGAAGTTTGTTGAGAGAGAGAAGGATTTTGGGAAAAAGACAGCTCCTCGGCCTTCTGAAGAAGTAGTGTCTTGCACATAGACAGAAGAATCATGCACACGATTCTTCTAAAGGAAGAGGCGACCGAAGAGGAAGAGGAAGAAGAATTTTTTGAGGTAGGGGGCCAAATATTTCCAAGGAGAAAATTATGATCCTAATTGTATACGTTGCATTAGAGATGGATATGATTCATCTACATGTAAATTTCCTTACGATAAGATTGAGCAGGAAAGAAATGAAGCCAAAGGTAAAACCCATGACAAAGAGAAAGGTAAAGCACCTAAATTCGCTCACTAACTGAAGACTTGTTTAATGCTTCACTTTATTCTTGGAAAAATGATTGGTTGCTTGATTTAGGGGAAACTTTCCACATGACTTTTAGAAGATATGTTTTTGAAGAATTTACAAAAAATGTTTATGGAGCAGTATACTTTGCAAACAAATCAAAAGTCAAGCCATCAGGGCTTGGCACCATCAGGATCAAATTTCCTCGCCTTCCAGAATTTCTTTTGCATGATGTTTTATATCTCCCACAATTGAGGGGAATTTTTTTGCATTTGGTCCACATCTGCCAGCAAGGAAACTCCATTCATATGTTTGATGGCAATTTTGAGGTCATAAAAGCACCATATCGCTCACTTGTCATGACAGGGATAAATGAAGAAAGACTTCTCAATATACAGGGTACCTCTGCTCGTGCACATAGCTTCTCATACAATTCTCATTATGATGAAGGTACATTTCCTTCAAGTCTTTTAAGGCATGTTAGATTTGGACACTTGAATTATGATAGCCTTCATATGTTTAAGAAAAATGGTGTTACTGGTTTGCCTACAATTCCTAAGAAACTTAAGCAATGTGATGATTGTATTCTAGGAAAGCATAGCAAATAGTCTTTTCATGATTCACATTCCAGAGCACATAGAAAAGTTGAACTCATTCATTCAAAATTATATGGCCTAATGCATGTAGCTTCTACAAATGGAAATAAATATATGATGACATTTATTGATGACTACAACAGAATGTCTTGGGTTTATTTATTGAAGAACAAATCTAATGCTTTTCAAACATTCATGAAGTTTCATGCATGGATTGAAAATGATGCAAAATATAATATTGGATCTATTCACACTGATAGTGGAAAAGAATAAACTTCAAATGAATTTGAAAACTTTCTTCGCCAGAATGGGATCAAACATCAAACAATTGTGCCTTATAATCCCCAACACAATGGAGTAGCTGAAAGAATGAACAGGACAATCTTAAATATGGTATATTTCATGACGTTTTTATGATGCAGGGGATCAATTTAGTGCTCAAAATTTAAAGTGTGTGATGGAGCTCAAATCTGGTATGGTTAGATAGACCTTGGCAACCCAAATCCAATGCAATTCGTTTCACTCAAAAGCGATATTGTATTCTCCTAATATCGTGTTCTGGTTGAATTGCCAAATAGGTAAAACATTTATAGAATTAACAAGTGATTGGACATTTTGGGCCAGTGCCAAGCTGCCACTTGGCCGCTTATGATTGGTCCAAAAATTTGAATTTTCTTGGCCATTGGGTTTTCACCATTAAGCTCAAGTTGATTGGCTCAAAAATTATTTTATTAATTAATCAGTTGTTGACTGTGTAATTGGAGGACCAATGGGGGAGGCACACGTCGGGCAATCAGAGACAACCACATGGCCCCCCAAGGGTGGTATAAAATTTCGTTATGGAGTTCGAGCATCCCACAAGAGTCAAACTTGTGACCTAACACCAAGTAACAGAACGCCCTAACCAATGCGCCAAACCATGTTTCTTAACCAGTAAGGCTCGCAGCTTAAAATTAAAGTTGAATCCAAACATTGGTGGTTGGGGTGGGGGCTAAGCCCCAATCATGGTCCTTGTGCCCTCGGAACAAAGGGGAAAGACCAAGGGTCAGCGCTTAGCCCCATCCCTGTTGTCTAGACCTATCGTAAAACATGCACTGAGGGCCCAACATATAACCACAAGAAGAGTTTGGATAAGGGGCTAGCCCTTGGGGGCTAGCCTTGGGGTCACATGAACCTCTACAGGACTGTGAGTGCGAAAGTTAAGGGGGACATCCCTAAGCCATATGACCATCACATGACCACATAGCCAGCGAAAAGGGGTGCACCCAATGGTAATGCACCAAGTATAGATTTTAAGCGACCACCTCCAGGTTCTATGGCCACATGTAACCACTTGTTTTTTTGTTGGGGGCCTAGTCGGTGAGGGCAGGCATTTAGCCCTGGTGCCTAGGAAAATGCACCGATGTGACAACAATTTTCATAACGAGGTTATTGAGGAATTAAAACTAGTGAGAATTTGCACCCAAACTAGTGTGGGGAAATTTTGTCATCCCACGTCGCCGAAAAAGGCAGAAATTTTAGGATACTTTGCAGGTGGGTGTGAATTGTTGCACAGTTAGCAGGAAAATTCTTCTAGAGCATAAATCGGTCATTTTTTTACCTTTTTGAGTGCAATAATAGTCCAATTAGGGGTTTTCTACTGTTTTGGAGCTGTTAGAGACAATATTTTTTCATTTTGAGCATTGTAAAGCCATGAAAACACACCTTTGAACACTTAATGAAAGAGTCCTTGCATTTGAAGCTCAATCAGGAGATGTAGCCCAAGAGAGGGGTGAACTTCCTTCTCATTTTTTTTGTTTATGTGTTTTTGATATGGTTTATTGTCTCTATTTTTTTGTTAATTGTGTTCAAAATTCACTTGTTAATGTATTTAGTAACTTTATCCATTACCAAAAACACATAAAATTTCACTTTCAATTTGTATATCACATTTAGTTTTCAATTACAGATTATTTTGGTTCTGTTGGCAAGTGTTTTTCTGATTCTTACAAGATTGAAGCTTAAAAGAGGAGAAAGAGAAATTTTGGAGCCAAGATCTCAAATTGTTTCAAGGAGAAAAAACACACCTGAAGCTTTGATAGTAATGGCACATGAAGAAGATCCTGAAGGGATGTTTGAAGATGAAAGAACTTTCAAAAAAGCATTGTTTGAGATGTTTGAAATGGTAAAGGTTATTTATGAAGAGATAAATGCAAGATTATATGGAGAGAGCTAAAAAAATCCAAAAGGAGATGGAGAAAAAGGAGACAATCCTCCCAAAGCGAATGGAGGGAATAGTGAAAAAATGTTACATTAGACAATCCCTCTTGTGGACAAGAGCAATCTCCCTAGATCTTAAATAGAAACTAGAATTAATCATGACAATTGAACTGAGTCTTTCCCTAAGTTGAACTTGTTCGAATTATAAGCAGTATAGCTAATGGATTAGCCTCTTACCCATTTCATGAAATGCCTGATGAAGATCCCTTTTTATGACTTGATGCAGTTCTTCAATGCTTAATAGGACCTGCAAATAGGGACCAGAAAGGGATCAAAAGCACATGTGATATAATAATCCAAACAACTTAGCCTAATGATCAAGGAAATTAGGGATTGAATTTTCCTTAATAAACACCGTAAAATATTGTAAACCATTCGCCATTCACATAAGACAAAATCAATGGGACAAAGTGTTCATTTGTATTAATCAGAAAATAAGAGGATCCTTACAACCTTCACCTTGATGTCCCGAGGTCCCTCCCAAATGCCTTCAATATCCTCCTTAGATGACAAGCTTTCCAATCTCAAATCAATAGTATAAGTTTATTTTCACTCTATTCTGACCTCCTCAATCCCTCTACCCTCTAGTCATTTTATAGTCTAAGAGGAGGAAATTTCAAATCCATGAGAGGAGGATGAGACTCATTTATTGTTGGCTTGTTGGGGCCTAACCCAGGTTCGGAGTTAATTAGCCAAACAAATCCTTGTACTATTGGCCCTTTCAGCAACAGTCCGTGGAGCACGGACTAAGGTCTCACCTGAAGTAGTATGGAGGGGTGTTGGAGCCAAGTTTCGGCACCCTTGCATGTATGAGGGATTGGTTTGGTCCAACTGTGAGTCCCTTCATGTAGGTTACTTCGCACACTTCCCTGGCCTTCGTGCCCTAATATATTCGCCTTCGCGTAGCCCTAACCACGGACTGTGCGGCTTTCTTGCTCCTGGAGCAATGATCTGCATTATTTCCCTAAGTCACACCCGAGATCATACTTATCTTCTTATAACAGTTAGTAATCTTCACGTAAATAGATGCCTTATATTATATTTACTTATTCAACACATTCCTATGAGTTCGCATAGTAAATAAACAGTAAAATTGCAATTCATACCCACTAATACATAAAATGGGAAAAGATATACAGAAATATGGTAAAACTTCTCTTTTATTAATTCTTCCCACGGTTATAGACTCGACCTGCCATGCGCACTCAACTGCAGAGCCTTCCCCTACCCTACGACCCAAAGACACAACCCTACACTTTGACTCAATACTTCATCGATTTCTTTGATTCATCCATGATTCATTAGATTAGATTCTTTCTACACTTAGAGCCTCACTCTATTTATACAATCCCATGGTCCACAGACCATGGGTAGATCTTTCAAACTGACATTATGTTACAAAAACAAGGGCAGACAACCCTATGACTCTATTATGACTTTGCATTTCGCGCCCACAATTCGCGGAGTCTTTACAATGGACTTAGTCAAAACTTGGGCTTTAATCTCCAAAACATCCCTTGGGGGGATTCCACGCCCAGCAAGCCCCCAACACAAACATTGTGACTCAGTCTCAAGTCACTATGTCAGTGCAGAGATCTTTGCATGGATACCTCCAACTCTGCTCGAATGGCTACAAGGTTGGAAACACACTGAATGACTACCTGTTGAATCTCTTGTACTCGTTGTTCTGAGACTGCGGTGTTAGAATTGCTCCCCTGCATCTATTTATAGTCTCGCACCTTCGTCCAGCTACTTGGAGCGCAAAGACTGTGGTTATTTCGGCTAGTCAGATAGCTGGGCCACCTGTGTATGGCTTCAATCGACTGCCATTCACTTTCCCTAGGAAAGGTTCTCCATTTAGCTTTACCAGCTACACTGCACCTCCATCTGTGACCTCCTTAACAACATACGGTCCCAGCCAATGTATTTTGAACTTTCATAGGAATTTATCATAATTATTTTCATACAGTAACACTAAATATTTTATCTTGAATGTGCCAACTTAATATGTTGATCGTGCCAAGCCTTTTCGCGCTGCTTTTGTACCTGCTGATGGAAGCCAACCAGAAACTGTTCCTCTTCAAGTTCCTCCAACTGTGCAAGCCTCTCCTCTAAGGCTCCGTGTTCTGTCATACCTGTGAGCACTGCTATGCTCAAACTAGGCACGATATACTCCATTGGCATGATAGCTTCCACACCATAGACCAACCAGAAAGGTGTCTATCCCGTCAGTTTCTTGGACGTTGTCCTGTAAGCCCATAGTACTGTACGTACACACAGATCCCAATCACTCCATTGCATGTTGAATACTTTGGTCAGTGTAGCCTCTAGTATTTTATTAAATGCTTCTACTATCCCATTGGCTTGGGGGTGATACGATGTGCTTTTCTGATGATACACCTGAAACTCTTCTGTCAGCACGTTGATTATTTCGTTCAGGAAATATGTGCCACCATCGCTCATCAAGATCTCCGGACATCCAAATCGTGTTAATATGTGTTCAAACAGAAGCTTGACAGTTGTGGCGGCCATGTAATCTTTTATCGGTTGTGCTTCTGCCCAACAAGTTAGGTACTCTGGCATAGTGATAATGTATCTCGCGCCCATCTTTCCCTACAGTTTGATAGGTCCTACGAAGTCAATCACCCACTTCTCAAAGGACTACAGTGTCATTTGCAGATTCAAAGGCATATCATCCCTCCATGATGGCTTACCTATTCTTTGACATACATCACAGGCCTTGCAATGTGTTTTTGAATCCTGATGAATGGTTGGCCACCGCAACCCTGTGCAGAGGATCTTCTGCGCAATTGCTCGCCTTGCATAGTGTCCTCCAGCAGTGCCCCCATGTGCATCCACAAGGATCTGGCTTCATTCAAATTCAGGTACATACCTTCGTTGTATTTCATCATTGCCCATATTATATAGGTGCCCCACAATGATAGAAAAAACTGTGGTGCGGACGACTAGTTCCTTCTTCTGCTGGACGAAGTATTCTTTCGGTGTAGTTCTCATCATCAGAAAGTGGATTATATCTTCAAGGTGTCCATCCGCTATGCACACAGAAAACAATTGTGTGTCAGGTAATCCTTCCTCCAAACTAGTATGTTCCTCTCCCGTCTCAATGTGCGACAAGTGATCCAGTCCCGCGTTCATGTGTCCAAGATTCACAGTGACCTCAAAATCGTATTCTTGGAACAATAAGAGCCACCTGCATATGCGCCCCCCCAACAGAAGCTTATTTACCATGTATTTCAGCGTGGAGTGATCTGTATACATCTTGAAGTGTTCCCCTAGCAGATAATGTCAATATTTTTAGAGCGCGTACACCATAGCCAATCCCTCATGTTCAGTGGTGGAATAGTTCTTTTCTTCTTTAGATAATCTGTGACTCGTGAAGGCGATAGGGTGATCCAAACCCTCTCCACCCTCATGTATTAGTACCACTCCCAGCGCTATACATGATGTGTCAACATGGACGTGAAACTCCTTGTCCCATTTTGGGAAGACTAGAATCGACACATAGGCCATTTTTTATTTTAGTACATCTAGTATTTTCTTACAGTCATCATTTCAGCAAAACGTGACATATTTCTTCAATAGCTTCTCCATCGGTGCGATGATCTGGGCATAGCTTTTGATGAACTTCATGTAGTACCCTGTATGTCCCAAGGTAGCACACAACTGTTTGACACTTCACAGTGCTTCCAAATTTAGAATCACCACAATTTTCACGAGGTCTACCATCAGCCCTTGCTTGCAAACGACATGTCCCAACAAGTTCCCAAAGGGAACGAGGAACGTACACTTCTTAAGGTTCAACGTTATTTTGGTGTCTTCGGCAGGTATTGAGCATCAAGCGTAAGCTCGCTACATGGTGCTTAGCCAATCCAAATACAGTCCAATCATCTAGATAAACCTCCATGAACTTGTGGATATATTCCTTGAATTATGCAACAACTATTCACGAAATGATGGCTGACGCGTTCTTCAATCCAAAAGGCATAATAGTGTATTGAAAGTAGCCCCACTCAGTTGTGAAGGTTGTCTTACTACTATCTTCTGGCATGATTTTGGTCTGGTGGTACCCTGAAAATCTGTCAGTGAAAGAATATGCCTCCTGCCCACTGACATTTTCCAATACTTCATCTATGAATGGAGTTGGGAATGGGTCATGCACACATGGGTCATTAAATTTTCTAAGGTCCATGCATATTCTTATCTCGCACTTCTGCTTCTTTTCCTGCACTACCATAGGGCTTCCCCAATCGGATTTTTCCACTAGCTCAATGATTCTAGCTGCGAGCATCTTGTCCAGTTCTACGCGAACCTTCTCTTTGTACTTTGGGTTCAAGTGATAAGGCCTCTACTTAACTGGCTTCGCATCAGGCTTTAATGTGATCCGCATCATTCCTAAATCTCTAATGATTCCTTTTAAGTTCGTGATCTTGGTGAGGAATAGGTCCTGGTACTCACAGAGTAACTCAACGACCTTATCCACCGTCGCGTCATACTAGGAGTCACTGAGTGTTGCGTACTTAGGTTCGTCTTCCGTACCAATGTTCACCTTCTTCATCTTTACTGGCATATATATTTCGAGGTGTTCAATCAGTGGTCCTTGAACCTCGTGATGGCCTTCAGTTTCTGGAATGTTAACTTTTCACGGATCCTCGTCATCTTCTTCAGTATCTACATTATAACACTCCAGCGTGCAGCTCAGCTAAGTAGCACATTTAGGCTAAATCAAGTCTATTGGCTCCTCTGGTATCTAAAAGATAGCTTCTTTTACTACTTGTAGCGCGTCATCAACAATGTCCCACCAACGATCTTCAAATGTGAAGGTTAATAGGAACCCTTCGCACAAGATATCCCATTCACTAATCCCATGGTGGAGCTCCATCTCTAAATACTAGTTCATGGGTATAACATTGAGTGTATGACAGAATAGGTGTACCCACTCAGGTTGTGGCTCTTCGCCATAGACCTTTTTCCACATGGCGAGGTGCGCGCGTAGGTCATTCCATTCATCATACTTGTATTTTAGACGCATCTGAGGCTTCCCAAAATGCATGCGCATCATTCTCCTGCATTCGCACCAGTCCTCGAAGCTTCCTTGGTGCATACCTGACCATCTCGCGAGTGTACCATGTAGCACCCATTTCAAAGCTTTGAAACATTGTTGTTTCGGCACCTCTCTTTCAAATCTATTTAGGAAGGCATCGACCTCGCTTAACCCATCATACATAGGTAGATCCCTTACTTCCGTTGATATGCAATTCAGAGATCTTGTCATCATGTTGTAATTTAGCGTGGTTACCTCATGTAACCAGTTCTTCCATGGCTCTATCTCTTCATCTGAATCCGATGTACAGAAGCTTTCACGCTCCCATGAGATTCGTCCATCCGCAGAGGGATTTACCCATTCCTGCTCGCACGTGGTTATCTTGTAGATGTAATCTAAGTTGTCGTCACCTTCATAGTCACGCACTGGCTCCATGTAGTGTGATCCTTCGGTAGGGTCCAAAGGTATGGCTACGCACAGAGAATTTTTCTCAAAAATCATCTTGCACTTCTTTAGATTTATCACCTTGTTCATGTCAGTGGCCCAATCTATTTCTAATAGTGTAGGGTAGGGATTGTTGTCATCAACAATTTCTATCACTTCAAAATCTGCTAGTGTGCTTGCTCCTTCAATATCCATAGTGATTCCCTATAATCTTCCGATAGTTTAGGTCTTTTGTTGGTTCGCCATTCAAATTTGGATAGGAGACCATTGCAGCATAGGCCTTCCCATGCACTCCCATGTCTGCTTCGGTAGAACATTTGCATTTGATCCTAAATCTAGGATCACTTGGTCCATCTCATATTCTCCAATCTACGCAATCAATCTCATTTCTCTTCTCATCCTCGTCGCACGATTTCCAATCTTTCGGACTACGTGCGTTTCTCCTCGCATAGTCCCATCGCATCTATTTATGAGTTCCTGCAATCTTTTTACAACCTTCCTATCGCGCAGTAGCTTCATGCATGTTTCCAGGAACGTCATGAGCATCGAAGGGTCCATTTCCGTGTTAGGTCCCTATACTACTAGTGACCCCTTATTGTTATTAGTACAACCCCCTTATTATATTGGTGTGCCCATGTAGTCTCCATATTGTTATTATTGTGCCCTTACATTATTATTGTTATGTTGGCTCTAATTATATTATGACCCCTTAGACTCCTATATATAGAAAGGAGGTCTTGTCATTTGTATCATCTAATAATTGTACATTTGTGTAATGTAAAGGAGGTTTCCCCCTTGAAGAGGCTTATTTCTAAGGTGTTCATCTATCTTTTCTATATTTTTTTGAGTTGGTTTCATAACATTTCATATCAAAGCTTTGGATTCTAGGGTTTCGCTGCTCCAAACAGGCCATTGTAGAATTTTCGCTATAACTATTTTTCTGCGACGTTTTAGAAGCTAAAATAAAAACCCATGTGAGACGAAATCTCGCTAAACCTCAGGTCCAAATTTTAGATCTTGTATTGCTATATTTTAGGATATATGATTTGAGGAAGTTAGAGCTTTTGCAAGCTCCATAATTTTATCTGAAACAAGTCATCATGAAATTTTCGCTATAACTCTTTCACTATGAAGTTTTTAGAACCTAAAAAAAAAACCATTTGAGAAGAAATCTGTCTGTACTTCGGGTCAAAATTTAAGATCTTGTCTCGCTATAGTTTCGGATATATGATCTGAGGAATTTATGGTTTTTATAAACTCCTGAATGACATCCTAAATAGGTGACCTTGGGAAAATCATCATAACTTTCGCTCTGAGCATCAGATTGAAATTTCGTAAGAAGTTACAGAAAGAGGACAGACCTTTTGTTTGGGTATAATTTTCAGAAGCTATGGTTGAAATAGTGACACGTGGCACATCGTACAATTTCACTCTAATGAACTAGTCTATAATTAGGCCATCGTAGTAGATTGGGAATAAATGTTTCTTAAGGAATCCAATTGTGATCATATTAATGAACTTAGAAAGAGGACTCAGAGGTATATTACAGACCAAAATTTCAAAATTTAAATATCCAAAAGTACATAGTTACATTCTTTTCAAGATCGAGCTCCTAAAATCAACAAAAAACAAGATGAGGAAGTTTGATGGCAAGGATCTGGTAAATTGGATACTACAGATGGAGAGATATTTTGATCTACATCGTGTACCACTGTTACAAAAGGTAGGTATTGCATCTAATTATTTAGAACTAGATCAATTTTTATGGTATAAAGGGATTTTTTCTCGTAAGCCACTTGTCACGTGGTCAATTTTCACGGAGAAAATGATAGAACATTATAAGGATACAAAGAGAAAATCCTTCTTTAGCCAATTGATAAATCTCAAACAAAAAGGTTCAATGGTAGAGCACATTGAGGACTTCCAAAAATTGAATATAAGGGTAAATGATACTCCAAAAAAGAAAATGGTTGATTTCTTCATAGGGACTTTAAAGGATAACATTCAACACAAGGTTTGTCTTTGGGAACTTGATTCATTGGAGAAGGCATTCAGGTTGGCAAGAAAAATTGAAAGTGAAATTATGGAAACAAGGAATCCCACCACTCACAACTATAATTATGGAAGTGTTTTTTCTCCTAGCCTTCCACAACCTACAAGGTTTACACAACAACAATTGGAAGAAAAAAGAGAAAACTGGCTTTGTTACAATTGTGATAGCAAATACACGAAAGGTCATAAGTATGCTGAGTAGAAATTATTTTACATAGATTATGAAGAGGAGGAAAAAAGGGATCAAGAAACATCAAAATAAGAGGATATACACCAGGAACCCACCCCAGAGAAAGAAGAAATGAATCTGACCATATCTTCTAAAGCATTGGAAAGAATTACCACTCCTAAAACTCTCAAGATAGAAGGACATATGAAGAAGAAAAAGGTTCAAGAAGTGAAAGATCACATCGAGAAATAAGAAATGAATCCGACCATATCTTGTAATGCATTGGCTAGAATTACCACTCCCAAACTATTAATATAGAAGGAGATTACAAGAAGAAAAATGTTCAAGAAGTGAAAGATCCCATCGAGCCTCAAGAAATGAATCCGACCATATCTTGTAATGCATTGGGGTAGTACCCATAATTTTACTCATTGTAAGATAGCGAAGGAATTGAATTGCTTCCTATATCCAGCACCAGAGTGTCAAGTGATGGTTGCAAGTGGAGGAACCATAAATTGCTCTGGAGAGTGCCATAATATCAAGCTATCCATGCGCGAATATGTATTGAATATCCCAATGCTTTCAATTCCAATGGGTGGTGTTGATGTTTTACTAGGAGTCCAATGGCTACAATCTTTGGGTATGATAGCTTTTAATTTTTAAGAACTTTTATTGAAATTTTTTTGGGAAGGAAAGGAAATTAAATTAAGGGGTATCGAAGGGAAACCGGGAAAGATAATCAACTCTAATAGCATGACAAAGATTCTAAATAAAGAACAATAGAGTGTAAGTGCACAGTTATGTTCACTAGAGGATCCCACATCGAAATCATGTATTTCTCCAGATCTCCAAAATGTTTTGTACAATCATTCCAAGGTATTTGAGACTCCCAAAGGACTCCCACCTATTCTTGATCATGATCATGCTATTCATTAGATTCCAGGAAGTGTTCCTCCAAACATTAGGCCTTAAAGATATCCATATGCCCAAAGGAGTGGGAACTCATTCAAAAGTTGCACAAGATCCCAGTTCAAATAGTATTGCAATAACTTGACAAGGAAGGGAAAATCATATTGGAACCTGAAGCAATCACAGAACCAAGAAATTGACAGTTACGAAATAGATCAATTTCAAAGTATCTCATCAAGTGGAAGAACTTACCCGCTGAAGATTCCACATGGGAGGGCAAGAATTTATACACAAGCATCAAGAACTACTCAAGCATCGAGGACAACACTTTTTGAAGGAGAGGGGCATGTTAAGTCCCTATAATACTAGTGTAACCCCTTATTGTTATTATTACAACCCCCTTATTATATTGTTGTGCCCATGGAGAACCCATATTGTTATTAACGTGCCCTTACATTATTATTGTTATGTCAGCTCTGATTATATTATGACCCCTTAGACTCCTATATATAGAAAGGAGGACTTGTCATTTGTATCATCTAAGAATTGTTCATTTCTGCAATGTAAAGGAGGTTGCCCCATCGAAGAGGCTTATTTCTAAGGCATTCATCTATCTTTTCTATCTTTTTGTGGGTTGGTTTCATAACATTCCGGCTCTAGTCTCTCTGTGCTTCCTAAAGTGGAGGCATCAGCGAAGCTCTTCTGGGCTTCCATGAAAGTTTCCTTAACGCGCTCCAAGTCAAACTCTCGTTCTTTCGTTGGAGCCTTGCAAACCCAAGTACTATCTTCAGGCTGCTTGCTTTTATCATCGCCCATCGTTATCCCACTTCGGAGCACAATGTTTACATTAGGGTATTCCTCACATGGCTCAGACCTCATCATTTGCAAGTTATGAGTCGAGGGAGGTTGGAGCGCTCCCTTGTCGTGCAGCCTCGCTACCAGTTTGGGATAATCCTCCGTCTCATGATCAAACAATGTACAATACAAGAATGATGGATGCGCCAGGTTCATAAAATCATGGGCATAATGTCCTCGCCCTCGGCAATTGTAACATATCAGCTGTTTGTGACCTCTTCTAGGTCCTCCTCCACCTCGACCTCTTCCACGCCCCTGAAATATGGTTTGCGCCACTCCTGCATTCTGGTCAAGGGGCCATGTTTCGGCCTTAACTCTGTAAGTGGGAGTACTATCCATCATCATCTCATAACTTCTACAGGTGTGCTCATCGTGTCCTACTAACCTACATAGATTACAGAACTACTATTTCGAATTCTGCGTGTACTTATGCAACATATGGCAGCTGTCCATAGCATGTTTTCCTCCTATTTAACAAATCGCGCACCACAAAGAAGGCATCGCGCTAGGTCCTGCTTGTGCCTCTGGTCTTAACGGCATCGGTCCTCCTTCCACGAGGTAATTCGTGAACGTTGGGCAGTGGTCCTTGTCATGACCCTGACCCTTACATCTAACACATCATATCTCATCACGCATTTCTAGGCGAGCTGTCCTATCTTGTTTTAGAATCTACATCCCAAGGCACATGTTTTTCAAATGTGCATGGATATGCTGAACTCCCAAGTTAGGATCCTGTATCAGGGTCTCATGTAGCCTCATCACGATCGCCAGGGCGTTTGTCTGATTTTTTAACCCTTTTTGTGATAGTGCATTCCTCAAATGCGGCGTTAGCGATGCTACAAACCATTGGTAGTCATGTCCATCCGTTAAAGTCACGTTAGCTTCATGAATTGTGCACTTCAGTCTCTAATCCAACTCCAAAGGATTCTCACCTGGTAGCATCGTGATCTCCTTGAACCCAATGATTGACTGTGCCTGTGACTTCAGCATGCTAAATTCTCTTTTCATTGTAGTTTGGATATCTGCAATCCCCACATTCAGACTGTCATTAGAATTCTTAATATACCAAGTCAGTGCGCGATCCTGTAGAGCGCTGACCAACATCGCTTTCTTTATATCGTCGTCTCTAACTCGTTGCACTTCCCATACAAATTTTATCACAAACCAAAACTGGTCCAGATCTTCATTTCCCACTCCCTTGAATACTGACAACTTTATCACACATGTTTTCCTCCTATTTGACAAATTTCACACCACAAATCAGGCGCCACGCTAGGTCCTACTTGTGCCTCTAGTCTTAATGGCATTGGTCCTCCTCCTGTGAGGTAATTTGCAAACACTAGGCAGTGGTCCTTGTCATGACCCTAAACCTTACATTTAACACATCATACCTCGTTGCGCATTTCTAGGTGAGTTGTCCTGTCTTGTTTCAGACTCTGCATCTGAAGGCACAAGTTTTTCAACTGTGCGTGGATCTACTAAACTCCCAAGTTAGGATCTTGTGTCAGGGTCTCATGCAGCCTCATCATGATTGCCAAGGCCTCTACCTGAGTTTTTAACCTTTGTTGTGACACCGCATTCCTCAAATGCGGCGTTAGCGATGCTACAAACCATTCGCAGTGCTATCCATCCACCAAAGTCATGTTAGCTTAGCGAATTGTGCACTTCAGTCTCTAATCCAACTCCCAAGGAGTCTCACCTGGTAGCATCGTGATCTCCTTGAACCCAATGAGCGACTATGCCTCTAACATCAGCCTGCTAAATTCTCTTTTCAACACAATTTGGATATCTGCAATCTCCGCATTCGGATTGTCATTAGAATGCTTAATATACCAGGTCAGTGCACGAGCCTGCAGAGCACTGACCAACGTCACTTTTTTTATAGTGTCATCTGTAACTCCCTGCGCTTCCCATACAACTTTTATCATGAGCCAAAACTAGTCCGGATATTCATTTCCTACTCCCTTGAATATCGACAACTTTATCACGCATTCCATATTGACTCGCGGTGGTGGCGTAGGTGGTATGGGTGAAGATGGGGGTGAAGGTGGCGAATCTGGTGGTGGTGTGGGTGGGGGTGCTACGCACGGAATACTCTACCTTATCAAATTGATCTCACTTCTTGGTGAGACCTTCGCGAGCTCTTCCTCATTCCCTCACAGAGGTGAAATCAAGGGGCTAGATTCTAGTTCTGTACTACCTACTTTTCTGTAAATTCTCCCACTTCGCGTAGCCCCGAACATCAATATATTTGCATAACCCACTTTTCACACAGTAGAATTTTAATCCAAGTGTTCAAAGACTTAACATACTTACCTCGTGGTCCTTTGAGGAAGCGTCGCTCTGCCTCGCTATATCTGACTGAAGTATCTATTGCGAACTTAGTGATGAATCCTCGTATAATTTGACCAAGCCAATGATCAACAATGTGCACTATCTTATCCTCTGATTCTTCCAAACTGCGCACCAACTTTGGGGTCCACAAAATAGGACTATTGAGCTTGCACCTTCCTTGCCTATCTGCTAGCTTTGCGATCCACTCGTACAACTTAGTAGGGAAAGATGCAAAGAAAAATTCGTAGATATCTATGTACAAGTAGTAGTCTAACCACTCTTCTTTTGATAGTCATGGATTCCTATTCTCCTGCGCCACAGACTCGTGAATTCTCTTGTCCAACCAACCTTCAATTTCTTTCTTAGTTGGATTCCAGCCATACGACGTCAAACATCTCTATGCAAATCCCGGTCCTCGCAAAAGAACCATTTGTTGGCTTGTTAGGGCCTGACCTAGGTTTGGAGTTAATTAGCCAAACAAATCCCTATACTACTGGCCCTTTCGGCAACAGTCCATGAAGTGTGACTGAGGTCTCACCTGAAGTAGTTTAGGGGGGTGCGGGAACCAAGTTTCCACACTCTTGAGATGTCTGAGGGGTTGATTTGGTCCAACTGTGAGTCCCTTCGCATAAGTTACTTCGCGCACTTCCTTGGCCTTCGCGCCCTGATATATTCGACTTCGCAGAGCCCTAACTAGGGGCTGTGGGGCTTTCGCACTACTAGAGCAACAATCTGAACTATTTCCCTAAGTCACACCCGAGATCTTACTTATCTTCTTATAACAGTTAGTTATCTTTGTGTAAACAAATGCCTTATATTATATTTACTTATTTAGCACATTCCTATGAGTTCGCGCAATAAATAAATAGCGAACTTGCAATTCATACCCAATAATACATAAAACAGGAAAAGATACACAGAAATATGGTAAGACTTCTCTTTTATTAATTTTTTCCATGGTTACAGACTCGACCTGCCCTACGCACTCAGTTGCAGGTGTCTGCACACTCAGCTACAAATCCTTCCCCTACTGTAAGACCCAAAGACACCACTCTACACTTCGACTCAATACTTAATCGATTTCTTTGATTCATCCATGATTCAGTATATTAGATTCTTTCTTCACTTAAAGCCTCGCTCTATTTATACAATCCCATGGTCTGCGAACCATGGGTAGATCTTTCAAACCAACATTACGTTACAAAAACAAGGGCGGACAACCATATGACTCTATTATGACTTCACGCTCTGCACCAACAATTGTCGGAGTCTTTACAATGGACTTAGTCAAAACTCTGGCTTTAATCCCCAAAACATGCCTTGGGGGGATTCCATGCCCACCATTTATTGAAGGATTAGGTTACCATGAGAAAAGGGATGGAGATGCACCTTTTTAGGGTTATAGTTCAAATAGTCATCACCTAGAAGCTTTCACTTGGGAAATATTTCACCAACTATGTTTCTAGAATGTAATTTTCATTTTTACTTTCTAGAATTTACCTGCGCAGGTTTATACTTACAGATAGAGCACAGCTTTGCACCAATCTCATAGTCAATTTCACCACATGTGCAAGAAACTCTAGATAAATCGATGCGTGTGGAACTCAACTAGGTGTGAAAACTATTTGACTCAAATTTATCATGTACTTCAACATATTCTGGGTTGTTTGACTTTTGACGGAGCTAGTTCAAACATGTTCACAGATGGTAAAAATATCCATAAACCGATCAAGTGTCATGGCCACAAATTGACATGTAACAGATTGCCCCCTAAAGTGCGAAGTCTGAAAAAACAATTTCAAAGATTGAAGTGCTTTATCATTCTAAGTATTGGATTAGAGGAAATGGTTGGAAACCTGCAAGGAACATTCAAGGAATATAATGCAAATATATATCAAAAATCATCTTTGAGATAGGCATTCCCATACTCATAGTAAAACGAACTCAATGAAAAAGCATGGAAAATCTAAGATCATATAGATGGTAGACACATCATGGATGCAACCACTTGTCTACATAATCATGAATACAGAATTTCCTCACAACCTAGATTGATGAAACTAGATCCAGGGTCTTGATCTCCATCTCTCGATACACAATATGATTCTAACCATGCGAGTGAATGTCTCGAAGTCAAACATGGTAGAAACCATTTGATTACCAATCAATAATGTAAATCGTTAACAAGCACAAGAGAAACCACCAATAATGACAACGGATGTCAAGGTACTCCCAGTACAATCTTTGAAGTGTGAATAAGTGATCTGAAGTCGAACACTCATAGAATCATTTGATCGAAGGCCAATGATGAGATCCTATTGTTGAAAGCAAGAAACCTGCCATTAAGGCATGTAGGCTTCAAAGAACTAAAGGTTTGTTAATCATCTTCCTAGATTATGAGCTGAAGTCTATAGGAAGAGGTCCGTCGTAGGAAAGCCTATGACACGAAACATAATATCAATTTTTTGAAAATAGTTTGCAAAGATTGACTCAAGGACGGTTAACGCAAATGAAGGCATATAATTTGCAAAAGGTTTTGAAATGAGAATGAACTTCTTTTGAACACGTAATGACGCAAAAATGTCTTGGCAGCATTTGACTTAATGATAATACCCAAAACCATGAGACATTCAATGAGGTTTGATTAACTGTAAGGAAAATCAATTTCCTAACCTGGATATGAATGTGACGGAGTGTCGTGTTCAAGAGAGACATGCTACCTTTTTAAAACTGGAAATGTAAAATGGACACCTTCCCTAATTTCCCCTCACCATCACTCGAAAGTACCTCTTTATTTTTTAAAAGCTTAAATAGGATAACATATGTTTGGATTGTAAGTTCATCCTTCACATGAGTCCATCGAAGTATTTTTAACGAACCATAAGGAGTGCTTTGGTCTCATTATGCTTAACGAGTCCTATCTAGTTTAAATTTTATGAGTCTAGTAAAGTGGTAACTTGATGTTGTTTTCTTTTAAGAGTTTGAAAAATAACAATGTAAACTTTGAAACGCGAACTATAAACTCAAAACAGGAACTCTGGCCAAAAAACCCCGTAAAAACATAAAAAACAATGCTAAAAACGAAAAGTGTTGGTGCTGGAATAACACATTTTTTTTTTCTAGGGTAAATTTTCAACATATTTTAAAAATGGTGATGAAAACCAATTTTTTGCGCAAAAATTGTCCAAAAAACATCCTCAAAACGAAGTGTTGATGTTCGAATAACATTTCTTTTTTTCTTCAATGGTAAAACCCTCAAAACGAAAATTTCAATATTTTGAAATAATGGAGTAAAATATTTTATCATGACCCCCAAAAACATTAAAATTCAAAAAATAATGAAAACATATATATATATATATATATATATATATATATATATATATATATATATATATATATATATATATATATATATATATATATATTTAAAATAAAATCAAAATCAAATTAAAACAATGAAACAACACAAAAAAAAAAATTAAAAACAATACCAAAACATAAATTAAAATATATATTAAAAACAAAACATAAAATAAAAATAAAAAACAAAAAAAATCAAACATTAAAAAAAAGCTAGTTATAAGAAGCTTTCGAAGAATCCCCTCAAGAAGGTTTCCAGAGCGGTCGCTCTTGCGATCAAGTCGTGCAATTCCACGATTCCTCTTGCCCAGAAACTTATTGAGGGTAACCCCATCACTCCTAGGATTTATGGCCTCCCTAAGATCCATAAGGATGGGGTCCCCCTGAGACCCATTGTCAATACCATCGGTGGTCCGACTTACCTCCTGGCCAAGTTCCTCGCTGCAAAGTTGAGACCCTTGGTTGGGCAAACTGAGTCCTTTGTAAAAGACTCAGCTTCGTTTATTGAGGATCTTAAGAAAATTAATCTTGAGCCCGAGGACATTTTGGTAAGTTTCGACGTGGTCTCTCTTTATACTTGCATTCCTATCGATGAGGCAATGAAGGTTATTAATAAGCTAACTGACCCTGATACGGCTAAGTTGGTTGAGCTTTGCCTTACCTCTACCTTTTTCAGCTTCGAGGGAGAATTCTATGAGCAGACTTGCGGAGTTGCCATGGGCTCCCCCTTGTCCCCTGTCGTGGCTAATCTCTTCATGGAGGAGTTTGAGTCTAAGGCTTTGGCCTCCTCTCGCCTCTTACCAAAGCTTTGGAAGAGATTCGTTGATGACACGGGTGTTGTCTGGTCTCATGGTCCTGACGAGCTGGATCGTTTCTTCCATCACCTCAATAACCAATCCGCCGCCATTAAATTCACAATGGAAAAAGAAGATAATGGCTGTCTTCCGTTCTTGGATGTTCTCATCTCTAAGAAAGTGGATGGTTCCTTTTCTCATCAGGTGTATAGAAAGAAGACGCATACTGAGCAATACTTGCATGCTTCGTCGCATCATTTCCCTGCTCAGAAGTTAGGAGTTCTTAGCACGCTTGCCACCCGTGCTGTTAGAATTTCGGATAAGGAGAGCCTGGAGAAGGAGAAGGCTCACCTCCTAGAAGTCTTTGAGAAGAATGGTTACAATAGGCACCTCGGTCAAAAAGCCTTCCTCAGGGCCAAGAAGGAGCCTTCTATCCGTAAGGTTCCTAATGATCGTATCATGGGTGTGAACATCCCTTACATCCAAGGAACCACGGACAGGATTGCGAGGATTCTGAAGAAGTATGGTGTTACCACAACTTTTAGACCTCTCAAGACTATCCGTGGCTCCCTCAGGTCTGTAAAAGACCCAATTGACCCTAAGGACATGAAGGGGGTCTATGTCATTCCCTGTTCCTGTGGGACCCCTTATATTGGTGAGACTGGTCGCTCTATCAATCAGCGGATTAGCGAGCATTCGGCTGACTTAAGACATGGTAGGACCAAGTCCTCTGCCCTGGCTGAGCATGCAGGGAAAACTATGCATCATGTATGTATAGAGGAGGCTCAAGTCATTGCCAAAGTTGCGCATTTTCACCATCGCAAATTTAGAGAGGCCCTGGAGATCGAGAAAAGGCCGAACAATCTTAATAGGGATGATGGCTGGAAGATTAGTAGTTGTTGGGTCCCAGCCTTATCTTCCTAGCCTTTTTTCTTTGTCTTAGGGTTTCTGTCTCCCCCTTCCTTCAATTTTTCTTTTGGCTAATTTGTCCATTATTATGGAGCGTTCTAGTCTTTTATTAGTTAGAAATTAGTTTCGGGTGAATTAATGTATTATCCTTAACCCGTTTTCATTGATTTGATTTCTCCCATAATTTCATTATTTATACATTTATTATTATTTCTAGTATAGCCTTAGAATTGTGTCTTCCCTTTAACTAGTGTCTAAAAAAACCCCTTTTTAGACCTTATAAAGAATAATATATTTCCTAATGACATAAATAAATATTGGACCATCAATATCGGACTTTACCTAGTATATCTTAATTCTAAGAATAATAATGTTTTGTTTGAAATTATAAATTATTAAGTAGATATAGATTTGTTATAAACATATATTATTTTACATAACTTATTAATTTAATGAACCTTTATATTTAATAAGGAATAGGATATATTTTAAAGAACTAAATAGTGAGGGATCTAGCTTACCATTGGACCATTGAATGATTATTACACAAGTTCCTAGTGTAACTAAATTATAAAATAATAGTAATTTATTATCATTCCTTGTATCTAAATAGTATTGGAATAATATCGAATAGAGATTATTTATTATTTATTATGAGATATAACGAACATTATAATTAAAATAATAATATATTAATAACATAATGAACTTTAATATTTTTTCAAATAATTGAATACTGATTAGATAATGTTTATTAATAGATATTTGACCATTAGGTTTAAAGGATAAAATTAGCTATACTATTAGTAAAAAATCTTGGGCTTTATCAACCCTATAGGTAATAATATATTTACCTAAGGGCTTATTTACCTTTAATTTTCCTATTAAAAAGTATTGAAACATTATTTTAAATTATGATGTACCAACTATATTAGTTATTCTAGTGGGCTTTACCTAATATATCTTAATTCTAGGAATAATGATGTTTGAAATTATAAATTATTAAGATTTTTTAATAAACATATATTATTTTTATTTTAATGAACCTTTATATTTAATAAGAAACATTTTAAAGAATTAAATTATAAAATAATAATGATTTATTAATTTAAATAATATTAAATATAGATTATTTATTATATGTTATGAGATATAATGACCATTATAATTTAAATAATAATATTTGGATTCCCTTAAGATTTGAGATATTAATATATCTAATTAAGCTATTTATAAAAATATTAATTATCGAATTTTGTGGTTGACCAGGATCATTGGGTCAAAATTTAGCCGTTAGCATTATAGCTGTTGGAGTCTCTGCACACTCTATTTAATCAAGCATAATCCAGATTGGTGCTTCAACTTGTCCTGACGATGAACCACACTGGTTGGTTCGAAACGCGTCGACAAAAGATTGTTTATGTGATTTTGCCGAAGATATCTAAACAATCATAAAAATGTTAAAAAAAAAAGCAAAATTAACCTATAAAAGACAAGAATTAAAAAAGTAGAAAAAAAATTACAAATTATAAACAAATAAATAGTAAAAAAAACATATTTGAAAAAACAAAAACAAAACAAAACAAGAACAAAACAAAACAAAACAAAAACAAAAACAAAAAACAAATATGTAAACTATAAAAAAATTTGGAAAAAATAAAATAAAATAAAATAAATAAATAAATATATCTATATATATATATATATATAAAGTTAAGTAGCTAAAAATATAAAAATTAAAAAAACATTAAAACAAACTAAGGAAAAAAAACTAGATTAAACAAAAATAGAGAATTAACCCAAAAAAAATTAAAAACTAGTAAGGTTAATATTAAAAACATTTAAAAAAACCTAAAAAAACACAAATAAACTGAAATTACTAAAAAAAACTCAAAAAATATGAAAAATTTAAAAATATGTCTTTTTAAATTAAAAACAAAAAAAAAATTAAAAAACATTATAAACATATAAAAAAATGTGTTTTTGATTTACTAAAAAAAATGTTTTTTTTTTAATAAAATATTCATTGTTAATTTAAAAACAAACAAATAAAAACATTAAATTTTTTTTTTTTTTTTCTAAACAAAATTTTGTGTTTTTTATTTTAAAAAAAAATTATTAAAAAAATTTCAATTTTTTTTTAATTTTCAATTTGTCTTTTAAATTTTGTTTTTATACTACACAAAAAAAATATTAACGCGCCCCCACCGGGCGGCATAGGGGCAGCTAGTTGATTCTTGTGCAACACTCTTCCCACAGTCGCGCCCCCATCGGGCGGCGGGCGGGCAGTTGGCCGATTCTCTTGTAACCCCTCCGCCCATAGCCGCGCCGCCACCAGGCGGCGAGCGGGTGGCTGTCCAATTCTGGGAATCGGACAGTCGTCCACGCACCACCCAGTGGGGGCACGTTGAATTTTCTTGGGCAACGAGCAGGCAACGGTCTGATTCCGGGAATCGGACAGCCGCCTGCGCGCCACCCAGTGGGGGCGCGTTAAATTTACAAATAAAAAATAAATAAATAAAAATTATTTGATTAATTAATTTTTTTTTTTAAAACAAAAGACGTAAAATTTTGTTTAGGAAAAAAAAAAATAATTAATGTTTTTATTTATTTGTTTGTAAATTAACAATGAAAATTAAAAAAAAAAAATTTAATAAAAACACACTTTTTATACGTTTATAATGTTTTTTAATTATTTCTTTTTGTTTTTACTCTAAAAAGACATATTTTTAAAATTTTCATATTTTTTTAGTTTTTTTTTTAGTAATTTTAGTTTATTTTTTGTTTTTTTAAGTTTTTTTTAAATTTTTTTAATATTAATTTTACTATTTTTT
Source organism: Pinus tabuliformis (assembly GCA_031772625.1). Classification (NCBI taxonomy): domain Eukaryota; kingdom Viridiplantae; phylum Streptophyta; class Pinopsida; order Pinales; family Pinaceae; genus Pinus; species Pinus tabuliformis. Next base: position 1,928,149,479 of record CM062816.1, on the reverse strand, counting down.
AATTTTTTTTGGGGTTAATTCTCTATATTTATTTAATCTAGTTTGTTTTTATTTTATTTTTATTTTTTTTTCCTAGTTTTTTTTAATGTTTTTTTTTTTTTTTTTTAGTTACTTAACTTTATATATATATAAAATTTTGTTTCTTTTTCGAAATTCTTTTATGGTTTATGAGATAATTTTTTTTTTTTTTACTTTTTTTTGTCTTTTTTTATATATATTTTTATATTTGTTTTTTTAATTAATCAATACATAAAAAATAAAGCAACTTGAAAATTCGTTAAGTAATCTTAATTTTAAAAAGAAAAATGGAAATAATAAATTTTAAAGTGTGAAAAATAAGTCCTTTAAAAAAAAGGTATGCTGCATCAACATGTTGCATCTATGCATTTGAAAATCAACATGAAAATCACTAATATTTAAAAACAAATATTTATATTTGATACATAAGAAAACTTAAAATGTCAAAAATATGCTCCCAACAAAAAGAAGTGTATTCTGTTTAACCACTTTTGATAATCGGGTCACGTTTTTACTACCCCTATGAAACGGGTAATCGTATCGGTTATTTAAAGTGCCAAAAACTATGCTCTAAAAAAATATGTGTGTTCTGCATCGCCCCTTTTCAAAATCAGGTCAATTTTTTGCTATCTCTACGAAATGGGTAATAGTATCAGTTCCCGTTTCAAAGTTTACGTTGTTAAATACATAAAAAGGAAACTCATTTAGTTCTTTTATCGTAAAATTTTAAAGAGCGTAGAAAAAGTAAAGCTTGGCATTTTTCATTTTTAGAGAGTTAGAAGAAAAACATAAGTAGACACCATTAGGTTCTTTTTTGTCAAACTAGCCTCTCAAGTCCGAAAAAGGATAAAATAATATAAGAGAGAACTCTATTGACCATGTTTGATCAACGTATACCTTTTTTGTAAACAACCCTAGCTTAGCTAGTAAAAGGGGTAAACTTATACTGAGTGGATAGTTGTTCATTTACTTTTACAAGTTCGAACAAGCAAGTACTTGATGATATTTTCATGTTTTAAGTGTCTGAAGAGGGCTTAAAATAGGAATCCATGATTTTCTTTTTTCATAACTTTGTAAGAGTATGAAAAGTGATAAAAGTCTGCTAAAATGTCAAAAATCATTTATCTTGACTCCATAAATGATCATGTACATTTAAACTCAATAACTCATCATAATTGCTCAAAAAAGTCCATTTTCCATCCAAAAAAGGTTCAAAACATAAACAATAATATTTTTTAAGCTTCAAAAACTTATAAAAATGGGAAAAAGTAATTTATTTTTACCATTTCTATTTTCACCAGTTCAAAATAGAGAGGGGAGTTTTTACCATCAAACTTGCAGGACTGATTCCGAGCCAAACGGTGGACAAAATCACGCACCATTTCTTCCAGGTAGAAGATCTCTCCATAACTTAGATTTGTATCCATTTAGTTTTCATTTTAAGCTTTCATTTTATTTTTTGGAGAAAAACCTTGTTAGAAAATGTGCCCTCACCCTTATGCATGTTTTTTTTCAATCGGTCCTGCGTACGCTGATAAAATTTTCCACATGGAAAATCATGGCCTATGCGGAGTTTTGCCGGAAAAATCCATGCAGTTGCATCCTGTCCATAAATGGGCCATTGTGTAGCCTCCGGGGGCTAATTTTTAAACACGCTTTTAGCCATAAAAATGTGAAATGAGTTTTCAAAATATTTCTAAATGCTTCAAAATGTTCATTTCAGGTCATTTGATTACTCAAAAATGGATTGGAGGGAAAGAGAGGATGAAGTGAATTATTTTGTACCTTTGGCTAATCTGACTACTTTACAGGTTCTTAGGACTTGTGGCCTCCTGAAATACTAGCTTATCCCTGAGGTGAAAGCCCAGGTAGATCTGATGACGTGGTTGGTGAGGACTTGGAATGTCTAGGAACAACGCTTTTTGATCATTGATTATCGCCTCACCATTGACATTGATGACATCTATTTCCTAATTGGGTTGTCTCATCGGAGAGCCGATCTTTCACTATTTGGATCGAGAGCACGAGGAGATACTATTTATTGATACCTACGACACTTTTGTAGGGGTTCACCTCCCAAATATGGACGGATTGACTTTCAGTCCATCAAACTTTTACCCTTGAGGACCATTTCTTTCACTTTTTGCAAACTATGTGGTAGTGCGGCCCTTCATCTAGCCACATGGGCATAGATGCATATGACCATGGAATGCTCAGAATCCACGGTATAAAATTGGTGCGAGGAAGTAGTGGTGAACATGAAGGGCTAGATAACTAGGTGCAAGAATGGTAAACTGAAGAATTTCGGTTATGGTACCATTCTTATTGCTTTTTCCATAGAGAGGGTTCTTATTCTTCAACCACAACAGATTCTAGTAGATGAGGGGAGTCTGAGGGATCCACGCATGATGAGGTGGGTTGCACTGATGGCACTCCATGGAGGTGATGGGCCTGTAATGAGGTATACATCAAAGTTTTTTTTACTGGTTAGGCCAGTAGATTGCCCTAATCGAGCACTTTCTGTATCTTGGGATGGATTACAGAGGTGATCTTGGTATCTCCCTTCCTACTGGAACTTAGTGGGGTGATCTAGGTAATAATTTCTCATTTTGACATATTTTCAAACTTTTAAATTTTTATGTGTTTTTTTGTCTTCAAAGGCTAATTATCCGAAATGCATGTGTAGATGTGGGTCCAACCCGACTAGTCAGGCTGAGATGATATGATAGACAAGGTGAGAACACTATAGTAGTTGCGGCAGCGAACCCAGAGGTAGAGGACATCCTAACATAGATGGAGCACAACCTTGAGAGGTTGACTTCCAACATCCCAGAGACTGGGGTTGATGATATTCCACACACCTATCAAAGGCACGTAGTTGGGATTCCAGGGCCTCTCAGATGGTTTTTGTGTCGAGTTTCTTGTGCTATCATGTGTTATCATGAGCATCATCATGCCTAAATGTTCTAGTTTCTACGACCATTTTTTGAATTTTTGGTGTTAGCATATTCAGAAAATAAAAGGCCATGCGGCCACATGTGCTTGGATGACATATTTTGTAGACACACCCAAACTCTACTTTTATGAAAAACCTACTACTTTTTACCTCTATTTATCTTGATCAATGTATGAATGAATATTTCTTTTAATTCACATGTGTTGCAAATGTCTATTTAACACATGATTCACTAATGCATCTATTAGTGTGTCTAAATATCTCATAATGTGTTGATATTCGATGTAATCAAACTTGCTTTCCAAGAGATGAACTCGTAAAAATACTCTTAACATGGTTGGACTCCTTACTACATAGACACTATTTAACTGTAATACCACAAGCTATGAATCTAACCTAACGATCAAATGTTGAATACCAAAAGTGATGGCATCAACTAATAGCTCAATGAATGTGCTATATTTTGCTATATTTTTCGTTGTTTGACTGAGGCATATTCCCTTAATAGAAACTAACTCATCACTGGGTGAATAGATAACCTAGGCTACGTAAGATAAATTATGAGTGCTACAACTAGCACCATCAAAAAATCCAATGTAAGTTTGAGAGAAGGTTGACATCTACAAGTCAAGTGTAAAAACAAGATAAGCAGGGGAAGTAGTAGAAAATGTAGAAAAAACTAATCACATGTTCCTAAAAAATGGTAAATAATGTACAAATATTCACCAAAATTTCATGCAAAATATTTGTTTAGGTAAAGACCATTTCTGGGATTTCCAAAAGGAACACCATCGTAATCAACTAGCTCATAGGCACCTTTAGCTAATATGTGTACTTTTATGATGTAAAGGCCAATCCACATGGGCTCGAATTTCCATGCACCTATCTTGTCGTGAGCTTGATCATAAACCAAGACTAGGTCACCTTCTGAATATGTACGAGGATTAATTTTTTGTTCATATTGGGCTTTGACATGTTTCTAGTCAGCTTCGCTAGCCAACACTGAATTATAGTGATTTTCATCTAAATGAGCTAAATGCACAAAGAATTCTTTGTTTTCAGAGGTAGCAGGTAATAATTCGATAGCTAGCTTGAGGGATGGGATTTCACATTCATTAGATAATACAACTTCCAAGCCATAAATAGGTTGGAAAGAAGTAAAACTGGTCGATGTTTTTACAGTAGTAAGGTAAGCCCACAGTGCTCAAAAGAGCATAGAATGTTAGCTTCCTTTATGCATACCAACTATCCATTTAATCATATTGGTTAAAACATTATTGACAGCTTCAACCTGACCATTCGCTTTTGGATAATACAGAGTAGAGCTATCATGGGGAAGGTCGAGTTGTGTGAATTGTTTGACCATCATAAAGTTATGAAAATGACTACCATGGTCCGTAATAGTAGCTTTTGTGACACTAAATTGAGCAATTACATCATTGAAAATGAAAATTGCTACAGTTTTTTTGTCATCTCTATATGTAGGCATCGCCTCCACCCATTTTATAAAGTAATTGATTGAAAGGATAATGTATGCATTCCCCTCAGCCGAGTGAGGGTTACATGTGACAAATTCAATGCCCATTCGGCAATAAGACCAATAGCAATGATATGGTGAAGAGGATCTGGGGGTGCTCACATTTTGTGATAATAGTTTTGGAAATTATGGAATTTGCGGACTGTAGTGATGTAGTCTTTAAAAATTGATGGACAAAAATAACCAGCACGTAATATATTTTTGGCAGTATCATAACCAAACATGTGATCTCCACATGCTCTAGAGTGGCAGTCATCTAAATTTTTTTTGGCTTCTTAAAAAGTTAAACAACGTCAGAATACAGAATCGTCACCATGACGGTAAAGAGTGTCGCTAACAATATTGTATTGTTGGGATTGGTATCGAATTCGCCGATGATCAATTTTGGATAACTTAGCCATAAAATTTTGTGTTTGGAGATATATAATGATGTCTCCATACCACATATCTAATGTACTAATAAGAAAGAGAGATTTGTCAGCAAAAGAATCTTCTGCTAGAGTTTATATATCAGTATGGGGAAAGTCACACAATAGTTCGGCGAAAACCAAGGATTTATTTTATTTGGATTTTTCAAATTCTAAATCAAACTCTTGTAAAATAACTATCCACTTCGAGTATTTTCCCCCTAGCAATTGTTTCATGAGAATTTACATCATGGGGTTGCAATCTAAAATGACAGTGGTTTTTAAGAGAAGTACATAGTGACAGAATCGTTGAACAACTTGCACAGCTGCTAACGCTAGCTTCTCCACATGTGTGTATTTAATCTTAGTTTTAGTGAGACTCCTACTCAAATAGTAAATCACATGCTCATTGCTAAAATCATCCTCTTGGACTAACACCATGCCAACGGTGGCATCGGATGTAGCTAGGTAGAGAAATTAGTCTCGATGATAATCGGCTAGATGCAGTAATGGTGCATTAGTCAGTACATGTTTTAATGCATCAAAAGCTTTATCAACAAGCTCATCCCAGAAAAATGGGATACCCTTTTTTAGTAGTCGAGTAAAACCATGGGTTAGTTCAGCATAATTGTGAATGAATCTATGCAAAACGTTTGCCTTCCCTTGCAAACTTTGGAATTGAGTAAGGCTGGAAGGAGTAGGAAAATTCAATATTTCCTCTACCTTTAGGGATTGACACAAATTCCTTCCTTTGAAATGATGAAACCTAGAAGTCGGCCCAATTGTACACAAAAAAACATTTGTGCATATTCAAGTGAATATTGTAATGCCTGCACCTAATGAAAATTATTTTAAGTGCAATGGCTGGTCCTTCTGTTTCATAGAATGAGCTGCTATGTCATCTAGACAAGGCTAAACAATATTCTTGATATCATGGAATGAATAAGACATTTCTCTCTGAAAATTTGCTCCAGTATTTTTGAGGCCAAATGGGAGTTTTTGATAATTAAAATTTCCCCATGGGCATATAAATGCAGTTTTATATTGATCAGCAGGGAGTATGTTTATTTGATTATAGCCAGAAAATCCATCCATAAAGGAAAACACTTCATTGCTGGCATAGTCGTCAACAATTTGGTCGATATACGGAGTTGGATAATTGTCCTTGGGACAAGCTTTATTGGCATCTCGTTAATCAACATACACTCGAATAATTCATTGCTTTTTATTAACGGCCACAATATTTGACACCCAATCGGTTAAAGAAATGGGGTAAATGAAACCTACTTTCAGCAATTTTTCATCCTCAGTTTTGATAGTGGTAGCTTTTTGTGGATGTATAGGACGTAATCGTTGTCTAACTATCTTAGCATTCGGATAACTTTTTATTTCATGTACAACAATGCTAGGGTCAATTCCTGACATCTCTTTGTAGGACCAGGCAAAAATGTCATAGAACTCCTGAAATAGGGCTTTGTAAGTTGAAATATCTTCTAATGAAAAATAAATGCCTATATGAATATTATTCCGAGTTTGACTAAGATATATATAGGTATCGTTGCTGATATGTTCCCTAAGTTCTGTTCAGAACTAGAAGAAAGGGTAGATATTGGACATTGAGCATCACTAAGCGTTTTAAATGAAAACATAGATGAAAAACTATTCTCAATTTTGTCAAAGGATGGCAAGAAAGTTGAACGATGATGAGTATCGTCCCATTGCATTTTGTCCAAGATCATAACTTCCATAATCCCTTCATCAGTTAAAAAAATTGTGTTAAAAGGATCAGGCATAACGATTAGTTCCAAGTGTGACAAATGAGAATATTCATCAATAATCATATTCATTCAATCATTATCAGATGTTGATGGGTTGGAAAAATATTGAATTTCCTCATAGGCTAACTCAAAAGGGCTACTAGGCATTTCATCACCAAATAATATCATTTATGATTCTGAAGGTACTTTGCATGGATCTCCCGATTTGAAAGTACTTTATGTAGTCATATTAATTTGGGCATCATTATCAGGGAAATTGGGTGGAGGAAATGCGAAAGTTCCCATAAAATATGAGTCTTTGAGCAAGCCAACACCAGCTTCCTCATATGGAGTGGTCGATTTTCCAACAAATGGGATACTACCCGTGGAATTAGGGTCTGAGGTATAGTAGGATAATTGATCTACTTTAACAATTCTTCCTTTGTGAAGAAACATAATCATCCTAAAATATGATGAGACTACTGCTGCCATGGCATAAGTTCTGCTCCAACCAAGCAAAAGGTTATAGTCAAGTTGAGCATCAATAACCTCAAAATCTATTACAACTGTTTTTCCCTATAATTCAATTGGTAAATCATTTAAAAGTATGTATGGATGAAAACTTGTTCCATCAAATGCATTCAAAGTCATGGGATATTGGAGAACACAACGATTTCCAATAGGAAATGGGCATAATACATGTCGATGCTCCTTCATCAATCACTTTTCAAAACACTCATCGCGTTTTGACGTGAACTCATATCTGAAAATCTAGTTTGTGCAGGAGACGCGGGACATGGTTTTCAAGATCGAAAACAATCAAATCGGAGTCTTGAGGATCTACTGATCCTTAGCTGATAATAATAATTTCGTTTGTGCTGGGAAATTTTGTAGCACTTCAAGGGCAGACATGGTTGAAGGTGACATAGCCATATCTTCGATGATGTTATAGTTTTGGGCAGACCTCATATGAGGATTAAAAGATGACTTACGAAGCATACCCTTAGGAGGTGGATGAATTATCCTATTAGGGTTTAGCTTTTCAATATGTAACAGTTTAGAAGAAGGAGGAGTAGACATGGAAGTTTGACTAGGTGCACTAGAGTCATCTTCATCTTCAACAAGACTCTTTGATGTGTAATGTTTGGATCTCATTGTTGCCATAACTTTGGAAGACATCATCATGATATCTACCAATGTGGATGAGGAGGATTGGTCATGAGAGCCCATTTTGTTGTGTTGTGGAGGAAAATGATCCTTCAAAATAGCATGTGTGGGTGAACTTTTGACGAATTTGGAAACTTTGGCCAAATGAGGGAACTCCTTTGGGTAATGATCATCCTCACAAATTAAGAAACGAGATCAAGGTTTCCTCTTTTTATTAGATGGTTGATTCTTTTTTTATTTCTCCTTAGAATGATTGTCTTGTTTAGTTTTTCCTTTCCCCTGTTTCCTATTTCTGGATTGCTTACCCTTGTGAGTAGATGGCTCTAAGGTGTAAATATCTGAAGTAATTTTGGAGGAAGCATCTTCGTCAGGTGAATTAGATAGAGTCAAAACCTAAAATTTCTTAGATTTCTGGCTCACAGAACCAATCATGCCATCAATGGCATGTGATCCTAGAAGAGGTGGATTATTTGGGGTAGATCGGGGTAAATCTGGGATCATTTCATACAAAGTACCAAACTGAGTATAAAGAAGATCAAGGTATAAAGGATGAGTATTACCTGCTCTTTAGTTACAACACCCCCTTTGGCCACATCTTCAGTTATTCCTGGTAAAAGTGAATTTATAAACCATTTGGCCAAAATATGTTCAAGAATGTAAACTTTAACTAAGCGATGTTGTTGTCTCCATTCATAAATGTGGTCTAAGATATGGGTTGACATTGACTACTTTAAGGAAGTTAAAAGTTCAGTTCCATTATCATAATGAATGGGAAACTGAAAAATTGTCAAAAAGGCTATAGCAAGATTATTAAACATGTTGAAGGCAGTGTGCAGAAATTCTACATACCATTTAGTTGTTGACCCAGTTAAGATTTGTTGAGAAAGTCGTAATCTAATTGGTTGTCCTTTAATGAGTTGGACGCACACCAAAGATGATAGGTCATAACATGGTTGGATGGATATTCACCTGACTTACCTTAGAACTTAGGAATATCATTGGGAAACTTAGTAGTAATAGTCAACCAAAATGGTAAATAAAGAAGTGGATCATTAGTTAATCGAGAAATGTCAGGAAAATCCAAAGTTGCAATGAAGGGAAACTGGCAATTAGGGCCATGTGATGGATATTGATAAACCAGAGGGACGATTCCTGTACCGGTGGGAGGATATTTAGGATGTCCTAGGATACCCTAAGAAGTTGGGATTTGAATACCTGTTGGCTTATTGGGGCCTGACCCATGTTCAGAAGTGTTTAGCCAAACAAATCCTGCACTATGGGAGCGTGGACTGAAGTCTCACCAAAGGTAGTATGGGAGGGTGTTGAAACTAGGTTTCCACACCCTAGGGACATCTAGATGTGGTCTAGAAGGTGCGCAACCTGAGCCTACACACAACGTACTGTCGTACATTCGTCTGTTAGATCGACTAACTTCGCATAGCTTGAAGGATAAGCGCGAATGTTCTTATCTTTTCGATGCTTAATATTATTATAGATCTTGAAGTAACTTAAGAAGGCACAGTAGTCTCAGTTATCAATTAACATTACAGACATGCACACAATCATAAACCATAAATAGATGCATAAACCAGAATATAAAGAAGATACGCGATAGTTCAGAAAGAACTTATCTTTATTAATGTCTTTGTTCCGTTACAATCCACTTTCTGTCCTGCACTCAGCTGCAGGGGTCGGCGCTCATAGCTGCAGACTCTACCAGGCCTCTGTGCACACAGCTGCAGAGCCTCCTCTAACTACTATCAACCAAGACATGGACTTATAGACTTAGAGCAATTTTTCCTTACCAACCCATGCACTTTAGATCTTAATCAAAGTTGCCTTCTACCCTATTATCTTACATTATTTTTGGGTAGACAACCCTTACTTGACTTCTTATAATTCGCACTCCATGCACTTTGTGGAACCTTTACCATACTACTACCCAAAATTGTGGGCTTTATGCTCCAAAACCGTTACACGGGGTGTCCGCTGCCCAACAGGCCCCCAACACAATCATCATGACTCGTCCCGAGTCACTCGGTTGGTGCATTGATCTTTGCTTGGAGTCCATCCAACGACCTTTTCACTGCGTTGACATCTGCCACACATTCTTCCGCTATCCATTGTATCAATTGTGCTCGGCGTTCTGATGCATTGTCGGAGGCACCTTCTTGCCTTAGCGCATATGTGTCCTGCAGTTAGGTCAGCTTCCCCTCGATCGTAGTGGTGATCGTGAATGCTTCCTCAAGCCAAGGCTGGATGTGTGCTTTGAGCCTAACTTGTCGCTGGCGTGCAGCATCCACTTGCTCCTTCAGAGCCTGGTCCTCCCTCATCTTGGCCAAGTGCTGAGTGATGGCAACCGTTTGCGCAGTCCCCCGGACATTGTCATAAGCCTGCTGTAACTCCCGCGCTTCTGTCTCTACCTATTGCAGTGTTGGGTCTTCTTGTAGTGATGTGAGTGTAAGAAGGGACTGATCCAACAATGTCGTGCAGTCTTGTACAACGCGCTCTGTCACTTCCAATACTACTTGAATTGTGCGACAGTGCTGCGATCTAACTTTCGAGGGTGTAGTAGGCTGTGCCTTCATCCTTAGCTCCATGATCTACAAGTTCAACTCCAACTGAGATTTCGCAGCCTCCTCTTGGGCCCTATGGAATCATGTCGCCATGTGATGAATCTTGTCGGCTGTGGGGAGTTTCGTTGGCACAACCAGTTTTGGTACACTACTATAGACCTCCTCCATGGCCTGTTCCAATCCTTAGTTGTGTGCACCCAAGTCGTCGCATTGTAGACTGATCTACTCCAGATTTCCTTTTTGCTCCATTAAGACCTGGAGGGCATGGCCTTCCCTTGCACAGAGCTCAGCAGTTATCCCATCCTACAGCTAGTATAGGGTTTCTCTAGGAAGGGTGGCCAAATTCAACCCCCAACCCCTCATGTCACCTTCGGCCTCTACTAGGATGCCTCTTGCTGGTAATACTAAAGTGTTCATTGTGGAGGCACGCACCATCTACTCCATTACGGGTATACCTTCCGCAAGGGTCAGAATCATCCCTCCTGGGGGCTGCACCTATAACGCATGTAACTATGCCCTGAGCTCCTCCAACACAGTTGTCTACTCCATCATCAACTCCTTCAGAGCACCTTTAGTGACATCACACACTGGTTCGCTGCTATCAAGAAGATATTTCTCCAAGGTCTTTGCTATCTCTGTCTTTTTGTGTGCATGTGGCTACTCCTGGAAATATGGCCTCTTGAGTTGGGTCGATTTTGTGCTAAGGTCCATGCATTCCTGTGTCTCCGCTTCCCCCTATATGTCTTACTCTGTGGACATTTCCTAATATTCCATGATCTCTTTGGCGAGTGCGGTGGTGGTTTCTGTTGCTGCCTCGGTCGCCTCCCACTGCATGGCTACTTTCTATTCCTGGCGCATCCTTTCCGCCATCTTTGTGATGCACAACTTGAGGTCCTTCTTTCGCTACTGTGCTGCAATATTTTCTAATTCGGCCAAGTACAGTGTGCACCACTCTAGAGGCCATGCTGCATTACCTAAAATATCGCATCGTCTGTTGTAATGAACGGAAGCTTTACCCATGTTTGATATGGATCCTTTCATGCTCGGATATATAGATTATGCATATCCGCCTTGAACTCAGCTGCGCTTTGAAAACTGTTGAATACTGTCAAGGATAACTGTGTTCTGTGGGTGATCCATGTCCGGATACTCACCTCCATAAATATCCAAAACACCTTGATCTCATGAACCCTCATGGCATCTTTTGTTGCCCAAAGCGAGTTATATCTCACAGCTTCAGGTAGGTTCTTCTCAATGTTGGGAAACTGGCTACCCTTCAGCAGCTCCCCTTCAACCAACAAGATTGATAGGAGCAACCATGCATAGTGGAAACTTTTACCCTTCTCCCGGGCTTCCCTACAATTCATCAAGAATTTGTTGCTGAGAAACTGCGCCCAGTTGAACTGAACCCCTTCTACACACTGCTCTGTGAGCACAATGACAGATGTTGGCACCTCATCTGCACAACATTTCTGCATGAGATTACTGACCAGTAATTGGGTGGCGACGCGCACCACTCAGTCTTTGATACTTGCTATGACATACCCTCGCTTCCACTTCTCCAGCTTATATATAACCTTCATTGTACCTGCGAGGCCCACATCGCTACTCATTCCTATTAGGGCTAGAAGATCGTTTCCTTTAGTAGGAAACTAGGAAATCCAGTGTATTAAATCGGTTGTGATGGGAATCGGTTCCTCTAGCTAGAGATACCCATCATGTACTACACATAGTAGCTGCCAGATAACAAAAATTGTGATGGCTGCACGGTGGTAGTGGGGTATCCACCTCAGATGGAGTAATCCCGCCTTCTCCACACCCCGTAGCCACTTCTGCTATAGTAATTTCTCCGTGGCCAATTGGGGGAATTTCTCACTATCCATGAGGTCCCAGTCTTCAAACTTGATATTTGGTACCCAACCCAACGACAGACCATCGAACCTTATTTCATCCGGAAGAAGAGCGGTTTGGAGTGTGCTCTTCATGGCCTCTAGGTCCTTTGGTATCTTGGCTGTCCCTTTCCACCGGGAGATGTATGGTGTTATCATCGAAGGTACTTGGGAAACATTTTCCTCTTCCTCGTCGTGTGCTTCAATCTGAGCGATCAGGGATTGTATATATTCCTCTTCCTCCTTGGTTTGAGTGGTGATAGCTTTGCCCTTTTTTGCCATTGATAATTTACTCAATCGCGTGATACCCAGATTGGCCCCATAACCTACTTGTTTTTCTGGGGTCACGGCGTGTGTGGAGAATTTGGAACATTGGGGGCAGTGGCCACTTCTCTAGGCTCCTCGTGGGTTAGATGGGGCTCCTCTACGAATCTCACTCTGGTTCTATCAGCTAACATGGTTCGTATCCTAGATTTGCTTGGGTACTTAGTCACGGGTGGCAAGGGAGCTTGGTGCTTGTTGTTCTGTGCTGGCTCAAATCTCAAATACCTAAGTGTTGGTTTGGGGCTACCCCAAGGGGTTCTATAGTAACGTTTGAATTTGAATTCGACCATTCACTCCACTTCTGATTCATTAATATCTTCTTGGCGGTAGATCTTCCCGTATCTAGCTCTAGATTCCTATCGTAATGGCCCATCGCCTGCTCCTTTCTGAAGTCTAACTTCTTGTCATGAATAGTGACATCAACGGTCAACTCCCAGCCTACCCCCATGGCAACGAAGCCTCTTATGTGCAATCGCGATCCTAGTGACCTACTGGCCCTGTGCAGAACCTCCTTTCCACGCAGCACTCCTGCAGACTTGTTTATAGTCCCGCGCCATCTTTTAACCGCTTGGAGCGCTGAGACTATGCTTTCCACAGATAGTCAGTTTGTCGCACACTAGGTGTGAGACTTCTATTTCCCTACTAGCCCGGGCTATGGGAAACCTTCACCTACTGTCGTGTTCATTAGTGCATCTTGTTCTTCTTTGTATGGTGTGCCCCCTTGTTTGGTAAAGTGCGGTCGTAGCCACGATAGTAGGGTCACAATTGTTTCTATAGTAGTAGGGCTGTCCAAGCCTAGTCTCATCATACCTAGTTTCATGCGGTCTGCTTGTGTGACTCCAACTTCTAGTTTGCTGATTCCTTCGCCCATTATTATGCTTTTTCTCCTTAGGCATGCCCCTTCTTCATCGAGTGCATGAAGTTTCAAACTCCCTCGCCGAATGGCTTCCTGTAACTGTTGTATTCCCTTACCGAGGTCCCTGCGTCTAGTCCGAGCTTTTGGGGCTGTGGTCGGGGGACTTCTCTTCATCTTCTTGGTTTCGTCTTATCTGATCACTGATAGGGTCATCTTCGCACACCCATCGAATCCTTGGTACTTGTAGAATCCAATTGGTCTGTTTTAACCAGCGAACTCTGTTCAGGATCCTGCATGTGTTTTCGAATGTTTTGTCGCTAACTGCTGGCGAGATGCGTCACTTTCCCTGCTGTTGCGTCAGGTTCTGATTTACAGCATAACTCTGCCACCCTCGCCACAAGTGGATGCTCAAACTGCTTCATCCTCACTGCCTAGATCACATTCGACACTGGGGACCTTCAATCTGTACACACACCCGCCTTCTACATTCGCGCCAGTTCCACCTAGTCTTCTGCGGTGTACTCCACCCTTGTGCAGTTATCGCGCGAAGTGCCCCTTTTTGTGCATCATGCTGTTTCTGTTTCGGTATTGCATTTTCACAGTGGGTTACAGATTCCTCCACGTTTGTTGTGCCGTCATCTATTGGTAGTTCCCTTTCTTTGGTCGTTATGCATTGTAGTGATCTAACCATCATATTACAATTCTGTGTTGTTACTTCGTGTAATCAGTTCCGCCATCGCTCTATTTCTTCATCTGAGTCTGACGTGCAGGAACTGTCACACTACCATGAGATTCTCCTGTCTGCTGTTGGATTCACCCGATCCTGGTCTTGCATTGTTATATGGTAAATGCAGTCCATTTCATCATCACTATCCTCATCACGCACAGGTTCAATGTAGCATGCTCCTTCAGCAAGATCCAACGGAACTATTACACGGAGAGACTTTTTATCAAATATCATTTTTCATCTCTTTAGGTTGATGACTCCATTCACGTCCGTGGCTCAGTCTATTCCTAACAATGCGAGGTAAGGTTTACTGTCATCCATGATTTCTATTACCTCAAAATCCATTTGGGTGCTCGCACATTCTATCTCCACTGTTACTCCTTGCAATCTCCCCATGGGCAGGATCTTTTGCTGGTTCGCCATCCGTAATTGAATAGGAGACCACTATAATGTGGGCCTGCCCATTCATTCCCATGTCTATTTGGGTAGCACATTCGCATTTGAACCTAAGTCGAGAATGACCTGATCCATCTCAAAGTCGCCAATCTGTGCCGTCAATCACATTTCCCGCCCGGTGCGCAAAGCATGCTTTCCTAGTTTCCTGACCATGTGTGGTTCGTCTGACCTTGCGCACCTAGTTGTTAGCTCTTGTAATCCCTTAACTACCTTATTGTCCCATATTAGCTTCATACAGGTCTCTAAAAAGGTAGTTAGCATAGAAGGATCCATTTCTGGCTTGGGTTGATCCTTACTACCTGAAGTAGAGGTCTCTGCGAAGCTCTTCTTAACTTCCGTAAATGTCTCCTTTGCGGGTTCCAAATCAAACTCAAGTTTCTTTTTAAGGGCCTTGCGGACCCATGTATTCTCCTTAGGTTGCTTCCCCTCATCTTCCCCTATGGTTGCACCGCTTCTGAGCACCATGTTCATGTTGGGATCGTCTTCGTGCGGTTCAGACCTCATCATTTGGATGTTCTGCGTTGGAGTAGACTGAAGCACCCCTTTTTCATGCATCTGTGCAATTAGTGTGGGGCAATCTACCACTTCATGATAAAACTAATAACAGTATGGACAACATGTTCTAGGCGGGTTCATATAGTCACGTGTGTAGTGCCCAGGTCCTCCACAATTGTAGCAAATTAATTGTCCACGCCCTCGTCTGGGTCCCATTCCTCCTTGTCCTCGTCCTTGTCCCTGGAATCCCCACTGTGTGCTATTGCTGAGTCTGGATCCTGACCTTGCGCCTCAGTCTGCATCCTCTAGGCAAGTGTTCAATCCATCAACAATTCATAACTCCGACAATTTCGTTCATCATGGCCCACCAATCCACTGATAATCCCCCATTTGAAGTTTGACATTTTCACAACGACCTTCACATTTCATTGTCCCCCCATCCAAAATTTGGACTTGGAAGTTAGAAAAAGCTCGTACAAAACAATGCACTGCTTCTGCGAATCTTTGATGGATAAAATTATGTGTGCTTCCACTATCAATCAAGACTACTACTGGGCAGTGCTTAATAAAACCTCTGATTTCGAGAGTTTGAGGTGAAGAAATCCTGCCAAAGCATATAGCGAAATAACTGGTACGTTAGGGACATTGTCCTTCTGGTTGTCCTCTTCATCCTCCTTAGGTTCCTCAAGTGGTGGGGCTTCCTCCAATGAGCTGTAATCAGTAGCATCAATTTGAAAAAATTTGGGCTCCTTGCATTTATGACCTGGGGAGTATTTTTCATTACAGTAGTAACATAATCCCTGCTTTCTTCTTTCTGCCATTTCTGTAGGTGACACCTTTTGAACCTTAAGTGTTTGAGTAGTGATGTGAGCCTGTGGGGGGCGACCCTTGGTGGTGAAATTTGGGCAATTGGACTGGGCTGCTAACGCATGTTCAACTTTATGAGCTACCCTGCAAGCCTTCGACCATGTGGGATGGTGGTGCAGTCGGATGTGAGCTTGTATGGCCTCTTTAAGACCACTAATAAAACATTCCGTGTAGAACGAATCTTGGAGACCCGTAGTGCGAAAGCTAAGGCTTCAAAGGCTATAATATATTCATCCATATGCCAGTCTATCCGAGCTTAATGAGACAACCCAAAAAAGTAGAGTCATGATTAAATCGCTCTATAAGAGCTTTTTTGAAGGTGTCCCAAGTCAAGAACCTTCAATTGCAACATTGATGCCATTTCCACCATTGCCATCTTTCATTGTCCAAGTACATGCTCCCCACCATAAGCTGAGTCTCAGTATCTAAGATGTAATTCAGATTGCAATACAGCTCCATTTGTGCTACCCATGCTTCCAGGTGAGAACCATCAAATTTATGCATATCCAACTTGTGTGGTCACAGACAGGATTATTGGTGGGTGTCCGAGAGGTGAAGAGAGTGGCTAGACTCACCCTCACTATGTTCATTTCCAATATATGCCTCCTCACGGGCTTCCGCCTTGCCCTTTGAGAGTGCGTTAGTTAGTGTCGTCAGCTGATCTTGGAGGTCTTTCAAGGATTGTTCAAGTTTGTCGATCTTCTCATTGGCCATAGCTTGAGCTCTATTTTCTACCATGCACTGATCCGATGTACTTGAAATTTGGCACCGCCCAAAAACATTTTGCACTAACAATTGAATGGTACCACCTTGCTCAGCTTGTCATTCTAAATCTTATGGGCTATATCCTACTCCTTTATTAGGAATAATGCAGTAGCCGAATCCCCAAAATGTCAATGCTGCCAAAAGTCTTGGGAAAATCACACCCTGGTATAGGAACCCACACAACTACTCAGATCTGGATGGCGGCTCTGGTGGATCTGAGAGATCTGAATGGCTGATCAGATAAATTTGAGTGGCAGAACAGATTGTTGCTGTAGATCTAATGGATCTAAGCTGCGAGACTGATTTTGCTGCTGCTGCTGCAAACCCCACTTGCGAGATCTAATCTGGTAAAGATTATGCATGCTTCAGAGATAGAAAAGGGAACTATGGTCTCGAGGAGTGTCAAGTGCTACAGATCGCAATATACATAAGGGTCTGAAAGTAGTACTCGGCCCAATTTTTCAGGGCACTAACCAAGGAGGATCAACCGTACCCTTAGTTGTACAACCCGACTACCCTATCGTATGAGCAAGTAATCTCTCTGATTGTTGTTCTTGGTGTACTATAGAAGTGAGATAGCCGACGTTTTATCTATGGCGAGGTTTCACAGGAGCTAGGGGGCTTCCTGTTATCGGGATAAGTGTCTATTCAGAATGACTCTATCCCACTAAGTGTGACAGTTACCTTAGAAACAAACAAAGAAAACTACTTTTGTATTCTTCTTTATGAACTATAAACAAAGAGGAATAGGATGAACCAACCTGTGTCTTGCGCTAGTCCATTGATCCAATCTCTCTCTTCTTTGACAGCTTCCAGCTACCTGCTTCCTTACTTGCCCAGCTTCACCAAGTTCCTATAAGATCACAGAAGAAGAAAACTACACAAAGACATGGATTTATATTCATAAATAGCTTAGGATCAGATTTAAGCTAAACATACAAATGTAACAAGCATCAATGATACACAAGCATGTAGGAGAAACTCAAATAGTTTTATTGATATAACAAGAAGATCCAGGAGGAGTTACAACCAATGATTCCTGATCCAGCATCAACCTCCTAGCAAAGAAGCCCCTCTTCACCTCCAACAAAGCATAAATCACCCAATACTCTGATATCTATCTCAAAACCAATAGCAATTCTTTGCAATGTACAAAATTCCAGCCTCTGGATCTCTGGGATGAGGGATCCATATATAGATGTATGAAAGGAGTATGAGTCAGCTTATGATTTGACTAGTGTCTTCTCTCTGTCAGTTCTTGCTTCCACTTGGAGACTGAGAGCCTCTTACTCATCCTTGGTCGAATTCAGTGAGGCAAGTGTCATTGGAGAAGATTCTGGAAGCTTCCATTGTCTCTCCACCTCGTGGAATGACTCTGCCACTTGTCATTTCCCATTCAACGCACCCTGGTAGTGCATTTAGGTGCGTTGCAACACACCTAGCTAGTGGACTTGGGTGCTATGCAACGCACTTGGCTAGTGGAGCAGCTGAAATGATCCTGATTTGACTGATTCTAAGCAGTTTCTGGTGGAGAACTTCTGGGAGAAGCTGTAATTTGTTGACCTTGTTCCTTTAGGGGTCGGAACAACACTTTTAGGGACTTAGGATCCCTTGGTTTATGGACATTTCATGCTTAGAGCTGTAAGGCACAAAAATGTCTATAACAGTTGCCCCCTAAAGTATGAGGCTGTTTATCGGGTGAAATGCTTTATTAGGAGGATCCGAAGTTCTTTCAATGCTGGGAGGAGACCTGTAATAAGATACAATACAATACATTATCTTCATACTATTTTTCATGATCTAGCTGAGGTGGGCATTCCCATGCTCAGCTTTATAAATTCATTTTCATGTACATAGGACAGACAATCGTCTGATGGTAGACTGATGATTCTGATAGAGTCATCATCCTTTTGGTAGGATGATTATCTGTGCTGCAATGTTGTACATTTCGATGTCTTTATTTTCCTGAATATATATCGCAGCCCGGATGGATGAAACTAGATCCGGGGTCTTCAATCTCGTCCGATCTTCACTCGAAGTACAAGTCAATCCATGCGAGAAATGTCTTGAAGTCGAACATGGAAAGACATCGCTTGATTACCAGTCAATGATGTAAACTGTTAACAAGCGCGAGAGGAATCATCGATAATGATAATGACCCTCAAGGTACTGCAGTACAATTCACGTGGTGTGAATAAAGGACTTGGCGTCGAACACCACGCAAAATCTTTCGGTCGAAGGTCATTGATGTATACCTGTCGCCGGAAGTGAGAAACTTGCCATTGAGGCATGCAAGCTTCAAAGTACTGAATGGGGTGTTCCTAGATCAACTTCCTGGATAATGAGCTGATGTCGACAAGAAGCGATCCGTCAAAGGAGGGCCTTAATGAATCCCACATCAATGACATGGAACGGAGCAAATGATTTTGATGGAGTTGAAAACGATCTGATGATATATGGTTCAGGATGGCGGTCATGAAAGAATGAAGTATAATGTATGGTAGTGGATGGGACACAGGTGACTTCTCTGGATGACTTCTCTTGAACATGTCGGTGACACTTATGTGATGGATTGGTAGCATTTACCCCAAATGTGGATGGTATGGCGTGACCATGGTGATGTGACCGGTGAATGAAACAACCCAACCCGACTCGGGCACGGAGTGGAAGTGTCATGTTCAAGAGCGACTTGCTACCAATAAAGATTCTTTGAGTTTTCTTCCCAATTTTTCCCCAGTCATTGCTGACCAGTACCTCTTTATTTTTGTCAAGCTTGAGGAGGATAACATATGCTTGTTCTATAATTTTCCCTTCGGGCAAACCCATCGCTATGTTTTAACGAGCCTAGCGATAGTGAAACTCGTTCTCGTCTAAAGACAAGTTTGTCGCTATTAATCTTTTTAACGAGTCTAACGACAAAGATAACTCGGTCCTTTTCATTTTTAGAGAGTCTGAAAAGGTACGTAAAGGTAACTCCAAAATTCCTTTTTCATCATCTAATCCCTTAAGTCCGAAAAAGTATAAAACAATACAGAAGGGATGAATTTTCGATTAGCTTTAACGAGCCAAACAAAACAAGCGCTCGATCTTTTTGTGCAATAATCCCTCAGGTCCAAAAAGATTAAAATCTAGAGGAGGGATAGCACTTCTTGTCGCTTTAACGAGCTGGAAGGCCAAAACTCGGCAATCTTTTCATATTTTACGAGTCAGTTAAAAAGAGCTTAAAGAAGACTCGTCTTTTGAGGAACGAGTGATAAAATGGGTAGCAGCTGATTCCAGGTAAGGTTTGGAATTTTCCAATCACGGCAGTGTCACAAGGATGGCTAGTGAAATCACTCTTCGCAGCTGTTCCTCAAAATGGGTAAAAAATCAAATGGAGGTGAATGATCGGCCAATGGAAAAGTGGAGGTGACGGTGCAAACACAACCAAGGCTTTAATGGCTGAAATGTTACATTCACGATGGTTATTTACCGGGGAATAGTTCATTTTTTAACGAGCTTAAACGTGGGTGGAAACATTTGCTCATGTCTTATGTTTATTTTTTAACGAGCTTGAACTATGTGCTAAAACTGCTCGATCAAATGGTGTTGTTTTGATTTTTTACCATAAATAGCTTTGTCCTTCCAAAGATCGTACTGTATTTTCAACTGCTTCATCAAACTAGTTAGAAATGAACAATATTTGCTTGAAAACGAGATTAAAATGCTAATATTTTACTTTGAACTACGTAAAAGTAAATAAAAAGTGTTTTTTACCTCTCATTTTACCATTTCGTTTGAACTTGGTTTGTTGGAGCTTTGGAGGTGCTTTCCCCCTCGATTTTCATCAGTTGATTCCAGGATATTCTGTTGACGATTCTCGGTGCTGTCTGGACCAGGTAGGAGCTAAACCTGAGCTCTTTCATTTCATGGTTTCCATTTTGCATTTTGAGCCTTATTCCCTGCTTTTCTGAGCCCCTGGGGTTTGAGGGATTCGTTCTGCCATCAACGCACCCCTAGTGCATCGAAACCTGCGTTGAATGCTGGCTTGTATGAAGGCAGTTTTTCATTCAACGCACCTAGAACACTGCTGCAAGTGCATTGGGCGCAGAAAGGGAATTTGTTGCACAATTTTTTATGGAATTTTTGCCTGTTTCTCACTAAAATCAGGATCTAACTCCTCTCTTGTTGGTTTTTCAGAGATCTTGGAGCAAGATGACTCCTACATGGCGAGAACGTGAGCATGAAGAAGAGGACATGATTGCCCTACATGATCCAGTTACGGTAAACGCGCTGCGGAACTGTGGCTTACTGGAGTTCTTCCGTATTTCTAGCATGAGACAACAGATCAACTTACTGCAGTATTTGCTCGATGCTTGGGATCCTATCAATCAGGTTTTCCAGATTAGGGGAAAATCTATCCCCTTGACTGCAGTAGACATCTATTTCTTGAATGGCTTGTCGAGGCGGGGTGCCCCCATCTCTTTGTCAGGTTCGGCCCGAGGAGGCGATTCTCTGAGAGATTATGTCCGCCGGTATTGTAGGGAAGGATCTCAGCCGAGTAAAGACGGCAAGATCATCATCCGTGATGTCATTGACAGGTCCCTTAGGACTATCCTGTTTACTTTTGGTAGGATGGCTGGTAGTGCGTCTCTTCATGTAGCCAAGAGATCCTATATGCAACATGCCCTGGAATGCCTCCAACCGAAGGTGTTCAACTGGTGCGACGCAGTAATTCTTGTGATGAAATAACAGTTGACCAAGATAAAGAATGGGAGGTTGAATAACTTTGGGTACGGCTCTATTTTGACCGCCTTTGCTTTGGAGAAGATACCACTAATGCAGCCGCAGTACATTGCACTCGATTTACCTTCTCCTACTGAACCATGTATGCAGAGATGGGTTGACCATATGTCTAGGCATGCTAGCCAATCTCAGATTTCATTTTCTGATACCTTCTTCAGGTGGTTTGACCATCAGGAGATGGTTTATGTCGAGTATCCATATGCTGGCATGGACTTCCGGGGTGATCCAGATTTAGTACTGCTGGATGGCGAGCAATGGGGTGCTATTGGTAAAATCTCTGACCATATTGTTGTTTACTGTTTTTGTTTTATAATGTCCTTGTGCTTTGTCCTATCAAGACTTTGATCAAACTCATGTGTACATGCAGACGTTGGTCCTGTTCGTCCAGTAGTTCGCCTGAGAGTACCAGTGGTTGCTCCAGCAGGAGAGGCTGCCGGAAGGGCTATTCTTCGCGACCTCGATGTGGCCGAGACTCTCACAGCTTTGCAGGAGCAGGTTGAGGGCCTCGCTCTTGGTATACCAGATGTGAGGACTGACGAGCTACCTTTGCGGTTACAGCAGCATACTACTGGTGTGCCCAGACGATGGACTCGTCTCCTACGCATGATTGCACAGGCTGTGACTTGCTATCACGAGCATCATTAGACTAGGGTGCCCCCTAGCATTTTGAGTTTTTGGGTCACGTGACCGATTTTGTCTTGGTTACAGAACATTATATGTAAACCATAAACAGCTATATATATTTTTGATTTTCGGAGTTTTATTCTGGTTGAGTTATATGATCCACATGTAAAACATTGATGATGTGTTTCCTTTTATAAATGTTGCAAATGTCTATCTAACACATAGTTTGCTAATGAATCGGTTAATGTGTTTAAGTTTCTGGAAATATGTTGGTATTGAATAAGATCAAATTGTCTTTCCAAAATCTTAACCCTTAGGAACATGCGATAAATAGCTGGGTTTCAGACGGAATATATACCATTGAGTTGTAGTATTACGAGTTGTGAGTCTAACCTGACAATTAGTCGGCGTATACCATGAGTGATGGCATCAGAGAGAAGTTATGTCAATGAGCTATACTCAGCGATATTATTCATTGATCGACCAATACATACACGTCTGAAACTTACTAACTCGCCGCTTGGATCAAAAAAGGCCCAGGTTGTGGAGGACAGGTTCCGCGAACTACGACTCGCTCCGTCGGCATATCCAACACATGGCTCCAATGGGTTTGAAATCTGCAATAAATGTAAAAAGGTGGATTACTCGACCAAAACAAACATTTTAGCGAAAACAAAAATACAACAAAAGCATACTGGTTACTACTACGCGTAGTAACGCTTGAGGTACAACCCATTACGAGGTTGCGCCAGTGGAATTCCGTCATAATCCATTTGCGCCAGTGGAATTCCGTCATAATCCATTAACTCGTAGGCTCCCTTTGCTAACACCCGCTTAACAATATAGGGGCCCATCCATAAAGACTTAAATTTACCTGCTCCCAATTTATCAGATTCTTGGTCGTAAAGCAAGACCAAGTCACCTTCTCAGAAGACACGGGGTTTGACATTTTTGTCGAACTGCACCTTGACTCATTTCTTATGGGCTTCGTTAGCCAAAGCGGCGTCACGACGGGTTTCATCCAATTGGATTAATTCCAAGAAACGAGCCTCTTCTTCCGAAGTTCCGGGGAGGAGATCAATTGCGAGTTTGAGAGACGAGATTTCACACTGGACTGGTAAGACTTCTTCCAGGCCATATACCAGTTGGAAGGGTGTGAACCCGGTTGCATTCCTTACTGATGTTTGGTAAGCCCACAAGGCTGAGTACAGGATTAGGTGCCACCTTCTTTTGTGAACTCCGATCATCCTTTGCAACATGCGCTTTCGGACCTTGTTGATCACTTCAACTTGTCCGTTGGCTTGCGGATAATACGGAGTAGAGCTATCGTGAGACAACCCTAGTTTGGCAGCTAATTTGACCATCATGTGATTGCGAAAATGCGATCCATGATCTGTGACTATAGCCTATGGTACGCCGAATCTGGCGACTACATGATTGAAAAAGAAGAGGGCAGCTGTTTCACCAGTATTATCTAATGTAGGCATCGCCTCGGCCCATTTAGTAAAATAGTCAAGCGCGACTATGATATACCCATGCCCCCCGGTCGAGGTGGGGTTACATGTCATGAAATCGATGCCCCATTTAGCGAACGGCCCAACAGCAACTATTGGCTGTAGAGGTGCGGGTGGTCTTCTGGTTTTGCTATCAAAAATTTGACAAGCATGGCAACTTCTGACTGCGGTTATGCAATCTTTGAACATTGTTGGCCAGAAGTATCCTGCTCGTAAGATTTTTTGTGCTGTAGCATATCCAGATTGATGCCCCCCACACGCGCCTGAATGACACTCATTCAGGGCTTTTTCGGCCTCCTCATGGGTGAGGCACCTTCTCAGAACTGTATCGATACCACGACGGTAAAGTGTATCACCGACGATCATGTAGTCTTTTGCTTGGTATCGAATACGTTTTTGTTCAGAGTGGGAGGTGTTTGGCCTAAATTTTTGGGTTTGGAGATAAATGATTATATCCCCATACCACTCGTTGCTTGTAGATATCAGAAACAAACTTTCATCCACGATTGATTCTTCGGATGTTTCATCGTTGGACGACGATGGGAGATCGCATAATAATTCTGCGAAAACTAGAGCTTTCTTTGATTTGGATTTTACAAATTCCAGATCAAACTCTTGAAGGATTGCTATCCATTAGAATATTTGCCCCCCAGCAACTGTCGCGACAATATATAAGTCATGGGGTTGCAATCTGACAGAATGGTAGTTTTCCGAAAGAGGACATAGTGTCGAAATCTCTGTATCGCTTGAACAACTGCAAGTGCTAGCTTTTCAACGTAAGAATATTTGCTTTCTGTATCATTTAAGTTTTTACTTAAATAATAAATAGTATGTTCAATTCCATTGACTTCTTGAACTAAAACCATTGCGATGGTCGTATCTGCTGCAGCGAGATACAGGTTAAAATCTCTTTGATAATCAGGGGCGTACATTAATGATGCTTTCATTAGGTAATCTTTTAAAGCAACAAAGGAAGCTTGCGCAACCTGATCCCAGACAAAGGGTACTTCCTTTTTCAAGAGACGAGTATAACCTTTAGCAAGTCCAGTGTAATTTGGAATGAACCTCCTTAGAAAGTTTGCTTTCCCTTGGAGTTTCTGAATTTGAAGCAAATTCGAAGGTGGAGGCAAATTTATGATTTCCTGGACCTTACACGGGTCGAGACGAATCCCATCCTTGGAGACTACAAAGCCAAGTAAACAACTAGAACTGATGCAAAATACAGATTTGTGCGGATTGAGTCGTATCTTGTAGTGTCGGCAACGTAGAAATATCGCTCTTAAATGCTGCAGATGATCAGTCCGCTTTTGCGAATGAGCTGGAAGGTCGTCGAGGTACGGTTGAACGATGTTTTTGATGTCATGGAACGCATAATTCATCGCCCTCTGAAACGTCGCCCCTGCGTTCTTTAAACCAAAGGGTAATTTTCGATATGCGAATGTGCCCCACAGACAAATGAATGCAGTCTTTGACTGGTCCCGTGGGCAGATATTTATTTGATTATACCCGGAGAATCCATCCATGAACGAAAAGATATCACATCCGACGCATTCATCAATTATCTGGTCAATGAAGGGTGTAGGGTAGTTGTCTTTTGGACAAGCTTGATTTACATCCCTATAATCAACGCACACTCTAATTGTCCCTTGTTTTTTCATAACAGGGACAATATTCGATACCCAATCGATTAGCGGAACCGGGTAGATGAAACCAGCATGGAGAAGTTTTTCAACTTCTACCTTAATGGCAGCGGCTTTCTTGGGGTGCACCTGCCTTAGCCGTTGTCGTACTGGTTTGACATCTGGATACATCTTAATTTCGTGTTCAACGATACTCGAGTCGATGCCTGGCATTTCATTGTATGACCAAGCAAAGACATCTCTAAATTCGCAAAAAAGAGCGTTATATATTTCCATTTCTGAAGGAGAACAACATTTGCCGACATAAATATTCTCTACAACATCTGTTTTGGTCGAGATATTTATGGCTATAGTCTCTTCAATGTTGGACAAGTTTCGCTCGGAATCCACCGTATTTACAGTATTTGATAGAAAATCAACTACTGAAGGATGGTAAAGGTCATTTTGAGTATCTTCTTCATAATCCGGAAGAAGAGAATGATGGTGGGAATCATTCCATGGTGCTCCTTCAATTACCATAGCTTGGAGAATTCCTTCGTCGGTGCCATGCACTCGCGACCAAGGATCTAAAGGAGTACCATATTCTCTAGACCTATCTATCCAAACGCTTGATGAGCGTTGATTTGGGTTTGCCTCCCATGCCAGAAACATTGATTGCTATAATATTTCTATTGGGCTCAGGGGCAAAACCATTGCATGATCCATGTTGATATCGTTCTCTGAGATCTTTGTGGAAAATATCATGTTGCAGGTTCCTATTGATGCTACTTCCGCCAGATTGATTGTAGGTGGAAGAGCGAAAGTTCCCATTAGTATAGGATCTTTTAGTAGGCCTACTCCGATATTCTGAAGTGAATGGGGGCTTCCATGGATCACGGGAATGCTTCCTGTAACTTGAGAACCATTGGGGAGGAAGTTTTGTTGATCGATGATTGTAATCCCTCCCCGAAAGGGAAATGCAATCTTTCTAAAATAGGCCGACACAATAGCTACCATGGCATATATCCATGGTCGTCCCAGTAGGATGTTGTAATCAAGATTCCCATCGATGACTTCAACATCTATTTCTACTGTTTTCCCACCTAGTTCAACTTTCAAGTTATTTAGGATATCGTATGGGGTATATGTCCTTCCGTTGAATGCTTTTAATGTCGTTGCAGACCGCGAAAAGGTTGGAGATCCTAAAGTTTTCCAGCAACTCATCGACATAATACATGTAGATGGCCCCTCATCAATAATCGTTCGGTGAACAGTTTTGTTGAGGGCTTTCACTTGAACAAGGAAAGCTAATTGAGCTGGGAACTGAGGATCGTACCCTTTGTGGTCGAAGGATACAAGATTGGAATCCTTTGGATCAATCCCACTAATGGCCGATAATAAAGCCTGCCTTTGGGATGGGCAATTTTGTAGTACTTCAAGAGTCGACATAGCGGATGGAGATTGGGCCAAATCTTCCACTATGTTATAATGTTGCGCCGCTCTAGCGCGGGGATTAAATGTCGACTTGTGTACTACTCCCTTCGGTGGTTTTATTGTCAATTCAGGGATGGTGGGTGGTACAACTTCTGTCGAAGTTGTTGTCGAACTACTCGGTTGATCTTTATCCTTGTTGTTCGACAGCTGCGGATTCCCATAATCTTTGTTCCTTGTCGAAATCAAAGCATCATTATGTTGTTTGGAAATCAACAACATTAGCACTTGAGACAGGGAAGAATTTCCACTTTCAACCAGATTCATTCCTGGGTTTGGAAACAGATCAGTTAACACTGCTGAGGTTTTCGAACTTTTAAAGAATTTCTTAAGCTCAGCTTTGTACGGACATTCTTTCGTCCAATGATCCTCATCGCATATATGACACCCTGCAGGGGGTTTCCTCTGCCCAGAAGGGTTTGTAGAAGTTCTTTCAGGAGATGACTCATCCTGTTTCTTCTTCTTCCCTTTGCCTTTCTTCTTGCTTCCTGGTTGTTTGGTTTCTTTGCCCTTATCTGTCGATACGGCATTTACTTCCGAAGCAAGAAGTTCGTCTTTTGCATTTTGACCTGAAATTTTACGGGCCTTCTTGGATGTATCCTTTGTCGATTTCGTGTCTGTCGTGCCAATCACGCCATCGCCGGCATGAGAGTCATTGTTCGATTTAGGAGGAGGAGGGATTGAGAATTCTGGTCTAGGTGCGTCAGGTATTTTTTCGTAGAGCGTGCCAGACTGAGTATAGATCAAGTCTAGATATTGTGCACGAGCAATAACTTGCTCTTCCGTTACGACTCCCCCTTTTGCCACATCTTCCGTGATGGAAGGTAGTAATGACTTGATAAACCATTCAGCTAATAGTTGATCGAGGACGTACGTTTTTACCATCCTACGACGACGTCGCCACTCATGTATATGATCAGATATGTGAGTGGTCGTTGTCTGTTTGAAGTTGGTAAGGAGTTCTGTTCTAGTTTCGTACCTTATCGGTAATTGAAAATGGGTTAAAAAGGTTGTGGCTAAGGTACTGAAGTTGTCGAATGAAGCTCTAAGCAATTCAATATACCATTTTGCGCTGGACCCGTTAACGTCCTCTGAAAGAGGCGAAGTCTTATCGAATCATCATTTAGGGTGTTTGATGAACACCATAGATGAAAGGTCATCACGTGATTCGATGGATCTTCACCCAGATTTCCATTAAATTTAGGAATATCTGATGGAAGTTTATGTGGAATCGCTGGCCACCAAGGGGCATAAGCAATTGGATCATTTGTTAACCGATTTAAATTAGGTAACTCTAAGGTTGCCACAAAGGGTAACTGCTGATTCAAGTTAGGTGAAGCATGCCCAAGATAAGATGGGATTGCCTGAGCAGTTGGTCTTTACATACCAGCATAATGCATTTGATGCTGGTATGACTGGTAAGGTTGGTGGACATGACCATTGTAAAATGGTTGATTTTGACAGTTTTGAATGTACGGTTGTCCACTGTTCGCAAAGATTTGCTGCTCAGAACCTTGGTATACTTGTTGGAATTATGGTTGTTGGTATTGCACCAGCCACGGTTGTGAAGCCATGTGCTGTTGCCCGATACTAACTGTTTGACCAAGGTGAGGGGTAATTGTACCCGTCTGGACCTGTGTCGCCCCACTAGTCAGCGATTGTGGTTGAGTCGCAGGGTCAAGGGGCTGTTGCATTACAACCTGAGAAACCTGAGGTTGACATACAACAGGCAGCGCTTGAACTTGCGACACCGTCACAATAGCTGGCATAGTCGGGATGTTCGACATAGGTACGCATTGTTGCATTGAATACACAACTCTTGGTTGTTGAGGTAGTATAGGTACCCAACCACTTGAGTTAATTCCAGTATAACCTGAATGCTATTGTGAACTCCCGTATGGATATCCTCCTGGAGGGGATAATGAAAGGGCATACTGCCCCCCATACGGTGGTAATCCAGAACTCAAGGGAATTGTTTGCCCTTGGGGACCGGACAGCCCAAATTGACCTCCAAATGGATCAATTTGTTGAGAC
Organism: Pinus tabuliformis; assembly: GCA_031772625.1. Lineage (NCBI taxonomy): Eukaryota > Viridiplantae > Streptophyta > Pinopsida > Pinales > Pinaceae > Pinus > Pinus tabuliformis. The sequence goes on along the minus strand of CM062816.1, from coordinate 1,928,120,615 downwards.
TCAACATAAGAGTTTCCGGATATTATTCCAGATGAACAAACAGGAACAGACCAGACTGTCGAAATAGCCCCTGGGTGGGCTCCTTCTAGCAGTTGTGAGCTAGTCGGGACAGATGGTATGCCGGCGAACATTGTCGGAGTGACAGCAGGGAGTTCTGCCGTCACTGTGTCAGAAGACACAGTCCTAGATGTTGACAGTTGTTCAGACATTTGTAGTCTATCCAAAAGATTACCTAGCGATTCTACAAGAACTTCCGCTGGTGGTAGACTAACTTCTGATGTCGAAGGATATAGAGTGATCCCGACTCCAAAGTGCATTGGAGTACTTGTTTGAGGATCTTCTATAATTTCTTCTATTGCAATCAGACCAGGTGGAAGGGGAAGACCGTCAGGTCTGTAAAATATTTCTGGTGCCGAAGAAGCAGCGACAGATGTTTGAAGAGTAAGACTCTCTGAACCGGTTATAGATGGAACTGATTCAGTAACACTAGTGTTTATTCTCAAACTAGGATCAGTACCACTGTCCTTCTGTGGCTGTTGAACTTCTTCTGTTGAGGCAGGGATTCCAGAAATATTTGGAGTAACCTGAGTCTCTGATGTCGTTGGAACACTTGTTCTAACTTTGATAGGAGACTTGGATCCGGTTAAACGAGTTCGCTTTGTCCGTACTGGTTTCGCTTCCAGAGACAAAGACGGTTGACTCGTTAGCCTCCGCGAATGATGGGGTTTCAATTGACTTTCTTCCACGATTGCGGATTACTCGATCAACTAAAATAAAAGGGAAAGTATGTTTCCGAATTAAATGAATTTTAGACGCTTTTGACACAACTTGTTTTTTCAGTTTTTAAGAGTCGAGAAAAAACAAAAGATGACTCTAGTCTCCTTTGATTTTTAATGAGCCTGAAGTGACAAGTGCTCAGATGGACCTTTTCCGTTAATGAGTCTGAAAAGGAACGAAAGGGACTAATCTGGAGGTCTAGGTAGAGGGAGTACCAAACCAATCGCAAAACTGCAGAATACTTTTTACGGTATGGCAGTCAATCTTCCCGAATGTTGTGTTCAGTGCATTGCGATCAGTAGGGCGGCCGACACGGCTACCTATGGATAAAAGGTTTTAAGCCTATAGGGGTCTCCCAATATATACTCGACGGTACGTGGGAGCACAAGTCCGTACTGGCACTTATCATCTCAAAGTTGAGGAATCAACCAACCATCAGTGAGGACAACAGTTACCAAGCTTTACGACACCGGAATACGTCTCTAGCCTAGACCTCTAAATGTTGTGCATTAAGTTCCAAAGCGTTGTTAAGTTCATTGAATTTATTTTAAGTTGATATTTCTTATGAAGTTTTCCTTTCGGGATCACCACGAGATGTAGATGTAATTCCTAAAATGCAATCTAAAGATGATAAACAAACTTTTATCTCTTTTCAACAATGAAAATCCTAGCTACGTGGGGAAACGAAAGACACAATCTTTTTGCAAAGAGCAAAGAGCACACTGTAAATGTACTTTCCTAAATCATCTCAAACAGATTGTCAATATGCAAATGCACATGTGCATGTATTTGTTTTTCACTTTCTTAATATTGATGCCTAAAAAGAAAGTTGATGTACAAATCTGAATTTGCTTTCAAGTGATAAACACAAACAAGCTTCTTTTCGAAATCAAAAGGTAGAGATGATTACGACACTTTATGATTTTGAAATAAATACTCATTTCGACACTAAAAAGTCACAAATTCAGACCAAAGGCAAAAGTAAGAGCATAATCGACTGTCAACAGCAAATAAACTTTCTCCTATGTTCAAAATCGACACTTGCGACAGATCTAAATCAAAGGACGACAGCACAACTATTCTACTTTTGCAACGGAAAACTGTAAACGACGCAACAAACACATAAAAACATCTACAGTTTCTTTTATACAACTGAGGCAGAATTACAACAAGGAAAATGGGTTTTTAAACAGACACATACGCTGATCACAGGCTACAAAAATCAGAGACAAAACTGAAAAAAATGAAGCAAAGAACCTCAGCTGCACAAGGCTAGGCTGATCAGCGCACCTGTTACACAGAGAAACTAGATTGCAACGCAGTTTGCCCTCTCAGGAACTGCGCTGAAATGCAGGAACTCTTCATAGTGCCCGCGCTGGCGCAGAAATGAGAATTCCATCTGGGTTCTGGGTCACGGTTTGTAGTTTAATCTATGGTTTTTGGCCGAGTAAAAGCAATCAGTAATGCACAATCAGAGGGTAGATTTAAAGAAGGTCTAAGAGCTATCACAAAGGGCAATCAGATCATTTGTGAATTAGCTGTTCAAATCATAAACAGATCTAGTGAATGGATTGAAGCAGCAGATGTCTACTTTGCATTTGTTAATGGCAAACGCAGTTCGATTGCTACTTCTAGGTTTATGAAACAAACAACAGGAGAAACACAAACAAACTATCTAGACAATCGTCCCCAGTGGAGTCGCAATTTTGTTATCAGGATAAGTGTCTATTCAGAACGACTCTATCCCACTAAGGTGTGACAGTTACCTTAGAAACAAACAGAGAAAACTACTTTTGTATTCTTCTTTATGAACTATAAACAAAGAGGAATAGGATGAACCAACCTGTGTCTTGCGCTAGTCCTTTGATCCAATCTCTCTCTTCTTTGACAGCTTCCAGCTACCTGCTTCCTTACTTGCCCAGCTTCACCAAGTTCCTGTAAGATCACAGAAGAAGAAAACTACACAAAGACATGGATTTATATTCATAAATAGCTTAGGATCAGATTTAAGCTAAACATACAAATGTAACAAGCATCAATGATACACAAGCATGTAGGAGAAACTCAAATAGTTTTATTGATATAACAAGAAGATCCAGGAGGAGTTACAATCGATGATTCCTGATCCAGCATCAACCTCCCAGCAAAGAAGCCCCTCTTCACCTCCAACAAAGCATAAATCACCCAATACTCTGATATCTATCTCAAAACCAATAGCAATTCTTTGCAATGTACAGAATTCCAGCCTCTGGATCTCTGGGATGAGGGATCCATATATAGATGTATGCAAGGAGTATGAGTTAGCTTATGATTTGACTAGTGTCTTCTCTCTGTCAGTTCTTGCTTCCACTTGGAGACTGAGAGCCTCTTACTCATCCTTGGTCGAATTCAGTGAGGCAAGTGTCATTGGAGAAGATTCTGGAAGCTTCCATTGTCTCTCCACCTCGTGGAATGACTCTGCCACTTGTCATTTCCCGCTCAACACACCCTGGTAGTGCATTTAGGTGCGTTGCAATGCACCTAGCTAGTGGACTTGGGTGCTATGCAACGCACTTGGCTAGTGGAGCAGCTGAAATGATCCTAATTTGACTGATTTTGAGCAGTTTCTGGTGGAGAACTTCTGGGAGAAGCCGTAATTTGTTGACCTTGTTCCTTTAGGGGTCGGAACAACACTTTTAGGGACTTAGGATCCCTTGGTTTGTGGACATTTCATGCTTAGAGCTGTAAGGCACAAAAATGTCTATAACACTTCCGATATACCAAAGGGTACTTGGAAGACAATCCATGCGCGGTTCTGTCTAATGCGCTACTACTCGAAGGGGTACCCATAGGGGTTACAAGGGAGTCCAACAAGCGTGACCACCTCTTGTATTTCCTGCATGCATGCCTCCCCAAATCCATAGGTTTATGCGCTCAATGACAGATCCCATGGTTTAAAGATGCCGGAACACGTCTCTAGCCAAAAAAAATTTGATAAAAAATGGAGATCCCACTGGCCCTGGAAAGCACTTTGATACCACTTGTTATGCTCTTAACCTGCAAGAAGATACAAGAATACCAAATATGCGCAGAAATATACCCAGAACATAGAACAATGAGAAATAGCAGCAGGTATTTTATTATTCAGAAAGTAATGTTCACTTGCCTCTTTGAGGGGGAAACCTCCAATAGAGTAGAGCTCGATTACAAAATAAGACACGATGCTCCTCGCAGGGAGTCTCTATCCTTTATATATGACTCATACATGTAATACCATGGAGCAATAACATGGTTCTTATTAATACCATCTATCTAATACCATGGCCCATTTGCAACTAACTGTGGTCCCGTCATTAATTGCGGGTTAACCACTTACAATTATTAATATGGGCTTTACTAACTCTTTACTCAACTATAACTATGACTCGATCCTACTACATAAATAAGGGGTTTAGGGTGGGACCCTAACAACCATGGTCAATCCTAGTCAATCATGGTTAAACATGGTCAATATGAAAATAAACCATGATCAATAATGTTCAACCATGGTCCATATGAAAATCAACCATGGTCAATCATGGTCAACTATTGTCTAACATTACATTTTGAATAAGATTATCTCAATATGAAAATCAACCATAGTCAACCATGGTAAACCATGGTCCAACATCACATTTTCGCGAAGATTGTCTCAATATGAAAATCAAGGACAATTTGACAAAGATTGTGTCAATATGAAAATCAAGCATGGTTAAGCATGGGAAACCATGTCTATTTTTGGGTTCATAATATTTATCCTAGGGTTTATTTATCTTGGGCTTAATGTTATTCCCTTAGGTTTATAATCCCTTGGGTTTTTAGTATTAATCCCTTGCATTTATTAGTCCCTTTGGTTTATAATATCCATCTGTTGGTTTTATTAATCTAAGGGTTCATATTGCTAGGGTATACTATTATTCATAGCGTTTATAATATTAATCTTAGGGTTTAATATAAATCCCTTAGGTCTCTAATCATGGTCAACCATGGTCCAACATCACATTGTGACAACGATTGTCTCAATATGAAAATCAACCATGTTCAACCATTATCAACTATGGTAATTAATGGTCAACCATGGTCTAACGTCACATTGTGGCAAAGATTGTCTCAATATGAAAATCAACCATGGTCAACCATGTTCAATCCTAGTAAACCATGTTCAACCATGGTCACATGTCACATTATCATAAAGATTGTCTCAATATGTAAATCAATCATGGTGAACCATGGTCAATCCGAATGAACCATGGTCAACCATCGTTAATCATGGTCAATATGAAAATCAACCATGGTCAATCATGATCAATATCAAAATCAACCATGGTCAATCATTTTCAACCATGGTCCTACATTATGACGAGGATTGTCTCAATATGAAAATAAACGATGGTCAACCATGGTCAACAATGGCCAATCATTGTAAAACATGGTCAATAATTTTCAACCATAGTCAACCATGGTCCAATGTCAGATTGTGACAAAGATTGTCTCAATATGAAAATCAAACATGGTGAATCATGGTCCAATGTTGATGTGACAAATATTGTGTCAATATGAAAATCAATGATGGTCAACAATGGTCAACAATGTCTATTTTAAGGTTTGTAATATTTATCCTAGGGTTTATTTACCTTGGGTTTATGATATTAAACCATTGGGATTAATGTTATTCCCTTGGTTTTATAATCTCTTGGGTTTTTAGTATTAATCCCTTGTATTTATTAGCCCCTTTGGTTTATAATATAAATCCCTTGAGTATATTAATCTAAGGGTTCATATTCCTAGGGTAATATTATTCATAGGGTTTATAATATTAATCATAGGGTTTAATATAAATTCCTTAGGTTTATAATCATGGTGAACCATGGTCCAACGTCATATTGTGACAAATATTGCCTCAATATGAAAATCGACCATGTTCAACCATCGTCAACCTTGCTCAACATCATATTGTGACAAATATTGTCTCAATATGAAAATCGACTATGTTCAACCATGGTCCAACATCATGTTGTGACAAAGATTGTCTCAATATGAAAATCAACCATGGTCAACCATGTTCAAATGTCACATTTTGACAAAGATTGTTTCAATATGAAAATCAATCATGGTCAACCATGGTCAATTTTAGTCAATCATGGTCGAACATGGCAATCATTGTCAATATGAAAATAAACCATGGTCAATCATAGTCAACCATGGTCCAATGTCTCATTCTGACAAATATTGTCTCAATATTAAAATCAACCAGGATCAATCATCGTTAACCATTGTCAATAATCATCGTCACATTGTGACAAAGATTGTCTCTTGGTCCAACATGATATTATGACAACCATGGTCATCCATGGTCTAACATTGCATTGTGACAAAGATTGTTTCAGTATGAGAAGCAATAATGCTCAAACATGGAAAACCATGGTCCAACATTGCATTATGATAAAGATTGTCTCAATTTGAAAATTAATCATGGTCAACAATGGTCCAATTTTGCATTGTGACAAAGATTGTGTCAATATGAAAATCAACCATGGCAACGATGGTCAACCATGTTTATTTTAAGGTTTGCAATATTTATCTTAGGGTTTATATACATTTAGTTTATAATATTAAACCCTTGGGATTAATATTATTCCCTTGGATTCTTATTATTAATACCTTGGGTTTATAATATCAATCCATTAGGTTTATAATATCAATCCCTTCGGTTTATTAATCTAATGGTTCATATTCCTAGGGTATACTATTATTAATAGGATTTATAATATTAATCCCTTGGGTTTAATATAAATCCATTGGGTTTATAATCATGGTTAACCTGCTCAACCATGGTCCAACGTCACATTGTGAAAAGGAATATCTAAATATGAAAATCAACCATGTTCAATCGTCGTCAACCATCGTCGTTGATGGTCAACCATGGTCCAGCATCACCTTGTGATAAAAATTGTCTTAATATGAAAATCAATAATGCTCAACTATGGTCAATCATGTTCAATCATGGTAAACCATGGTCAAGCATGGTCAAATGTTGCATTGTGATAATGATTGTCTTAATATGAAAATCAACCATTTTCAACTGTGGTCAATCATGGTCAATATGAAAATGAACCAGTTTCAATCATGGTCAACCATGTTCTAACGTCACATTGTCACAAAGATTGTGTCAATATGAAAATTAACCACGTTCAACCATCATCAACCATGGCAAATCATTGTCATCCATGGCCAACCATGGCAAACCCTTGTCCAACATCGCACTGTGATAAATATTGTTTCAATATGAAAACCATTCATGGTCAATCATCATCAATAACCATAGTCACATTGTGACAAATATTGTCTCATGGTCCAATTTCACATTGTGACAACCATGGTCCAACGTCACATTGTGACAAATATTATCAATATGGAAATCAATCATGGTCATACGTTGCATTGTGACAAAGATTGTCAATATGAAAATCAACCATGGTCAATCATGGCCAGCAATGGTCTAACTTCATATTGTTACAAAGATGATCTGAATATGAAAGTTAATCATAGTCAACCATGGTCAATCATGGTGCTATGTCATATTGTGTCAAATATTATCTCAATATGAAAATAAAACATGGTCGACCATGGTCAATAATCATAGTCACATTGTGACGATGATTATCTCTTGGTCCAACATCAAATTTAGACAATTGTGGTCAGCCATGGTCAACTGTGGTCCAACATTGCATTGTGACAATGATTTTCTCCATATGAAAATGAACCATGGTCAACCATGGTCTAATGTTGCATATGTGACAAAGATTGTCTCAATAGTAAAATCAATCATGGTCAACTATGGTCCAACATCGCATTGTGACAAAGATTGTGTCAATATGAAAATCAAAGATGGTCAACCATGTTTATTTAAGGGTTTGTAATATTTATCTTATGGTTTATATACATTTCATTTATAATATTAAACCCTTGGGTTTAATATTATTCTCATGGGTTTATAATCCCTTGGGTTTTTAGTATTAACCCCTTGCCTTTATCAATCCCTTGGGTTTATTAATATAAGGGTACATTTTCTTAGGGTATATCATTGATTATTCCCTTGGGTTTTTAATATTGATCCCTTGGGTTTATTAATCACTTAAGTTTATAATGTTAATCCTAAGGTTTATAATATTAATATTAGGATTTAATGATTATTATAGGGTTTAATGTTTATTATAGTGTTTATGAATTAATGAATTAACTAATTATTAATTGATATCTTTTGTAAGTTTGGTAGATCCCTTTTTTCTATTAATATTTCATAAAAATAAGTTTGATTTCAAAAAAACTGCAAGTGGCCTCAACTTGCCTATAGGAAACCAGATCTTTTGGCCACCTGTTTGCATCGAACACCATCCAAAATTTAAAAAGAGCTTTTCTAATCATCCATGCTATATTAGTGACTTTACTATCTATATTATTCTTGCTAAAAAAATTAAATGCTAACTGTCATCAAGGCAAAAATAAACTAGTTGGGCTTCTTCATTCATCTGAAGAATCAACTAGGGATGGGGCTTTCATGCTTGATCCCAAACTTCACTTCTCATCATATTTTGGAGACTTAGTTTGATCCTATTTAGACAGAGGTTGTTGTGGTACAACTGCATTTGGACAGATGGTATCTCCCTCTGTAAGTCCTTCAGAATTGGCTCTTCTGGACTATCCTCCTCTCAATCTTCTCTTTCCTTATAGATTGTCATACCACGAGCCATGATGTTTTTCATGACCCAATACTACTAGATGGTCTGGAAAAACAAAGTTTGGTGACCTATGGTATTACCTAGATCTTTGACAATTGTCTCACATTCCTCTACCTAGATCTCTTCATCTTCGATGTTTGTGGTTAGTTCTCTTTCCCATTCAGATACGACGGCTTTCACCTCAATCGAGGTTCCTACGTAGTATGTGTTGATAAGGTTTTGCATACTCTCCTCCCCTATTTTCCTGCCTCTTGTGCTTGTTTCTTTGCTTGTAGTCAGTTTCAGGCCTTTCATCTTTTTTTTCGTCTTTCTTGGTCTTCTATTTCGATTCCTTCCTGGTTGGTTGCCTTCCTTCGACATCCAATTCTTCTTTCTACTTTTTACTTTCCTATCCAAGCGGCTCACCTGGACTGAGGCTTGGTGCTCACTAGCATGGTCCAAGTGCCGAGTCGTTAGGGTCCTCTGCACCCTGGTTTCTAAGCTACCTATAACAAAAACTAGGAATAAAGCATTATAAATCATCATCAAATTTATCATAGTGAACTCATAATATTTTATGCTCTATAAGTTGGTCTTGAAATTGACATCATTCCTTATGTTATTGTTTCTATACTTGGCCTGAGAATTGGCCTCAATCCTCTCAGGATTCCCCACATACTTCCCCCAATCCGGATGAAGCTTCTGAGGAGAAAGCACTTTGATCCGCTCTATGACGTGAAGGTTGTTTTGACCCCCATCTACACCTACGTTCCCCACGTTCCCCTCAAGGTTTTGAAGGATAGTAACAGTACCATCTTCCAGGGTGCTTCCCATGAAAAATTGAATAGGCCCTGTATCCGGCTCCCACAAGACTACCCTGCACCTCCAACATACTATTATCCCGATCCTGCCACTCGTTTTCCTAGGTTTCTTTCTTCCCTGGGTTTCACCACCCGAAAGGGAAAGACAATGATTCTTCTTTCCCACCATACTACAATTCTATCCTCGGTCCACGTAAGTCCTACCCTTCGCCGTTGGATCCCCTCAAAGGACCTGAGCAAAAGCCCAATTTGGGCATTCTCCCTTCTCTAGTTTCAGGCCTAGTCACTACATCTTCTTCTACCTGCCTTTGCCACGTCATAAATTGACTATGGATTGAGGAAATGCAGCCCTGCCGATGGGCCGAGGGAGGTGCCAAGGTCAGATAATAATTCTAGCCTTCCACAATTATCCGTGAAACCTTCCTTCTCTATCCACATACCCATCCTTAACTTCTTAAAGAAATTTTTCCTACAAACGTAGTTGAAACCGCTTAGGATGACCCTACTGGCATCAATTCGACTCAACCTTCTTCTTTTACCCCAAAATCTATATACCCCAAGGATAAAATCAGAAATCCCAACCACCCCGCCTTAGATGGCGAACCAATCAATCCCACCCCAGATTGATAGGCCAATTACCCAATAATACCGGGAGGCCTCAGCTTTTAAATCGATGGGGAACACCATTAAAATTAACCATTGTTCTTCTTCCAGATTCATTACAATGCCTCTTTCTAACTGAATTCTTCGTAGGAGCCAATTCATATTTTCGAAACCAACGTAAGCGAAGGCAGGGAGCACATTACTCCACTTCCATTTGCCAGCTCTCGTGGTCGTTGGCCACCCTCTCCTCCCTCTGTCTGCCATGCCATCTCAATAGATTCTCCATCCTCAGCCCACCATGACCTCTGACCGTCCTCTCTCCCCTCTAACCTGCAAGGTCCATCGCACCCCGATCGAGGGATTAATTGGCTATTAATAATATTAATGTTTAATAATATTAATTTCTCATAATTAATTATTTATTGATTAATTTGTTATTAATTATTAATAATTAATATTTATTATTAATTAATAATTAATAATAATAGTAATAATTAATGGTGTAGTCTATCCTATAGACAAAATGACCTTTTTGAGGACATTTTTTCTATTTAATTTTAATCAAAAGCCCACTAATATTTTTAAAAGCTTGAGTTTAATTTGTTTAGTCCACGTAATTCGAGTGCCCGAGGCGTTTCTCAGGGTGTTGAATCCATTTATGCATTCAAAAATGTATTTTAACCAATAAAAAAATCTTGCAATTGTATTGTTGGATTTTAATGAACTTTGGTGAAAAAAAATTATTTCGTCTATAAATTAAACTACACCATAATTAATTACTAAATTTTAATTATTAATTATTAATAAATTATATTACTTATTTATACTAATTTATTATTATTACTTAATAATCAAATTAAATTTCATTTAAAATAATAATAATATTTATTAAAAATATTAGTAATATTAATTAATAATGATAATCCCAATAATAGTAATTTATGAATACTAACAATAATTTACTTAAATTATTATAATAATAATTAATTTACAATAATTAATATAAAATAATAATAATTATTCATTATAAAAATCAGGATGATTTTTTTATTATAATATTTTTTTGTGTTATTGTTATTTTTATTATTGTATATTTATAAAAAATATTATTAATATTATTACTAATATTACATTTATAGCATTAATATGTAGAGTGTATATCAACCTCTCTCGTTGTGCTAGTTTATATTTATGTAATTCAAATTATTATAGTTTAGCAGTGTTACGTTTAATTATTTTTAGGTTTGTACTTGAAATTTTTATCGAAACAGAATTATAGATATGAAATTTTGCAGTCATCAAATTATATATATATAGATATATATATTTTGCATGAGTTTTTAGAATGTGGGAATGATGCAACTTTAGTACCGGTGTTTGGAATGGCTAAACTTTTGTCCAAAATTTACATGAAACGACTAATTGAGAGTAATATTATATGATAAAAAATAAAAAATATAAAAATATAAAATGTTTTTTTAATTACATATTTTATATAATAATAAAAATTAATATTGAATCAAAATATTCAAATATTAAAATTAATTTAAATACATAAATAATAAATATACAATATCTCTTATATATAAATATATTCTCTCGGTGTTTCTCTCCTTGAGTCTCTCCCTTTTATATATATAAAATGCTCATTATTAGTTATCTCACACATGACCACTCTTTGAGACATTTCAGCTTAGAAATACAAAGGAACAGATTTACATATATTTCTCTAGTTATTATTAAGAGAAAAAGAAACTCTAATGTTTAAGCATTCTCTCCAAGATACAATATGCACACACAATCTTCTGTAATATATATACATAAATAACAAAAGAAATAATCATAAACGTGAAATCTGAGATATCACCTTTACTTTGAGGCACCACGCGATTCCTTAATCCATCAAGGGATTGCTCAAATTTCTCAATTAAAGATATCGGTGTTAAGGATGTCTTTGGTCTTTCTTCTTGCAAAGGTTTCAATATAGCCTCATGTTTTGTGGGAAGTGGGGCGTATTTCTCTACAGGCTTTATATTTCCCAACTGGAGGGAACGCCGGAAATAAAAAAAAAAGTCTTCAAAGCTCTCGGAAGTTTCCCCAGCTCCAATTACATCTCCTGCTGAAAGGGTAACGCTCCCATACAATTCCAAATCTCCCGGGAGTGTGGAAACCATTGAAACAAGTTTCTGAGCTCTCGAGGACAGTTGCAATATATATATATATATATATATATATATATGTATGAAAAAGTAACGCTCCCATACAATTCCAAATCTCCCGGGAGTGTGGAAACCATTGAAACAAGTTTCCCAGCTCTGGAGGACAGCTGCAATATATATATATATATATAGATATATAGATATATATGTATGAAAAAGTAACGCTCCCATAAAATTCCAAATCTCCCGGGAGTACAGAAACCATTGAAACAAGTTTTCCACCTCTCGACTACAGTTGTTACCAATTCAAAATTAATTTTGGATTTGAATATTGTACTGAAACTAAAGCTAAGAAAACCTCTTAGGTAAGTTCGGACTACTCCAACATGAAATTTGGGAATAAGTATTGAAGTGAAACTCAAGCTAAGAAAATGTATTTGGTGGTGAAGCCAGCAATCCATCGTTCAACAAATTGGTGTCTGAGTGAAGGTAACGGGTTGATCGCTAGAGTTGGGGCTGAAGCCTTCCGAGGTGTGGTAGTCAGAAAGATAAAATGAATCACGGAGATAAAATCATTTAGCAGGAGGTCAAAAAGAAATTCATTGACTTGAGAAGGTCGCTGGCTTCCTTGACTCCACGATCAGAATAGATCCAACATTTAAGATAGCATTTTCAGAAGCCAAATGGTTCATACATAACCTTATGGCATATAATTTTCGATGCCGTGAATTACAAAGATGACATGGTAAACACCGAAGAAATTTGATGTGACATTTTTTAATCGAAAAACATTTAGTCTATTTTCTTTTGGTAATATTTGATCGAATCTGAATGTAAATTTCAATTTTTCAAAATTGAAATGGTAATATTTTAGTGAATTTGAATATAAATTTTAACTTAAAATTGAAAACTTTGAGAAAAACTTTCCTATTTTCTTTTGAACCTTAATATCCAAAGGCTTTCGAGAGGAGATCATTTTCAAATGGGTGTATCAAAGTAAGGTGTAATGATTAATTATGAAAATATACCTTTTAACTATATAACTATATTTATGTCATTTATAATATGCTTGAAATTATTTTTATGTCATTTATAATATGTTTGAAATTATTTTTAAAAGTTAATTTCTTGTTTTGAAAATTCTAAAGTAGTTAATTATGAAAATATACCTTTTAATAATATAACTATATTTATGTCATTTATAGAATGCTTGAAATTATTTTTAAAGCTTAGTTTTCTGTTTTAAAAATTCTAAAGTAGATTCTAATCTCTATTGGTCATAGGAGACCAAAAAAACTCACAATTATAGTTGAATAAGAGTATACACAACTCAGATTAATTACATAATAGAGTTTGGCTCGTGAAATTTGAATACCTTGAATGGTTTGGAAAAAATACATATCTAAAAAAGAAACATTTTCATAAGAGAAAGATATAGGGAATGTATTTTTAAGTTGTTTTCTTAGTAATAAATACTAAGTTAATATTAGTTTTTACATACATACTCTAAGTTAAAAAAAACTAAATTAATTGAGTCTTTACATGCACAAGCACCTACAACTTTTAAGTATTAAGAGGAATTAGTACAATCCAACAACCCCTTAATTACAAGGGCTAACAATTCTAACATTAAGCAATTGAAAATGCCTAGGTGGCATTACAATACTTACAACCTACATAATGTGATTTCCTATTGGTATAAGTTTTAGTGGCTTATAATAACTCACATGAACATAAATACTTTTGCATGTGGACCTAGTTTGCCTTAAAGTTAAGGTCTACAAGTTTTTTCTTATTTTGCTTTAAAATTTATATTTCTTAAATTTTTCTTCTTCTTACTACCAATTAGTACTCTCATATTGTTTTTCAATATTTTCTCTTTTTTCCAGTCTTTTTGTACTTTAGCAATTATTGACTTAGGGTTTCTACTACTAACTTCTATTCTTATATTGTTTTCCAATATTTCATCTTTTTAGTCTTCTTGTGCTTTAGTTATTATTGATTTAGGGTTTTTTTTTTTTTTTTTTTTTGTAACCTAGGGAGAGACCTTCTTTTTCTATTATCGCAAATTGAAATCGCTACATGCTCATGGTGATCTCAACCCGCCCCGAGGGGAAACTGGGTTTATTGACGACCTTAAGTTCTTGATAGCTATCCAAAAATAAAAGGTTCTCATTCTGTCTTTCCATGATTTATACACATCACCCTTATGGCTATTATAATTATTTTTAGTCTGCATACTAGAATAACAAAAAGTCATACAGATAACTAACTATAACTAGAAAGAGATTTTATAAAAACCTCTAATTATCATGCTTTCTCTACTGGTTCGCTATGCCTGCCTGTTGCTCCTTCTCCTTTTTGAGACCTAATCCACTCGCTTGTAACTGCTGCTAAATTTCGTCCATCTTCTTATCCTGCATGAACAAGGTGATTTGGATGTTCCTTAGCTCCTTTTTTAGATTTGGTATTCCTTGGGAAAATTCTGCCATTTCCATGGCTACTTGTTCCACAGCCTTGGCAAGCAGTCTCTTCATAACCCAGTAGACGTGAAGAGATTGTTTGTATAGTGTCACGCGACCACACGTATTGCTCGGGTCTGGGAGTAGATACTCCCAGTCCTCTAATTCCGACTCCGACTGACCCTGAATTGCCTCCTCTTCCAGCTGCTTGATAATCCTTATGTTTGGATTGGTATTTTCGCAATAAGCCCTTTCAGCGCACTGCACTTTCGTGCCTATAGATTTCCTCACCCTCCTGACATTCCCTGTTACGCTGTCCTCTCCGATTCCTGTCGTTCCTCCTCTTCCTCTTCTTCCTTGCCCACTTCTCCCTCCAGCTCCTCCTCTTCTCCTATATCCTCCCTTGCCTCGCCTTCTTCTCCCTCCTGCCGGACTTCCGCATTCCCCTCCTTCCTCATGTTCATGGTAGCCCCCTGCTTCATCTTTTCCTCTTTCCAGAACCTTGGCCCTTCCTAACCTTCCCGTCCTGCCGAAACTCTCACTCCCTGGTTCTCCTTTCTCTCTATTAGAGTCGAACATCTCAACGTCGTCCTCTGAATCATCATGGATTGAGAGAATTTCCTTCTCTGTATCCACCTCCATTATTCCTTTACCTTTTTCTTCTCGGTCCCCTCGGCCTTGGTTTCCTCCCTCTGTCTTACTCCTCGTCCATCTTCTTGAAGTCATTCTGCTCCCCTCAGCCATATTTTCCTTGTGCTTGACTTCCTCCTCTAGTTATTATTGATTTAGGGTTTTATTGATTTAAGGTTTCTATCAATTTCCATAAGATAAAAAATAACACATTTATTTTCTTTATCTTCTTTTTCAAATTCTACGTCATCTTCAACAATTCGAATGGTTGTATTTGTTCATTCTTTTGCTACAATATTTATTTTCATCTTTTATCATACTTATGCTTTGCAAGCTATTCCTCAAGAAATAATAAACCACTCTCATCATCAAATTCAATATTTACGGGAAGAAAATTTCAAATTCATCATCCCGTTATATTTTATAAAACTATGGTCATGATCAACCTAATATATATAATCACTTTATTTCTGCAATTTCTATGTAGTCTCAAAGCCAATTATAGTTTTGGCATCTTATTTATTTTCGATTATTTCAGCAGGCTTGTCCACAACTTCTCATCGTGACCACTTCTGGTGCTGATCCTTCTTTTACTAAGGGAGTCCGGGGCATCTATGGTTGATAAGGTTGATTCCAGCTAAGGAGGAGTGACACCATTGAAAATTATGACTTTGCATCTCGTGAATGAAAGGCCTACCGACTACTTCCTAATAATGGATTCCGAGATAACTGCTTCTTCCTTCACCAAATTTGTTTTATATCACATGAAGTCAATTTGTCTCATATCACCTGATGACTTCAGGTAATCTATGGTATGATGACTTCAGGGAATCTATAGTATTATTTAAATCTGATAAGTCATCCCAATGTTTTGCTAATCTTTTCTGCCCGGTTTTTGCATTATGAGCATTGATTAGCGTGAGAGGAGACAAGTAGAACACCATGTTGGCCAATGAAAATCTTATATCTCGCACATGTGTAAAACGGCTTTGTGGATTTTATTATACCATGAGGGCGTTTGATAATGAGCTTGGGGAGTGAAAAAGAGAGGCTTTGTCACGAGTCAAAGAAAATCGGAGTTTTCCCTAAATCCCAAAATACAAAAATCCGAAATTATATTTTTATACTATATTATAAATTTTATTTTGTAAACCTGAAAAAATAATCTTTTGTATGTTAAGTATATTCTTTCGTTTTATATACATTATTATGTTTTTTTAAGTAAAAATGAATATTTTTCCTAAATTAAAAAAACAACCATAAGTATATATATGAAAATTTTATATTAGAAATATTGTAAATGTTAAATTTCATTTTACAAATTTAATATATGTATATATATATATATATATATTTATCATAATATTACAAATTAATCAGTATATTTGTGATAATATTACAAATTAATTAATGTTGTGTTATGATACTTTTAAACAAGGAAACAAAATAAATTAAAAGAATAGAAGTATTGGGCTAATTCCTTATTATCATAGTTACCTTATCTATATCTTCATTTCCTTGAATATGGTTTACATGGTTATCATAAGGATTCATATTCTTTTCTTTTCTTTGTCGCCATCCATAATATTCCGACAAACTATGCTATCCATTGATGACACTTTATAGTTCTAGTTACATCATTCTTATTTTCTATTTATTCTAAACGGAAAGATTCGAATCTTAGTAGCCTTAATAAGGTCCCGAGTTAATTCTATCTCAATCTATTTCACTGTAATTACCTTAAAGCTTGCCATATCCATGAGAATTTTGAATTGTCAAAAATAAAATGGTAGATTTGATAATCGAAAATAACACTTCCTTTATAATCATAATGGACGTATAAAAATCATGGAATCATGAGGTCAAGAAAAAAATGGGTCTACCTCAAAACATGAGACCTTTCTTTAAAAGCCTTTGATAACAAATTGTATTTTCTAACATAATAACGAAAAACTGTTGAGTAATGAGTAACACACAACGAATAACCACACAATTCTTTGTTTAGGTTGAAAGCATCCTTCCTTACCAATCTCAAATAGAAATTCATAAACATGCAAATTACTTTTGGCTTTTATATTTTCAATGTGATTTTATTTTGGGCTTTCCCTATCTTTTATATATATATATATAGTAAACATTGTTAACTAATTCTTCGAGATTGTTGTTGTATAATATGTAATTAGTTCTACATTTTGGTTTTATAGTTAATAAGTTATTGAGACATAGTTGTCTCATACCTAGTTTGCACATGTATAAATAAGTAATTTTATAATTAATACGATGTTTTTTCATTGTGGAGTTTATTTGAGCTTGTACAGTGGTATCCAAGCCCCGGTTGAGATGTTTCTAAACTCCATGTATTTGAAGTCTATGGTGTAGAGGAGACGTAAAGCATGAAGACTATGAAGATAAAGTGCAACAAAAGGTTAATCGAGTGGAGGAATGCAGTGGGATGCCCAAACTATTGACTCTTTATATGTTTTATATATTTCAGTCATAATGAAATATGATTGGAGAAATTCAGTGGCATAATTTTTTTTTAACATATCCTTGGAAGTTAAATTACATGTTGAAGTTTTGACTGCTTGTTGTTCTCAATAAAAATTGCCAAGACTAAGTCGAATGCCAATAACTGTTGGATTGTTTGTTAAAAGTCTTAGTTCCATGCATCCAAGGATCGCTTGTTGTTTTAATTTTGGGAAGCTTTATTTGCATTTACTGCATCAAACAGAAGTTTACTTACAGAGAAATTTATGAAAATAGTAAAGTTTACTTACAGTGAAATTTCTGAAAGATAGTATTTGCATTTACTACAGTAAACGAGTTTAATTACAGTATTTCGATTTACCACAGTAAACATGAGTTTAATGACAATAAAATGTATGAAGGATAATAAGATACATTTGCATTTACTGCAGTAAACAAGAGTTTAATCACAGTGTTTTCATTTACCATAGTAAACATGAGTTTAATGACAATAAAATTTATGAAGGATAATAAGATACATTTACTACAAACCAAACATCCCTAAATGATACAAAGTTTTTTATTTTTACTGAAATATTTCTGAAGGATACAAAGTTTTTACTGGAGCTGAATGATACAAAGTTTTTTGCTAAAATATTTGTCAAGGATACAAAGCTTTTACTAAAGTATTTGTGAAGGAAACTTAAAATGAAAGATATGTTGAAGGATACAAAGTTTTTACTAAAGTATTTGTGAAGGATATATATATATAGGTTTGAATAAAAAATTTAATTGAAGAGTGGTCAATTTTCTGGTAAAATAAAAATTTTGGAGGCGATATATATATATATATATATATATATATATATTTTGGTGGTTTGAATTAAATTTTTAGTTGAAGAGTGGTCAATTTTTTGGTAAAATAAAATTTTTGGAGACTAACAAGATTTGAACCTAGCTCCTTGCTAGGCTATTTTTGAAACTTAACATTAAACCACAAAGCCAACTTTGTTTCAAATAAGAGGAGGAACAAATTTATATCTTTTTAGAAGTATTACATATAATTTGAATTTGAAAGGATTTGAAGAATACTTGGTTGCATAACAATTATGACTTCAATAGTTTTCATAGTTCGAGTTGTTCTTAATGTAAAGGAAAATTATCAAGAGTGGTTTGGAAAGCTTAAAAGTGCCCTTGTGTGGGAAGTTTGTCAAGGCAAGAAGGATAGTAATGGAAAGAAAATTGCACCAGAGCCACCTCATAATGAGAAGCAACATGCAATTTGTGATACAAAAGACAACAATGCATATGCATTAATAACTGCATTGGTGACATAAGAGGTAAGATGATATATTGTTTCTTGTGGTACTTCATTTGAAGCATTAAAGAAGTTGAAAGAATTGTATGATTCACACTCAGAACTCAAAATTATTCAGTTATTGTTAAAGTTATTTAATTTGGAGATGAAGGATAATGATCCTTTTAAGAGTTCCTACAAATTTTTCATGATATAGAAGCCAATACAATTAAACTAGATTTATAACTTACAACTTTTATAAAGGTCCTTCACCCTGTCTATTTAAACTATTTGGAATCTCTCCAAGATAGTGGAAAGCTAAAAGACATTACATTTGATAAACTAGTAAGAAAAATAGTTGAGAAAGAAAAGGCCTTTGGGAAGAAAGATACTCCACCTAACTCTAATGTAGAAACTTTGTGTCTTTCCTAAAAGGATCAGAAATCTCATGCTAAAACTTCTA
Source organism: Pinus tabuliformis (assembly GCA_031772625.1). NCBI lineage: Eukaryota > Viridiplantae > Streptophyta > Pinopsida > Pinales > Pinaceae > Pinus > Pinus tabuliformis. Next base: position 1,928,101,201 of record CM062816.1, on the reverse strand, counting down.
GAGGTGATAAAAGTAGTAGAGGTCATGGTAGGAGAAATTATAGAGGCATGGGGGGCAAAAATAATCAGGGAGATAGACAACAAAGGAATTTTAATGATAGACCAGCTATCAAATGTTTTAGATGTGGTGAAATTGGTCATATTTCTACTAATTGTAAAATCACTTTGGAGAAAGTCAGTGAAAGGAGAGAACAATTGAATGAAAAGAAAGATTAGCCACGACCATATAAGGGAAAATCATCAGAGTCTGCAAATTACATTGTCGGTCACTGTGATTTTAATATTAATTATGTTTCCAATACTACATTTTCTTCATGGCACGATAGTTGGATTTCATGTTCAGGAGCCACTTGTCATATGACATTTACGAGAGATTTTTTTGAAACATTCAATGATGATATGGATGGTATTCTTTACTTTGTTGACAAGTCTCAAATTAATTCATCTGGCATTGGGTCTATTCATTTGAAGCTACCAAATCTTGCAGATTATGTTCTATAGTATGTACTTTATATTTCACAGTTTAAGCGAAATTTGATGTTTCTTATCCATATTCGGCAGTAAGGGCATTCTATTCATATATTTGATGGCATCATCGAGATAAGAAGAGCATCTAGTCATGCAGTTGTTATGACTGGTTTGGAAAAAGGTACACTTTTAAAATTAAATGGTACTTCATCTACTAATTCTCATGAAATTTATGTTATTTTGGTGTAGCAAAGTGATTTTGCCTCTCAACTTGTTGTGGCATGATTGATTTGGTCACATCAATGATGGCAGCATCAAAATGATGAAAAAGCAAGGTATTAAAGGTCTTCCTCCAGTTCAAAGAAATATTACAGCTTATGATGCTTGTATTATAGGAAAGCATTGTAAATGGCCTTTTCATAGTTCTTCTTTCAGATCTTCACAAAAATTATGTCTCATACATTCAAATTTATGTGGACCTATGCCTATTGCAACTACAAATAGAAATAAATATGTGCCGACATTTATTGATGATTAATCGAGAATATTTTGGGTGTATTTGTTGAAGAATAAGTCACGAGTGTTTGAAGTTTTTAAAAATTTTCATTTGATGATTAAAAATGAAACTCAACAGAATATAGGCATTCTTAGAACTCATAATGGTGGTGAATACACTTCTCATGTTTTTGAACAATATTTGAGGACAATCAAATCAAACATCATACTACCATACCTTATAATCCACAACAGAATGACATTGTAGAACCTATGAATAGAACTTTGCTTAATATGGTTAGATCTATAATGTTCTTTAAGAATGTTAAGTTGATGTTTTGGGCAGAAGCAGTGCTTTGTGCAGCTTATATTCGCAACCATTTTCATTCTTCTGTCATCAATAATAAATCTCCTTTTGAATGTGGTATAATCCTCTTCCTGTTTTTCAACATTTTAGAGTATTTGGTTCTCTATGCTATGCATTAATTCCTAAACATCAACGCAACAAGTTGGGTTCTAGGAGTCGCAAATGTATTTTCTTGGGATATTCTACTACTTCCGAAGCTTATAGGTTGTATGATGAGGAGAACAAGAAGTTCATTCTTTCCAGAGATTTGGAGAAGTTTGCATCTATGAAGTTCTATTTTGAATCTGGTAATGATGTTCCACACACTGAGAGGGGGGATCCCATTTTGGATCAGCCTGCGGGTCTTCCATCTTTTACTCATGAGAATGTTATTGTTGAAGAAAATTTGGATGATAGAAATGTTTCTGTAGAACCAGAAATTTCTCTTGAAGATCATGTTCTTGAGCCTATTTTTCAAGATGAGCAACCATCACAACCACTCCAGCAACCTTTACGAAGATCTACATGTGCTCAAAAAGTTCCAAGAAAGTATGATGATTTTGAAACATGAATGTCTTCTAAAGGTGATTCAGGTAACGTTTCTCTTCAATGTGAATTCAATCCTCACACAATTAGAGAACCTAATTGTTCTAAGCAAGCTGTTAATTGTGATGAATGGAATAATGAAATGCAAAAGGAATATGATGCACTTATTAAGAATGGAACTTGGAGGTTAGTAAATCCTCCTGTAGGTGTCAAACCCATTGGTTGCAAATGGGTGTATAAGATCAAATAGAAGGTAGATGGTTCACTTGATGAATACAAGGCAAGGCTTGTAGAAAAAGACTATGCTCAGAAGGAAGGTGTTGACTACATAGATACATTTGCTCCTACAACTAAATGGGGCACTATTAGAACTTTGTTTTCTCTTGCAGCTCAGAATAACTGGAAGATACACCATATGGATGTTAAAACAACTTTTTTGAATGACGATTTAAAGGAGGATGTTTATATGTTTCATCCTGAAGGTTTTTCTATTAAAGGCGAAGAGCAAAAGGTATGAAAATTGGTTAAGGCTTTGTATGGGCTGAAACAAGCATCTCGTGCATGGTATGAAAAGTTACCTAAACACGTTCTCAAGTTGAATTATAAATTATTTGATATGGATGATGCAACTCTTTTTGTTAAGAAAATTGCAAAGTCAATTGTATATTTGGTTGTGTATGTTGATGATTTGATGATCACAGGAAACAATGATGACTATATATCGTCCGTTAAAAGATAATTATTGAAATTTTTTGACATGACATATTTGGGTTTATTACATTATTATTTAGGGATTGAAGTTGATCAGAAACCCAAATATATTTTCATTTCTCAGAAAAATTATATTCGACATCTATTGAACAGATTTGGGGTGCATGATTCTAATCCTGTCGCTACTCCTATGGAGAATAATTTGAAGTTTAATTCCATTGAAAGAAGTATGTTTAAAGATCTAACAAAGTACACACAACTTGTTTGAAGTTTGAATTTTCTAACTACTACTAGACCTGACATAACTTTTCTTGTAGTGATACTTTACATGTTCATGCATAAGCCATGTGAAGGTCATTGGAATACAACAAAGTGAGTGCTCAAGTATTTTAAAGGCACTCGAACATATGGCATCGAATATTCCAAAGTTGTAGATTTCCATTTCACCGACTATTTAGATTCTGATTTTGATGGAGATAAGGAGAATGGAGTCTCTACTTCTAGTTATTTGATGAGTCTTGGATCAGCAGCCATCGGTTAGAGATCAGGCAAGAAATCTGTTCTTGTTGATATTGCCATCGAAGTCAAATATGTTGCAGTAGCTCAAGCTACAAAAGAAATCATTTGGCTTCACAAAATACTTGAAGACTTGCCGGAGAAACAAAAAGCTTCAACTCCACTACTCATTGACAACTCTTCTACAATTCAGTTGGCCAAGAATCCCAAGTTTCATGATCTAAGCAGACATATTAACACCAAATATCACTTGATTCGACATTATGGAGAGGCGAAATTTATTCATCTGACACATTGTCCTACTTTAGAGCAGATCACAAACATATTTACAAAGCCACTGGGAGGTGAAAAGTTTAAAAACTTTCGAATGTTACATGGCATGTCAGATGTTGCTTTGGATTAAGGAGGGAATGTTAACTAATCCTTCGAGATTGTTATTGTATAATATGTAATTAGTTTTACATTTTGTTTTTACGGTTAATAAGTTACTGAGACACAATTGTCTCGTACCTAGATTGAACATGTATAAATAAGTAATTTTATCATTAATATGTTGCTCTTTCATTTTGGAGTTTATTTGGGCTTGTACAAACATAAGAGATTTCAAAATAAAGAATTCCCTAACACATTTCAAAGCTTAACACAAAAAAAGTTTAAGAATAACAAATCAACTTTACCCACTGCTCAATCCAATATGTCAATGTAAAAATTGAATCCTTACAAATATGACAATCAAAAGGTTTTGATAGATCTTCCAGTTATTCTTGGCCTTGAGAAAGACATTGTTGGACAATAAAAATCCAATGGTAATGTCCTAATTTTTACTTTAATTTCAATACAATACTCCATAAATTCATCCATATGTTTATTGTTTCACTATAAAGATATTTGATCAATAAATTATTGAACAAAATTTTCTTCATATTCACCTGTTATGTAATAATACTCTCAATTTGTTATATATATATCTATATATATATATATATATATATATCTATATCTATATATATATATATATATATATATATATAATTTCAAACCTATTATAAACAAATATTTACATTCATTGTCAAAAATACTAAAATAAGATTTCAATATTAGTTAAGAAAAAATATTAGATTTTTCTCTCTAATAAATATTAATATTAAAAATTAAATTAAAAAATATAAAATAAATATTAATATTATAAAATTAATTTAATAAAAAGATATAATTAAAATTAATAATATACAAATAGAAATATTATGAATTAAATTTATCTTATAAACTATTTATAAAAACACCTTAAAATTCATTTGAACATATATATGCCAACTTCCAACAGAAATATATTAAAAAAATTAAGTATATTTCAGCTACATTTATAACTTATATATCATTTAACGTTTTCACATTTATTCACAGGAGCCTATACACAACTTCTCACAGAAATATATTAAAATATGTATATTTCAGCTACAGTTATAACTAATACAGTATCTATTGTTTTCACATTTATACACAGAAGCCTATACACACTGTCTTTATACACAGAAGCCTATACACACTGTCAAATTCCTTGAGTGGGACGGGGAATACTGGCAACTAGTGTTATTGTTATTTAAAGCGTATTAGTATTAATATATATATATATATATTTCAGCTACATTTATAACTTATAAATTATTTAATGTTTTCACATTTATACACTGTAGCCTATACACACATTGTCAAATTCGTTGAGTGAGACGGGAAATACTGGCAACTAGTGTATTTGTTATTTAATGCGTTCAATTGCTGGGTAAGGAACAAAATGTGTAATATGTTACGAAATTCGATTTTTAAAAATGGTCTGTCAGAAAGTAAAAACTTTTAAATTAATTTAAGGGAAGGAACAAAATGTGTAATATATTACGAAATTTGATTTTTAAGAATTGTGTGTGAGAAATTAAAAACTTTTAAATTAATTTAAATGAGATTGTGTGCGAAAGAAAAAAGATTTAAATTAATTTAAATAATTTATATTTTTTCAAAATAATTATGAAAAATTAGATTTGAGGTATCTCTCACATCAAAATTTCATAAATTAAAATTATTTCAATTAATATTAATCTTTTTATATAGTATATGATATAATATTAAGTTAATATTAATTTATTTATATGTGCTGTGACTAAAAAATTCATAAGTTCAAAATCAGACGGGTAGAATATGTATGTCTTAATAAACTTAGCACTCAAATAGCTGCGGGGAGGTGGTTCCATTGTACCACAAACAAGGGGGTCTCTTACACCAATTTGGTGTCTGCTTTGGCCATGACCTTAAAATTAAATAATAATAATAATAATATAAATAATATGTATAAATGTCAATACATATAGTTGTATAATTCTTGTTTATAAGTTTCAAAAGTGATATTCATGATTTTATGTTTAAGAATCACTTAAACTATCTAATTATTTATAAGTATTATTAAGTAAAATTATTATTGTAAAGAAATAGAAATAACCTTAGAATGGAATAACAAGATAATTAATTAGTTAAAACCAAGTTAAAAACTAACTAAATATATCTAAATTTTAACAAACCAAAATAACTTAAAAGCAATGATTGTGGAAAATCTCACCAAACTAGCATCCAACAACCAACATTAAATGGACAAATTGATTAGAGAGACAACTCTTCTCCCATCAACCCCTTTGCAAACCCTCTATCAATTAAACTATATTTCACCATTAAACCATCCGATAGTGGTCCTTCCACCCGGATGTTTATCTCAAAGACATGAATTAATTATTATCTATATCTAAAAATCCCTAAAAATTCGAAGTTCACTCTTATAACATAAACTCCAATTCTTATGCATACACTCATCCATTTTACATTAAATTTATTTAATAATACAACTTTTGTTACCTTTTTATTTATTATTTATTTATTCTCTAATTATAATTTATTATTATGATTATAAAAAAAATCAAAATTAAACTTTACAATTACAATTAATATAACATTACATATTTTATATATATATATATAGATTTTTAAATCCTTCTTAGTATTTATCAAGAAACTTAGAGATTTTAAAAGTTTCAATTGCTCCATATTCCTAACTTACACTTCATAAAATTGCCCCCATTGCATTTACTTTATATTTGAGATAATCTTTTTGGTCTCATAAACCTTTTAGACCTTTTAGATTTCATGAGAGCAAGGATAGTTATATTATTAGTCCCTAGCAATGGCATGGGACTATAGTAATCTAAGGTGGTTACTATTAGTTGAGTTGTTTATTAGGGCTGGTTAATCTAGTATAATCAAAGTTTTTAGGCATATAGTCATTTACCATCTGATTTGGCCTCTTCCCAAGGCATGGAGGTAAAAACATTATGTTATAATATTTATTTCTTTCTGATCACAATAAGACAAGCATGACAAGAACAATGTTAGCTCAATGCTAACATTAGGTCCGAGACATTTAATGTTTGGGATAATGTTAACTGATATCTCATATCATTTCCTACATGAAAATGCATGTGGCGAGACTACATGAAAATGTTGGTGACACTGTCGTGGCGAGAGTGGCGAGCGTGCAACAACTATTCCTCCTTCATGCAGCTGCAACTCTACCTGGGCTTTCTGTTATGTTGAAGAACATATCTGTTGTCAACAGGCACAAGATCAATTGGATTTTGAAGAAGCTCCGCATCTAGAAACGATGCAAGTGGCCAACATTAAGATACAAGTGGTGAAGTGAGGTATAAATTGTTCATTAGCCCTGTGTCCGCTGGCTTCACATTATCATAATTCTTCATCAACCCGGTCTCCTCTTTCTACTGAGGCGTTTGGGACTATTTTGTTGAGGCATTTGAGTCCATGTATGTAACATTCCATGGCACTATAGGGCAAGAGGAGATTAACCCATGGCATACTGCCTCATAATATGGTGATCTGCCATTGAGGTCTTTGCGTTCCATGTCGCACTGTGGCAGGCGACTAGCTATGAAATCAACTTTTCTTTTCCTACATAATTATCAATTTTCATTAATTTTCATTTATCATTTTTTTCCCTGTAGAATTATGAAAAAATTTCATTTATGAGTTTGTAGAATTATCAATTATAATTTCAGAACAATAAATCAAATTTACACATTTTAATTTTTTTTTTGGTTATCGATACTTACTGAACTTCAGGGCTACATCAGCTTAGGTGTACTGAAAGGCTGGAAATCAAGATTGAAGGCTCAGGTACTGATTACTCAAGCTACTATATGCTCCACCTCCCACTACTCAAGCTACTATATGCTCCATCTTATGCTCCAGCTCCCACCTCTCGCTCGGCTCATCACACCTTTGGTTTGGCTGATCAATTGTATCTTGATAGTCTACTCTTGCTTTCGAACTTACTATCATACAACTGTCTAATATCATGTTGTTGGATTCGATCTGACGAGATACCTTTTGTTTTATTCAGGACTGGTGCTCATTTTTCGAACATTCTACTATTGTGTCACATAGCTCTGGCGGAGCCGTAGATGAAAAAGGTGAGGGAGTAGGTGGATGATATACCAAATCCATTAGCTCAGTTCCCCATCATCCGCCGTTCGATTGGAGCACTATTCGACCCGGTCTGAGCGCATTTCCAGACTCCGATTATGATTCTGATTAACAACAATGTCAGAGCTTGATATGAAAATCTTTTCCTTTGTCCAAAATACATCCAGACATAGGTAGAATGTGACTTCTTCCTTTGCTGATAAAAAATCATGCCCCCTTCTTCTAGCGGTGGAACAACTTCATCAGATTAATTCCTTTGCTAATTAGCCTTGAAGCCTTGTTCCTTTCTTTGACGTCATCTATCTATTCCATAACCTTGGTCTCTTTTGAATCAAACAAAATCTATTGACCCACCCTACCTTACCTTGGTTCCACACAAAATATTTACCATAATACCTAGATCTTACGCATGTCCCTTTCGCTACCGGGTCCAACCCTAGAGCCACAATGTATCAAAACAAGGAGGTCGTAGGGAAACTGCTTGTTGCTCCTTCGTATCACTCGCTGAATACTCTTAGTAGAGTGCTTCCCACTCCCCCGATTATAGATGGAATGGCGAAATGGAGCTGGGTAGACAAAGATAGGCTGCCTCAGACTACCATGAGGTGTCTATTGCATTTAATGGAAAAAATACTCCTCAAAGGCAAACTAATAAAACAATTGCTCTCTTGTCTTTCAATAAACCATATCTATACCTACTGCCAACGCTCTTGAACGCAGGAAGTAGCAACTCAGTTCGTGACATGCTATTTGTTCTAATCAATTCCAAAAACGTTATGAGATGCGATTAGACTAGGGAGAGCTGCTGAGGCATTTTCCTCTGCCCCAATGGTTCGTCTGAAGGCAACATGGCATTAGGAAAATTATGTAACAAACATTGAAAGTATCTCTTAGAATGCGAGTAAGGGAAGGAAAAGCCACAAGTGGCAACCATGCAATGCCAACCATTATCGTGGCTGTCTTACTTTTCTCAATTGCAAGGAAAAAAGTGTGTCAATCAATGTCATCTTCAAAGAAATTTAAGAAACTGTATCAAATTTTATGAGCTAAATATTTCTAGTTTATTGAATTTCAAGTGCTTTGACATTTAATTTCACCTTTATATTTTCCTTTCTTTTTCATACTTCATTTGCTTTTTAGGGGATGAGAAACCCTTATTTCCCATCATATTCTAATTAAATGTCACAGTCAGCTCAGAAGCTCCATGATTTGCTGCAATTGCAAATCAAAATTGCCTTAAATTCTTTGAACTCATTGACCCCTTTCGAGTTTCCAAGGTTCGAGTCCATAGAAGGTTATTCTTTGTCCCACGACTGAGGTTTGCCTATTATTAGAAACTACAGGCCTTGGGTTCGAATTGAGAAATTTTTTTGGTATAACTTGTTTTTTTGGAAAGTTTTAGCATCTTTTGTTGTAATTCTTGGCAGCTTTAAGTGTCAAGGATAAAATCTCGGGGTGATTTGCTAACAATTCGATTTTAGAATCTATTCATAGCGAGCTTTTTGACTTGTTGGCTTGGCTAGATTTTGCTTTGGGTAGGTAGACAACAGTTAGGCAAGAAGGAAGGGCTTTGACAAGGCAAACAACCTAAAGGTGGGTAGACACGGCAGTTAGGCAAGACAAATGGATGCATTGAGCCAGCCAGGAAAGATGGACGAGCAAGGCTGGTTATTTTTGCAATGTCCTATCTACTTAGGATTTTAAATGAGGACTACACATATATTCTCCTGCTTTTCTATGAAGCATAGAAATGATGAGGGAGACAGAGTATTTACTTGAACTTTAAGCACATAAGGCACTAAATTTTATAGTGAACACATGTTTTCAAGTTAAATAAATAAGTAAAGAAATAAAAGAATCTTATAGCAACAAATCAAGAGGTGGAATCCAGTCATCAAGCAAGCTAATATCTTCTCGTGAGTGTGACATTGATACACATTTTGCATCTCTAAACAAAATGCATCTCTGTGACATTGATACATGTTTTTCATCTCTAAACAAAATGCATCTCCCGATGACATGGCTGGATGGATGGTCAAGTAGCCAATAGGTTTTTCCTTTAGTAGAGTAAGGCTATATCTTTTCAAGAATCTCTTTAGTTCTTCATCACATGACTTATTACATGAAATTACAATACACTGAAGGATCAATAAATGAAATTACAGTACACATTGCTGCGTAAATCAGGTTTTTTTCCTTGAAACATGGTACTGCAAATGTACACGTTGCAATCTGAAATATCCAGTATTAGAATTTTTGATCTAAAATCTCTATGTGCATGCCTACTGTTTTCGTTTCCCTGCTCAAGGTAGGGGCTAGCTGCTATGCAACCTCCCTTGCTCTTATTCTAATTGGGTAGATAATCTTGTTGGGTCTCATAAACCTTTTAGACCTTTTAGATTTCATGAGAGCATGGATAGTTATATTATTCTATATTCTATTTTCTTTTAAATCTTTCTTAGTATTTATCAAGAAACTTTTAGATTTTAAAAGTTTCAACTACTCCATATTCCCAACTTACACTTCATAAAATTTCCCCACTGCATTTACTTTATGTTTGAGATAATCTTTTTCATAAAATTTTTAGACCTTTTAGATTTCATGAAAGCATGGATAGTTATATTATTAGTCCCTGCCATCTGGCAATGGCATGGGACTATAGTAATTGGAAATTATGTAGTTAGTATTAGTTGAGCTATTTGGTAGTGCCTGTTTATCGAGTATAATCAAAGTTTTTAAGTCAATAGTGATTTACGGTCTTATTTGGCCTCTTCCCGAGGCAGAGAGGCTCAAAGCATATACTATCTTTCCTTTATCTGTTCATTCTGGTTCATTTTTTTTGGAGCTGTCGATTAATGCTAACATTAATCTAGTTGTATGAATAAATGCTAGCTCTCCCTCCCGAATATTGCCTATTGCTTTCCCTGGGCATTTATTAGTCTTTGAAGTTGCCACCTGTTGCAATGTATCTATGGTGTCTATTGCAATGTGTCTATTGTGTCTATTGCAATGTGTCTATTATGTCTGTTGCAATGTGTACTCTGCATATTACCTACTCTGCATGTTTCTCTGGCACAAGTCCACCTAGTCATTCAATATATAGTCATTCAAGCTGTGTTTCAGGCCGGACAAAAACAGCTAGCCTAATACATAACCTAAACAAGAAGAAAACCAGAACAAGCTAAGGAACATTGGTAAGATCAATACATACCTTCTCATCGAATTTCCAGTTCAACTATTCTTTTCTATTTTTCTGGGTTAGGGGGAAATCATTCTATAAGTGGCTTTCTATCTTACAAATAATGCACCATACTGCCTCTCTTGCACTTAGCCTGGCCTTTGCTAGTTCTTGAATCTACTGAAACAGGCCTTGCAATTCTCTGAATTGGCGACGAGCGAGATTCATCCATATCTATAGAAGTCACCTAAAGCGGAAGCGTGACTGCAATAATCCTACAGAGCCCAATGGGCATGCCAGTCATTCGTTTCTTACAGTCGGGCAGGGATCAGATTGGAAGGCCTCCTGTGCTATTTACTCCGCCCTTACTATGCTATGATATATTTTTTATTAGCTCCCTCAACCCATCAAATTCGAGCAGTCAGCCCCGACAATCAAATGCTTTATGGCCAACCTGCATCTATACATACTCCATGGTAAACATATCAGTCTCTATGGTCCCATAAGAATGGTCAACAGGCAGCAACCTAGTCGAGAAAGACTCCATTGAATTGAATTGAACCTGAATCTATTGTGGGTCGCAATGAACCAATCTGATCGTCAGCTTCTGCGTCCATTTCCTGATCAAAGTCTGACCCCCCCCTTATTTAGTGCTGATAATCTACCCAAAATGCTGATCGAGGATTCTCTGATCATGGGTACAGTGTCTTCCGCCACAAATCCTTACTCCATCTGTAGTAACAAAACAGATGCTTGCCAGTTTCTATCTCCCTCTACATAGGCAATAAAGGGCTTGTGGAACCCCAATCTACACAATCTATCTCCTGTCATTATGGTGTTGTTCTACCAACAAGTCTTTCTCTTGCAGTAGAAATGGAGTGGCACTACAACTCGCTTAGGGAAAACTCAGATTGAATCGCTTGCATGAGGCCCATGGAGTTTTCCTCCCTCAATATGGTTGAGAAATCATAAACAGGCTGCTAAAGAAATGTTTATAACCTATCTGACACAACACAAGCTCGTCCGATGAGATGGACAGCTCCTACGATGGGATCAATCGGTGGAGGTGTATGATACAAGCTCACCAAATCCAAAAACCACTGGTACCGATCACCGTTGTCCTCCTCTTCAGCAATGTTTCGATCATGTATTATGGTGCATTATGTTCAACCACGTCTCTTGTTACGTTCAACCTTTTCTTTTAATGATTCAAACTTTTGTTACGTTCAACCTTTTCTTTTAACGATTCAAACTTTTGCTCTGCTACTTTAATTTCTCCATTATGCTCCTGAACAATTTTTTACCTTAGCGATGCTCAACTCTATATATCTTTTTGGGCTCATCAAATTTCATAGTTTCTTTTCTTTTAAGTGCATACACTAGACAAAGGGTATTTCAAGTGGCACAAGCATTGTTATTGCCATACGTATAGTAGGTAGTAGTTCTTTTGGCTAACTGTAAGAAATTTTTGCTTCCATAACTTGCTTCCTTTCTTTGACCTATATGATGACACGTCTGTAAATTTATTTCGATCTTATCTATGATGCATTGGTACTGTTATTATAACATGTTGAGGACTATGTTGGTATCAAGCCGTACCATCTGTGAATGATATAATAGTTCTTAGAATTCTCATCATCTTGGAAGTGTATACATATACTCTATTTTTGTCTTTGTGACATTCTTTATTGACATCTGCAATGGGTGATCTTGCAAGGGAGCCATCAATAGCTGGAGCTCAAGCTCTTGATTCTGATGGTCAAAAGAAGGTTCATGGTGCTCCCCACATGAGAGAATACTTCCAGGACATACCCAATTTTACAAATCCTCTTAGGCATAACCAGTATTTTTGTCCCATTGAAGGGTTTTTTGTGACAGAGGACAATATGGTTATGAAGAACATTGATGTGGATATGCAGATAATAGAGACTCAGGTGCTCTATCACAAAGAAGGGCCCCGGTCTGAGGTATGTTTTAGTCCTGATGAAGTCTGTGTTGCCATTGTTACATGTGGGAGGATTTGTCCCGGCATTAACACGGTTATAGAAGAGCTAGTAGATGGTCTCTGGTACCGGTATGGAGTAAGGCATATCAAAAGGATTAAGTCTGGCTATCGTGGGTTTTACTCACCAGCGCTTGTGGATTTGTATCCCAAGTTGGTGAGTGATTGGCACAAAATAGGGGGGACAATGTTGGAGACCTCCAATGGGGGATTTGATTTGCAGAAGATAGTGGATGGGATTGAGGATTGTGGGTTTAACCAGGTGTATATCATTGGTGGAGATGGGACCATGAATGGTGCAGTGAAGATATTTGAAGAAGTCAGGAGGAGGAGGCTCAAGGTTTCCATTGTTGGGATCCCAACTTTTGTGGATAATAACATGGGGATAATTTATAGATGCTTTGGTTTTCATACAGCAACAGAGCAGGCTCAGAGTGCTATTGATGCAGCCCATGTTGTGGCCGAGAGTGCCACTCACGAAATAGGGTTGGTTAAGTTGATGGGTAAGAATGTTGGACACATTGCACTAGATTCAACTTTGGGTAGTAGGGATGTGGACTGTTGCCTTACACCTGAGAACCCATTCTATGTAGAAGGAGAAGGGGGGTTATTTGAGTTTTTAAAGAATAGGTTGGTAGAGAATGGAAGGAAACTCCATTAAAGGGAAGGGATTCTTTAGAAAGTTGATATGTTATTAATTCTTTGAACACACAAGATGAAAAGGTAACAACTCAATCTAATCTGAATTTAATATTTAGCTTACTTAACTTATTCACAAGTAACAGTAGCTGAAATTTGCTTCCTTTAACTTGCTTCCTTGGGAATTTCTTCATAGGCAACTACAAGGAAAGGTAACGACTTCCTAGAATAGTTGATCTCCTCTTTTATATAATTTTTTGCACTTCCTAGAAGATAAAGGCTACTTTGAAAATCTGATCTATTATTATATGTAATTATTTGATCTGCTATTTTATTTAATTCTTTGAATACACGCGATGAAAAGGTAACAATTTAATCTAACCTGAATTTAATATTTTTCTCCCTTGAACGTTTTCACAACACAACATAGGTTGAAGATTGCTACCTTGAACTTCCTTCTTTATGAATTTCTCCATAAGCAACTTGATGAAAGGTAATGACTTCTTTGAAAAAGTTGATATGCCATTTTGTTCAATTATTTCACGTTGTGAGTAAAGGCTTCTTTGAAAAGTTGATGTACTATTTTATTTTAACACATGATGAAAATGTAACAATTCAATCTAATATGAATTTAAATTTTTTCCTCATTGTGGATTTCTTGGTAAAGGCTTTTCTGAAATTTGTTACCTAAATCTCGGTACAAAGTCTACAACCAGAGACAGAGCAACATCTCTTGTACAAAAGGGAACTCCTTGCTTGCTTTCTCTTCATAGTGCAACTAAGCACAGAACTCTGCACTCCAAATAAACAATATCTCAAATTCTTCAATTTCAAATCATGTACCATCATTCTATTTTCAGTTTGGTCTAATTGATAAGATTTGGCATTGAGTTCTTATCCTAATTTCTGTTCATAGTGAAACTAAGCACAGGATTTTGCACTTGATATGATTTGGTACTGAGTTCTTATCATACTTTCTGTTCATAATGCAATTAAGCACATGATTTTGCACTCCCAATAAACATTAGTTCAAAGTTTTCAGATTCTAGTTGTGTTCTATCATTTTATTTTCACATGGCCAACCTTTTGTTACTTCAATTACCACTTCTTATTGAAGGCTAAGCGAACACTGTATCATCATCCATATGTGTCACCTTACCACTAAGACTCATAGAAAAAGAGAAAATTGGCTTCCACAACAAGCATAGTCTATACAACAGTTAAGCTATCCATCCAATAAGTGTTTTCAGGAATTACTCTGACACTCTGTGACTATATCCATGTTTTCTCCTCTCAACACTCTAGACTTACTCTCCATGCCTTGTTCAATGCATTATGATCATTTTCTCCATCTCTGTCAAGTGTTACTCTGTAACTTTAATCATCTCAATATGTAGGCCATTCTCCATTATCAAAAATGCCTATGGGGTTTGTCTCATGTGAAAGTAATTTTTTTAGCATAATGGTTTGTGCTTTGATGACAAGAAATCTTGCATGGTGGAATTTATGAAATTATATAATCAAAGCAATCTTGCATGGTGGAATTTATGAAACCATAAAAGATCTTTGCAACAACTTTTTTTTACAAATTTGAAAAAATATACTAAGAAAACAAAGAAGTTGAATGTTTTACTTTGCAAAAAATAGACTTTTGCTAGCTACATATTGTTCTAAGTCAATGCTATGACTGATTTTTGTGCAAGTCATTGATTTGATTCACATGCTAGGAGGAATGTTACACAAAATACATGGATTTAAAACTTGACTATTTGTTGGTCTTAGACTATATTTGGGTACTCCTGCCTTGTATGGATGCATTTTCTTGAAGCTTCCCCATGGATGCGTTTTCTTGTGAATCATGAAGTCCAAAGAGAATAAGCAGAGGACTTCAATACCATTCTTGAATGGAAAGTGAAGTTCAATAGAACATTCTACCCTTGTTTTCCTCGTAAGAACTATCTTATTTGGTCACTAATTTCAGAAGTGGATTTCTCCTTAACAATGTTATTCTCCCAATCATCATTAATGTCTGATAGGTTATCAGTAAGGTTGCAGTACTTTCTATTCTTTCATATTTTCCTTTTATGCCTTTTATATTGCAGAAAAGTCTCCCATAGGTGCCACTTGATTTGTAATTAAAACATAGTTCTGCACTAAACTCTTAGCCTGCCAAGTCTAAAGCATCTGTTGTCATAGAAAATGATGTTCTAGTTGAAGGCCTATTGAATTTTTAATAATAGAAAGTGTCTTTTTTCATGTTTTTTTCAATAATCTCTTACTTTTTTTGTCAATAATTTCCTGTTTTCTCGGAGCTATAGGTGCAACAGGTACTATTTTTCCCACCTATCAAACTTTAAAGGTAAGTAACATGCAGCCTCTCGTACTTGAAAATTATGATGACATTGGGAAGGTAAAGGACCAACTGGCAATCCCATATTGGGGCTCTACCTATGATGATAGGTCTGATATGCCAGAACTTTTCCCTCGAATTTGAAATCAATACAGAGCTGAAGTACCTCCTTTTCACCCCCATCCCATAAGGATCACTACGAGCAATCTAGAAGTGGCAACATGAGTACAGAGGAAAAAGAGGAGTACGGAGGAAAAAGAGGATGAGGACAATGAGGAACTATTTGTAGAACGATTATGTTTGCCAATAATTCAGATACTATTCTTTTCTCCTCAACTTTGTCTGATAGAGTTTGAGATGGTCTATGATGAGCCATCATTGGGGAGTGCATTTGGCGTAAAGGGTACAATAATATCAGTGGAATAATGGGAAAATATGGTTTTCAAATGAAAATCTATCTATTAAGTAGGGTTTTCAAATTGCTCTGCTTTACTTGGGATTGGGTTTCAATCCTCTACTCTGCCTTACTTTCCTTTTTTTGTAGGGCGGGGAGCTTGGCTTGGCCTTAAGTTTTATATAGGAAGTTTCTTTCTTGTGCACTATTAGATTTGGAAAGTCATGACCAATCATTCATGTTAGTTACGCCCCATATTCATTCCCCTCAATCCTCCGTGGCTTTCAATTCATTATGCCTACCCCACCAAGGAAATATTGAGGGAAGACAATAACTATTAGTTGGTGAGGGAAATTTCCCCCCAACAACCCATTCCCCTAGCAACCTCTGAAGTGGAGCCATCATCCTATCTATTCGATCAAAGGAATCTCGGTATCCGAACTCTCTTTCAGTATCTCAAAGTATCTGGATTCTCTTTCTCTTTCTCAAAATCAAAGGAATCCCCTCCATCTTCTTCTCTTTCTCCCATTGCCAACGACTCTCACTAAGCTAGAAAGGAGTTCCAGGGGAACTAGAACCTGTAGAACCGAACCTCTCAATGATGTCCCTAGAGGTGGATCTGACCCCAACTAGTGGATCCAAAGAAATCTCATTCAAGTCCTTGTTCCCTATCAATTAGGAGCTAAGAAGCTGCATTTCCACCACTAATATGAAATTGCTAATGAACCTCTTCTGCCTAGAACTCCTTTATCTAATTCTTGGCAAGCCCAAACAACGGGATGAGAGGCGAGTAGTGAGCCAATTAAGTCATTACTTTGCCATCTCTCCTAACTATTCCACAGGACCAGGTACTGACCCCAAATATCCATCATCAATAGCAGTGATTTCTCCCTCTCCTCTCTATATTGATGGTGATCCAAGCAAGAACCACTTCATTCCTTACTCCAAGGGAAGCAGCGTCAGAACTGCTCAACAAGTTCTTTTATTCCTCCATAGGAACTAGAACTAATAATGAAAACCAATGAGTAGCATCTGGAACCAAATTGGATCAATTTTGTATCTGAACTTTGAGTGTGATCAAACTAGAGCACTGTTGGCAAAAAATTGTATATTAAGCTAGTTCATGAAAAAACAGAAGCTATGAACCACAGTACAAGTTCAACCCACTGGGATCTGTCAATAAATCAAACTAAATGCTTAAAAATAACATTTTTTACTTGTAATCTTCATATTAATGCTTTATTATAAAAGATTAAATATTGTTCCCCCATATACTTGATGCACCATGGCTATGTAGCCTTCAGCTCTGTGTAAGCATAGGCTGCAAAGACTGTTGGCTAGATCAACATAATAACTATAGTGCTCCCTAAATCAACATAATAACTGTAAAAAAGGTATTGTAGCTTGTATAGCCTTGAAAAGCAAGGTTTGGATTCTTTAATCTATCCTACATATGTCTTTCACTAACTGTAGAATTCTATCTTAACTTGGCCATGTAGATCTTGTGTCAGGAAAGGAAATCAACATTTGTGTATACGAGACTAGTTGGACTGTGTCCAACAAGATCTTGAAATCAAGTTCCCTGCTCCACAATTTTTATTGTGTATATTCATATTTGGGTAGTTACTATATTGTACATATTTAATTTTCTCTTTCATATGTTTTGGATTTAAACCTTGACTGTTTGTTGTCTTAGATTGTATTTGGGGACTCCTTCCTTGTACGGTATTCAATAGGCCCGTTCTCACTCTGTAGAATATGAATATGCTCCCTTGGCTGCTTCATCGATAAGAACCAACTACACATTCAACTCATGCTTCTGGGTCTAGATTTGTAACATCATAATCTGGATCAAGATCAACATAGTCTACAGTCCCTTGAGTATCTTCCCCAGGATATGGAACTAAATATCGATCTGTAACTTATTTCCAAACCCACTAAAACTGTAGATTCTCTACATCTATCCTTGAACAAAATAAGAATCTCACATACATCGGTACATAGAGAGTGACCCTGGAGAACCCTATCTTTGGAAAGCTCCAACTAGAATTGACTTTCTCAGATATTTTTTTCTCAAAGTTCAATTTACAGACTACAAAGGGCTTCGAGCCATCCTTCAGTGGCGACGCCTTCGAAGGGTTCAAGTGTTACTACAACGTGCTAAAATGGCCATCTAATCATTTTATCTGTAACTGACCCTGTAAGCACCACAAAGATTGAATGATGCTCATTATATAAGTAATTATGCATTTCTGCAGCCAACCCAAGTTAGCACTTTATATTATTAGCTTTCTCTGTTCATACACTAAGTTCTATAGAGTTGGTTCAAGCCTTAGAGTGAGAGCCAGTTGTCTACATATTGAAGGGAATCTCCCGAAGAGCATATCCTTGTTTTAAACATCTGATATAACCATCTCTACACTTCACTTTGCCCCATTGTAATTGGTAATCTGCTTAATATGCAATCTTATTATAAAAGAGCTAGCTAATAGTAATACTCTAAGTTATAGACTAGTGATAGAGTAAACCTCTTATACCTACATGAATTTCTCATTCTTCTTTTGCACCTCTTTCAGTCTATATCCTTGGGTGGTCCTCAGGGCTGCAATAGTTTGCTGAGCAATTCCAGTAAATCCACCCTTTATATAACTCACTGGGAGAGAAATTGGAGTTCGCCCTCCTGATGTTATGACAGTTGAGGACTCCTGCCTTGTATGAGATTCAATAGGATAGCTAGAGTACATGCTAAAATCTAGTTACTGTTTGCGCGAGATTCAATAGGATGATTGGCATACATGCTAAATTGTAGTTAC
The DNA here is from genome assembly GCA_031772625.1 of Pinus tabuliformis. NCBI lineage: Eukaryota > Viridiplantae > Streptophyta > Pinopsida > Pinales > Pinaceae > Pinus > Pinus tabuliformis. The sequence goes on along the minus strand of CM062816.1, from coordinate 1,928,082,208 downwards.
TGTATTCTACATACTAAATGCGTTTTCTTGAAGCTCCCCTTCAAGGCAGGGACTAGCTACAATGCAGCCCATCTTGTTCTATATTCTAATTGGGTAGGATAAAAAGCTTAGTTATGCCTTATTTTATTTTAATATTTTTACACCTTTGGGACCATCATGTCTTTCTCCCAGTAGCCTGGATAGGGATTTGAACTTGTGTTTTCAGAGTTTTAATAATCAGACATTTTGGATTAACCAATTGAACTACTCCTGAAACTTTTCAGATGTTACTATAAAGGAACTTCTCGAATGTTATTATAAAGGCATTTGTTAAGCTAATTATTTTGGTTGGAGTAGATATTTATTCCTTCATTCTAACCTTGTGAATGTTGGCAAGCTATACAATTTTTTTTTCCCTTCTATGAGTATCGTTACTTAAATGTGGTATGAAATGCACCATCAGCCGTAAGAGATGCTTGATGGAACATGCTAAAGACACTCATAGTCATATTCAATTTTTGACAGTTCTTTTTCTGGCACGCAATACTTTTTCTTAGGATTTTAATATCATTCCTTCTAGGAACATGCAAAGGAGCATCCGTATAATCGTTCTACCATTGGCTAGTATGTATATCCAAGCATATACGCAATTCTTCCCATCTTCTTTTCGGCTCCTTCAATTATCTGAACACATTTTACATCCAAATCGATTTGACTTTATGACAGAAGCTCGGTTCTCTTATATTACAAATTTAAGACTAATCATATATTGTGTGAACCATCCAGGTAGACATTTTGACTCCCTTAATATCTGGAGTGTTCTCTGTCGAAACACTAATAATAATATACTCTTATTGCTATTTTCAAAAAACTGAGATTAATTAACTACATTTACTAACGAATCTTTAGATCTCTAACCTGCTTCTAATACCAACTAAAAAAAATATAGACAACCATGTTCACAACACAGTCAATGTAAAATTCTTCACAAAAAACAGAGCAACATAATCAGACGAGCTTAACATCTAATTACAATTCAATCTATTCAATTTAATATCTTAGATGATTATAACAGTACTTGTATACACCTAATTAAAACTCAAAATATTCAATTGATATGTTCAACGATTATAATAGTTGTGCTTTTACCGCCAAATATTGGCCTATATGTAGACCCAAACATGACCAATGCATGTTTGCATGCATGCATTAACGTATTCACTATTCAGAGTCATGTTCATTTAGTTGCACAATAAAATGGACCACATGCCAAAGTCCAAAAGAAAAGCAATTGCCTAAACTTCCCATTTGATTTATGCAGTCTATAGGCACAACCGCGTGTATGAAACCTAAAAAACTGTACTGACAGTTACACGATCAAATGACATTAATGATTGGGCCTCCATATGCTCTCCCTTTAAGGATGAAGTTATCAGGCTTTTCCACTTCTTCCAACCACACAAACCCTTCATGATCGATATCTCCTTGGCTTTTTATCACTGTCAAATCACATATCCATAGAAATACACTTCCATAAATCACGATAAACCAGTTTCTATAGCAATTTGATCAAAGGCTTTCAAGGAAGATCATTAGATCTTAGGGCAAAGCTAGCACATCCAACACTGCACAAGATGTTACTGCTGTGAAGGAATGTATGTTGCCCCCTGTTGTTGGATATAATACGGATGATTCACAATATGGAGCTCTTCTAAGAACGTCCGATTTCAACTCTGCAACTCTCACTATAAAAGACAAATGCGTAGTAGCAGGATGATCAATAAATAAAATATTTCAGTGTTCTTATCTCGACGCAATTACATGATTGTTAAGAAATATTTTAATCACAAACTGGATTTCGTCCTGGTGGTTGTGGCTGGAACTGTTGGATATGTTGGATATGGGATCAAACCAATCATAAGACTTGACGTGCATTGTGCCATACAAAAGCTTGCTTACTATTGGAATTTAATTCCAACTGCAACATAAACAGCTGGACAGAAATCTGATTTGCTGTAGATATTCCAGACTGTTGGATGCCTCAAAGTTGTGCTTGATATTTTCCATATTAATGTGCATTAAATTTTCAGCATTAAATTCCCCTGCAAGAGCCGACTTCATTTCTTCAAAAGGCATCACCGCTTGCTGCATTCAATATGCAGATAAGCTTCAGAAGATATTTTTATTATCTTATTGTTTAAAGTCAAATATGTTTTAACATATAAATATAATGAACAACACTTCTGTTTCAGGTTAGAAAAGAATGATAGAGAGTCTTTTTGTAACGCACAACAGTGCTGAAACTGTAATTTTCTGAGATAGTGAAAAAATGGTTTGTGGAACTGAAGCGTTCCTATTGTAATCCCTCTGTCAAGAGGAAGATGCTCTTCAGCATAATTTTTTGTGAAAATCCCTCTATGTGAGGAAGACGAATTTATATCAGTTGGTTTACTGTTTATAAATAGAAGTTTTATTTGCGCGTTGTTGTTACACCATAACCAAAAAATAGTCTTGACGTCAAAACAGAGTGTTGCTGATACACGAGTTTCAGCATTGCTGATACACGAGTTTCAGCATTGCTGAAACACCGTTGTTGATACACTGCAAACAGCAACTGACAAAACTACGTTGCTGAAACACCGTATTCCGCAAATGATTTTTATTTCTGCTGTGTTAAAACAGAGTATTGTTCTGTTTTTCAGTTTTGTTTAGAATTATCAGAAATTCCAACATGGTATCAGAGCTGGTCTAGGCACTCAGTGAGTAAAAAAAAACAGAGTTTGTTTTTTCACTGTAGGAGCTGTAAGAATCTTATTGAGCAGATTTTCTCCAGCAGAGAAAGTTTTTTCTTGTTTTTATTTATACAGTCAGTATCTCTTCTTTATTTATACAGGTTAAGATGGCAGATGCTGGAACAGGTTTGACAAATTCCCAACTGCCACAGTTTAATGGGAAAAATCATAGTTATTGGTCCATAACAATGAAAGCATTGTTTGCTTCTCAAGGAATATGGGAGCTGGTTGAAACTGGCTATGTTGAACCTACAGATGCAACAGCATTTGCTGCTTTGACAGTAGCAGAAAGAGACCAGTTGAAGAGCGACAGGAAGAAGGATGCCAAAGCTCTCTTTTTTCTCTTCCAATCAGTACATGAAATTGTTTTTCCACGGATTGCAGTAGCAACAAAATCCAAGGAGGCATGGGATATTCTCAAAACTGCCTATCAAGGCATGGAGACGGTGAAGACTGCAAAGTTGCAGATGTTGAGGAGAGACTTTGAAACACTCAGCATGAAGGAATCTGATACAATAGATTCATTTTTCACTCAGGTTATTGGGTTGATAACCCAGATAAGATCTCATGGTGAGATTCTTGAAGAAAGAAGGATTGTAGAGAAGATCTTGAGAATTTTACCCTCAAGATTTGAATCTATTGTGGTAGCAATAGAAGAAACAAAGGATCTCTCACAGTTCACAGTAGATGAACTGAGTGCTTCTCTTATGTCTCATGAACATAGATTGAGTAGAGGAACAGATTCCTCTTTTGAGCAAGCATTCAAGACTCAGATGTCTTTTGGCCAAGGAAGAGGTCGAGGCAGAGCAAATCACAGAGGTCGTGGAAGAAGCCAAAACAAAGGCAGAAATAATCCTGCAAGCACAAGTGGAAGGAGCTGCAATCAGAACTAAGATGAAGGTTCAAGCAAACATCAAACTCATGGACAAAGGTATGACAAATCCCAAGTCCAATTTCATTATTGTAAGAAATATGGGCACTACGCTAATGAATTTAAAAAAAAACAAAATGACATGAATAGTAGGCAGAATGTTAATTTTGCAAATGAAGAAGATAAGAATCCAAAGATTGTGCTGTTAGCATGTAACATTGCACAAGACAAACAAGAAGATTTTTGGTTCTTAGACTTAGGTTGTAGTAATCACATGACTGAAAATATTGAAATGTTTGCCAATCTGGATGAAAATGTGAAATCTGAGGTAACAACAGGAACTGATAGTAAGATATCTGTCAAGGGTAAGGGCAGAGTCAGTATCCGAGCAAGAAATGGAGAACAGATGATTGTGCCAGAGGTATACTATGCACCTGGTCTGAAATGTAATCTTTTGAGCATTTGACAACTCATTGAAAAAGGTTACAATGTGTTCTTCAAAGATGATATGTGTACAATCAGAGACATACCTCCAAGTAAGAAGATCATTGCATAGGTGCAGATGACCAGCAATAGAATGTTTCCTCTCAAACTCAGGGCAGATTTGAAGGAAGGAAGAACTATTGCAGCCGTTTCACAAGAAGTCTTTCAGGAACAAGTGAAAGATGAGAATTGGTTGTGGCACTTGAGATTTGGACATCTAAATTTCGGAGGCTTGAATCTGTTGCACAGGAAGGGAATGGTAAAGGGATTGCCATTGATCGAGAAACCGATAGCCTTTGTGAAGGCTGCATCTTGGGCAAGCAACACAAAGAAAGCTTTCTAGCAGGAAAGAGTATGAGGGCAAAAGCACCCTTGGAAATTGTTCACTCTGATGTGTGTGGACCGATGCAAATACCATCATTTGCCGGAAATAAATATGTTTTAACTTTCATTGATGATTATACTAGAAAGATATGGGTGTATATGCTGAAACAGAAAAGTGAAGTGTTTGAGAAATTCTGCCACTTTAAAACTCTTGTTGAGAAGCAGTGTGGGCATTATATCAAAGTGCTCAAAACAGATAGAGGAGGAGAGTACATCTCCAAAGAATTTCTACCTTTTTGCAGAGAGAATGGCATACAAAAGCAGTTCACTGCGAGGTATACACCTCAGCAAAACGGTGTTGCCGAAAGGAAGAATAGGACCATTCTTGACATGGTCAGAAGTATGCTGAAGGCAAAACACTTCCCGCATGAGTATTGGGCATAAGCTGTCATTTGTGCAGTTTACATCTTGAATAGATGCCCAACTAAAACTGTCATGAACAAAATACCAGAAGAAGCATGGAGTGGTCAAAAGCAAACTGTCACTCACATGAGAGTATTCGGTTGTGTAGCATATGCACATGTACCGGATCCGCTAAGGAAGAAGCTTGACAATAAGGGGGAGAAGTGTGTCTTTATTGGCTATTGTGATGAGTCAAAAGCATACAAACTCTATAATCCATCCCCAAGAAATTGATCGTAAGCAGAAATGTGCAGTTCATTGAAGATGAAGCTTGGGATGGAAGCTTAGAGAAGATAGTGAATGTGAAGACAATTGTGTCTCACGAAGAAGAAGAGGAAGGGACAGCAGCAAATAATCCTTCCTTGGTGGCTCCTCCTCCACCACAGCAAGTACAACAAACCACACCACAAGCTGGAATTTGAACAGCCTTGAGAAGTCAAGGAAGCGATTCTTCAAGCACACCACAGGGATTAGAAATACCCTCAAGTTCGGATGGAACTCCAAGCACACCAAGAAGACTAAGATTCAGAAATCTGAATGAGATTTATGAACAAGGAGAGGTAAGTATCAATACCGGTCTGAATTCATTATTCGCTTTGTATTGTCATGTTGATGACCCAGTTCATTTTGAAGATGTTGTAAATGAAGATAAATGGATTAAAGCAATGAATGAAGAAATTGGTGCAATTGAGAAGAGTAAAACATGGGAGTTAGTAGACCTCCCTGAAGGCAAAGATGCCATTGGAGTTAAGTGGGTCTATAAGACCAAAAGCAATGCTGAAGGCAAGATTAATAGACACAAAGCAAGACTTGTTGTGAAAGGCTACAAGCAGCAACAAGGCAAAGACTATGATGAAACCTTTGCACCAGTAGCAAGGATGGAAACAGTCAGAACAGTGTTGTCTATTGCAGCACAACACAAATGGAAGATTTATCAGATGGATGTTAAATTTGCATTCCTGAATGGAGTGTTAAAAGAAGAGGTTTATGTTGAACAACCTCTAGGCTATGAAGTTGAAGGCCAAGAGCATAAAGTCTGCAAACTGAAGAAGGCTCTTTATGGGCTGAAGCAAGCTCCAAGAGCATGGTACAGCAGAATAGATGCTTATGTGATTGAGAATGGGTTTGATAAGTGTGATGGTGAACCCACACCCTACATAAAGGAGAATGACGGTAAGATTCTTATTATTGTTTTATATGTAGATGATTTGATTTTTACTAGCAATGATGCTTCTCTCATTGCTGATATTAAAGCGGTCATGAAAAGTGAATTTGAAATGACTGACTTGGGCTTCTTAAGATATTTTCTTGGAATTGAAGTAGACCAATGTGAAAATGGTGTTTTCATTTCTCAAGCTAAATATGTAGAAGCAGTGTTGAAGAGATTTAACATGCAGAACATCAAGGCAACTGTGACTTTAACTGTAATGGGGTTGAAATTGACCAAAGAAGACAACAGCAAGGATTTTGATCCAAAACTGTACAAGAGCATAGTTGGCAGCCTTATGTACTTGACTGCAACTAGGCCGGACATTATGCATGCTATGAGTTTAATCTCCAGATTTATGGAAAAACTGAAAGAAACTCATTGGCAGGCAGCCAAGAGGATTCTAAGGTATGTAAATGGAGCGAAGGGGTTTGGTATTTTATACTCCTCTTCTGAAAGTTTCATGTTGACAGGTTACACTGACAGTGATTGGGCTGGAAGTGTTGATGATAGGAAAAACACATCAGGATATGTGTTTCATATGGGATCGGGAGCCATCTGATGGGCTTCCAAGAAGCAACCAGTTGTGTCTTTGTCAACAGCAGAGGTAGAGTATGTGGCAGCAACAGCAGCAACATGCCAAGCAGTGTGGCTGAGAAGAGTTCTCAGAGATTTGTGTCATGAACAAGAAAATGACACAACTATTTACTGTGACAATAGCTCAGCAATAGCATTGTCTAAAAACAATGTTTTTCATTAAAGGACAAAGCACATAGACACCAAATTTCACTTCATACGTGAATTGGTTAACAATGGTGAGATTGTTTTGCAGCACTGCAGAACAGAGGATCAGTTCGCTGACATTTTGACAAAACCATTGGGAAAGAAAAGTTTTAATCATTTCAGGAAATGCCTGGGTATGCAGAAAAAACCCAGCAGTTGAAATTAAGGGGGAGTGTTGGAATTTAATTCCAACTGCAACATAAACAGCTGGACAGAAATCTGATTTGCTGTAGATATTCCAGACTGTTGGATGCCTCAAAGTCGTGTTTGATATTTTCCACATTAATGTGCATTAAATTTTCAGCATTAAATTCCCCTGCAACAGCCAACTTCATTTCTTCAAAAGGCATCACCGCTTGCTACATTCAATACGCAGATAAGCTTTAGAAGATATTTTTATTATCTTATTGTTTAAAGTCAGATATGTTTTAACATATAAATGTAATGAACAACAGTTCTGTTTCAGGTTAGAAAAAAATGATAGAGAGTCTTTTTGTAATGCACAACAGTGCTGAAACTGTAATTTTCTGAGATAGTGAAAAAATGGTTTGTGGAACTGAACCGTTCCTATTGTAATCCCTCTGTCAAGAGGAAGATGCTCTTCAGCATAATTTTTTGTGAAAATCCCTCTATGTGAGGAAGACGAATTTGTATCAGTTGGTTTAGTGTTTATAAATAGAAGTTTTATTTGCGCGTTGTTGTTACACTGTAATCAGAAAATAGTATTGACGTCAAAACAGAGTGTTTCTGATACACGAGTTTCAGCATTGGTGAAACACCGTTGCTGATACACTGCAAACAGCAACTAACGAAACTGCGTTGCTGAAACACTGTATTCCGCAAACGATTTTTATTTCCGCTCTGTTAAAATAGAGTATTATTCTGTTTTTCAGTTTTGTTTAGAATTATCAGAAATTCCAACACTTACCGCAGTCATGCCATGATGATCGTGGAGTGGAGAAATATTCCCATCTCAGTGATTAGAAGAAAACCATCCGTTGCAGCTAATATTTGGCAATAGCTGTTACAATCCTCGCTTATATCCACATGAACACCAAACATATCGAGTGGCAAGACACACTAATTCAAACTTTGAAATGTATAGTAATTATATATACATACACACGTTATCCCTGATTCTGTCACAAGTACACTTCCTCTATATAATGATATGAATAGTCGAGCACAGGTGGAATGAGATGGGTTTTGGTTATTCACCGAAAAAATCTGGCAATCATGAACATGAATAGATGTGACCGTCAGTGCTCTACCACCCCACTCATTACCATTGAGATTGCTGAATTGATTATTGCAGACATCCTTTGGTGCTACTTTGCCAGTTAATTACAATATTCATAACTAGAACTTTTCTGCGTGAAGTGTCATCCCATCGTCGGGATGGGATATCGACTTATTGCACCACCCCACTCATTACCATTGAGATTGCTGAATTGATTATTGCAGACATCCTTTGGTGCTACTTTGCCAGTTAATTACAATATTCATAACTAGAACTTTTCTGCGTGAAGTGTCATCCCATCGTCGGGATGGGATATCGACTTATTGCAATGAATTTTGTTCGGCCGATTACATAACCCTTGACTCCAAGTCACGTGAAATATTATGCTCACCAACCGACCAGAAAAAGCATAACGTTTGAGCATCAATCGTCACAAATTTTATAATTGTAGAGGTATTCATCGCCACAACAAAATACTCGAAGTTAGAAGCAGACAACATTGACGAAAAAAAAAATAGTGATCCAAGAAAACCTTCAAATTGAGTGTCAAAACACAAAGAATGACAAGAATATCAAGAAAGGACAGAGGTCATTGTATATGACGCTCCGAAACCTACTTAAATCTCCAGGTCCTTAACAATTTATTGCATTTTCCTTCTATGCATTTTGTTTTTATTTTAAAAACAGTTGCAAAGAAACATTAGTTGATTGAGCGTGCACATACATAAGTTTAGCTTTTAAAATTTTCAGTGAGATACATGTTTAGATGGATACAGTAACTTTGGTGACATCTTCCAAAATATCGAGTAGAATAAGAAAATTTAGTGAATGTATATTAATTTGCTTGATTGGGATTAAATGTATGCATTTTGTTTTTATTTTAAAAATAGTTGCAAAGAAACATTATTTGATTCAGCGTGCACATACACAAGTTTAGCTTTTAAAATTTTCTGTGAGATACAGGTTTAGATGGATACAGTAACTTTGTTGACATCTTCCAAAATATCGAGTAGAATAAGAAAATTTAGTGAATGTATATTAATTTTCTTGATTCGGATTAAATGGGATTAAATGTATCGTTTTTCTTTTCTAATTCATGACAACATTCACTGGCCATTACTTATAGGGCACTCTGATAAAAACTGACTGGAAACTGTGGATAATTTGACACTTGACCTAAATAAAAAGGCATCAAAAAAAGTGAATATCTTGCGTCTATGTGACCAATATCACAGGAATTTGCTGGAACTTTACCTATATATTAAGTTTGACAAATATTTAAAATATCGATGGGAATTAAGCAAATTTTAAGTGAATGTATGTTAATTTGCTTGCTTACACTTAAATTTATAGTTTTACAGCTCTAACTTGGGGAAATAAACTGTGTGATTCGTAGAGACATTAATGATAAACCTCTATGAGGGTGGAAATATGAATTGATACTTTACCTAAATGAAGCGTATTTCTTTCAATTTGCAAGAAAAAGTGAATTGCTTGCCTCCATACAGTAAATTTTAAAGCCTTTTGTTGAAATATACTAGTATATTAAATTTCACCAAATCCCTGGAAAGCAGAGCTATATATATATATATAGATACTGTTGTCACCACAAAGAGAATATATGACGTTGAATAGAGTTTTACATAGCAATTAATTGGCATCCACTGCGAAGCACGCATAGTGTACCTTTTATGACAGATCCATATGATCTCATGAGGGGCAGTGGAGCAGTGCTTCTTCTGCCACAAAGGTACTATGTAGCAACAATAGTTTTTCTCGTCCTCTACTAGAGGGATCACTCTAGTGCCACAAAGTAGAAATTCTACCACCAGATTGTTCTCTCTCATCCTTTTGTGAGTAACCCCATCACATAGATCAAAAAACAAAACTTCTTGATGGACCAATATGCTAATCCCCTTTTTGAAAATGGTCTCTCGATCAAGACTTTATGTGCTTGTGCCCCTTCTTCTCCACATCGCACTCGCTGAGGCATATCATCATCTGGTTCAAGATATCTCTAGCACTTTGATGTAGACCAGACCACTATTATTTTCATACAACCATTGCACTTGCTCAACTCATCCCTCATTCGCCTTGCATTCTAAGAACACATACACCATCGAACCCAATCGAAATACATTCTCATCTTCCACACCTACTTGATCATTCATAGTAGACTACATAATTGATGCATCAATAGCAATTGCAATATAGTATTTACATGTTTTTAGACATTGACCAAACTAAGGGTAACATGAAATTACCATGGGAATTTTTATGGTAAAAGTTGATGCTAATTGAGCCGGCATAAAACCATGCAGCCAACTTGGAATACCAACAGAGAAAACCCTGGTTTTTGAGGCACCAGAGTAGGCAAATTTATTTTCAATCCGGAACACCATTTACGCAACCTTATAATGGAAACTTAATGGAAAGTTTGTGTAATTTACGTAGTATAGAGAACTAGCCCACGTAAATATTGATTATTATGCAGAGAGTAGAGGATTAGCGAAAGAAACTATGATTACTTTATAGATCAATTCAAGGATGATACATCAGGGCTATTATTATTGATATCAAACCTCTACTGCATTAGACTCTTGCAAGCTATACCACTGGTAATACACCGTATCCAAACACGAGCTCTCAACAAAAACCAAGATCCATGCTACTATTAACAGCAATGCCAACACAGCAATGTCAACAAACCATATTTCTTTGGCAAGCACAAAGGTAGTGATTAATAATGCTTCTTAGGGCACATTGAAGCCAGCTTATGAGTAGGCTTTCCCTTGCGCTAGCACTGATAATCTTCAAATTGCCTTGATAAACCAGCTTTCAAAAGACTGAGTTAAGGATTAGAAAATGAAAAGAAAGAAAATTCTCTTTTGTAATTGTTTCTTTTGTTCCTCTATGTCTCTATTGCTATTTTTAGTATTATACATCTTTATAATATTAATATACTATGCTACAAGTCATAATTTTATATGATATATTTCATTTCTAATTAATAAATAAAACTTATCTTAAAAAAATAAAAAAAATAATATTATAAATAAAATATTATTATATTTGATTATTACACTACTATTATTAATAATATTGATATTAAAATCAATATTAATATTATATTTTTACTAATATTATTAAAAATAATAATACTAAATAAATTTACAATATCAACTAACTTTATAAGAAAACAAAATCTTATAGTTTGATATACATTTCTCATGTTTTATAAAACTCACAATTTGATATACATGGCTCATATGCATAAAACTCAGTTTCATATACAGGGCTCATTTGTTTAAAGTTTCAAACTATTTTGCAAGTTTATATAGGTTACATGGTTGAGATTGACTAACAATATGGGTTTAGCATGCATGTACATATATCATTGTTAGTATTGACATACTTATTTAGTATGTAGTAATGTAACAACTTCAAAGAACAACCATACTAAAATAAAAGCACAGATGATAGTACCAGAAAGCTCTTAGTTTATGTCCCATTTAGGTGTATCAAAATTAAGTTTAATGTGTTCTAAACTATACACTTGACCATTAAAAATGAGGCCCTCCCACACGTGGAAAGGGATCTTTTTGTGTATCTATGTGAGAATGCAATATAAATTAAAAAAAACATTTACAATAAAAACACTAAAATTCTCGATCAAGATTCTAATATGCATGGTTCATTTGTTTAAAGTTTTAAACTATCTTGTAGGTATACATCAGTAAGGGGCTGAGATTGACTGACAGTATGACGTCAGAACGTGCATAATTAATTGCGAGTATTTCGCCCAATATATATCTAGGATAGATATACCTATGATCTAACGTATAGATTTAAGAAAAAAAGAATGACTAATGTGAAGATGGAAATCTAAGATAAATGTGTTGCTCAATATAAATATCGCTTACTATTTATACACTTTAACATTAAATCATATAATTCATTTCCAACAATATCGATTGGATTAGATTAGATGTAGTTAGGAAAACTTTTCAATCCGCTTCCTTCACTGATCTGCATTAATTTCATTGAGCATTAGATCTTTCAAACTATTTCTCATCTTGTTCTTGTGGATTGTTTGGGTACAGATTTCAAAATTGAGCCTGATTCTTGTGGTTTGTGTGATGGAATGGATTCTTCACAACAAGAATTATAGCAGAGAGGTCAAGATAGATGTGATTGTTGTGGTTATTGGTGTTGGTGTCTGCACTGTCACGATTGTGAAGGTCAATTTCAAAAGAGTTTGTGTGTTGCGGTGGCTATATTATGTACTTCATTGCAACAATTTGTAAGAATTCTCCACCCTCTGTTTCTAAGATAATCTATGGCAGCGTGTGAGTTTAGGGCATGAATTGGGTATCAGATCACCCTGTGATTATCTAGGGCAGGTCTAAGGAAACCATTGAACTATGGTAGCAGAGAGGCAGTGAAATCTAGCTGATTCCTAAGGCTGGTTGTAAGGTCAGATTAAGAATATTAGAATAATACGATTTTTGATGCAATAACAATTGTTGTGTATCTAAAACTGTAGCGTGAGATTTTGAAGGACTCTAGGTTTATAACCCATTAAGTTCTGTTGGATTGGCTTCATGTACATGAATTGTTGGTGGAATTAAATGCTGGTTACATTGTTTATTGTATTCAATAATGTTTCCATTTTCAAAAATTGAAACACTATGATACTAGTTATAATACAAATAATGATACTAGTTATAATACAAATCTTGTCATATGCTCTTTGCAACCCTAAGGGCATCATAGTAGTTAAAGCATCACAATGTGTGCTGATATACATGCATTTGCATAACGTTGTATCTCATGATTACGTTACTTAATTACACTTAAAACTTAAATAACATGTAGTCTTTAGAAATTCTTATCTATTTCATGGACATGTAATCATTGTGTCATATGATATTGAGTTTCTTTAGGGGAATGTCTAATTGAGTGTTGTATTAGATATATTGGATATATTGTGTTGATTCTTAGGATCTTGTGCTTTCATTAGGATTAAATTCAAATCTGCAATTGTGAATTGTATTTTTTTTTAGTCAAATAAGAGTGGAGCCTTCTATTAACTGCAAGAAAAGTTACATATGTTACATGGCTTTACAAATGTAAGGACCATTAAGGGCTAACTCTATGAAAAGTAACCAACTACACACCTCGAAATAAACCCGAAATCCTCAACCTAAGGCTTACAATTGAAGTCACATCCATGAACCAACCCGATGGCCATGCGATGGGACCCCCAGTGATGGTTTATTCACTTTACGGATCTGACAAGGTAAATAAACAGTCAAAGTGTAAAATTGTGGGTTTTTTTTTGGTCCTAGCCTCCTCCTATGTTGAAACCCGATGTCCTTTCGATCAATCTCCCTTGAGATCCGACGGTCACAAACACTATCGTATTTGCAACATGCGCCCCTTTGACCTGGTTCATGGACCCGATAAGGATTGTGAGCCATTGTTTTATAAATGTTCGAGTCTAGATAGAAACTTAAGCTCCAATCACTTTTAGAACCTGAGAACCACATGATTGGTCCCATGTTGATCTTACGGTCTTCCAAGAAATCAGAATGGAAACCTGAATGTCCTTTACCTTCTTTTCGGGCCCGATGGAGATTATAAACCACTAATCTAAAAAACTTCAGGTCCGCTTGAGTAGTTAATCTTCGATTACTTATCCATTCTATGGCCATTTGATGACGAAGGCTGTCAAAATCTGTGGCCGATGACCTTCTAAGAGGCTTGCTATTTACCAAGTGCCTCTCCCCTGTAGAAAGTTCTGTTTTAAGCATTTTTCTTCTTGTTTTTCCCAGTGGATCAACGGTTAAGAAATACTTATGCATCTTCTTTCTCCTGCTTCCCCTTGTCTTCCTTCTTGTTCATTCCTAATAGTTTAGAATTTTTCCATGTCTTTCGCTACCTTTCTTTGACAATCCTCACACAATTTCCCCGAGGGTCTTGAATCCAAAGAAAACCTGTTGTAACTTTCCTTGCAAAACACTCATTCATTCGTGAGATGATCAGCTAGCATATTGGCTTTTCTTCACACATGAACAAAGCTGGCCGTTCTCATGGCTTGTAGGTGGGAATGAATACACTGAAAGACTTGCAAAATCCACCATTGTTTTGAAACTTTTCCAGATGCTTTTCCATTACAGATCTTCTTGGCCGCATTAATAACCAATTAAGAGTCTGCTTCAATGATGACATTATGAGAATTTGACTCGATTAGTATTTCCAGGAATTTATCTAAGGGCATGAGCTCCTCCATGTTATTTGTGGCTATCCCCAAATGACTATGAAAGATGTCCTTTATGCATCCCTGCTCATCTCTGATGACCCCGCAAAAACCAACCATCCCTAGGTTACCTTTGGAGGCTCCATCAATGTTAATTCTCAAGAAACCATGAGGAGGACGTTGCCAAAATTCTTTACCATCATTTATCCGGCTCACATCCTTGTGTATGTTCTAGGGAACTAGTGAAAGGAGACCCAATTGCAGCAGTATATGAGCATCCTAGGGCAGATTCGGGTTCTTAGGAGGTTTCCCTAACATGGCACCAACAATGTCTTTGAGTTGTCTTAATATTTGTGCAATAGTGTTCTCGGTTGAGCAAGTTTTGTTCTTGAAAATCTTGCCATTGAATTCTTTCCAGACATCCCAGATTAAGAAGCATGGAACCAGAGTCCAAGCTTTGTGGATGATCTCATTGCCTGAGAAGTCTTTTCTCCAATTGTTCAAAGTGTTGGTACTGTTGAGGCTGTCCCTGTCAGTTTGTCTGAAGACTGAGGCCACCCAATCCCACAAACTGGAGGTGAATGGGCAGAGCTTGAGTAAGTATTCCATCGTCTCCTCTTGTGAACCACATAGATAGCATTTGGATGGGCCAACAAAACCTTACTTCAGAAGATTTTCCCATGTTAGAATTTTCTTATGTTGAACCAGCGACATAAACAACTTTATTTTCATCCAATGTGGTTCCTACCAAATGTCCTTCCATACCGTATCAGGGTTTTGATAATCACACCCTAGGGCTATTCGTTTAGCTTCTTTGAGGTTAAGTTACTTTCTGTGTTTCTTCCCCATCTTAGTTGTTGAGACGAGGATGATACCAAAATCTTCCTCTATTCCAAGTCCATAGCAAGAGAGTCTGCATGAGCTTTTAAAGGGCTCTCTTCCATGTAGCCTAGATCCTTCCATATTCTCCATTTTCCATTGTTCCTTACCTGATCCGAGAAGTCACTTACCATGCATAAACCTTTGTTTTCAGTGTCATTCTTGAGATTGGTTAATTCTTCCCTAAATAGGTTTGGTTCTTTCTGCCAGTTGTCCTCCCATAATCTTGCCAGGTTCCCAGCTCAGATCTCCTAGAAGCTGTGCTGTTGGAAAATGCTTCTATTTTCCCAAGAAAGATTCCAAATGTGGGAGCCCTTGATAAGCCTAGATATTTGAATATGATCCCTCTCCTACCAATTATTTTGATATTTCTGTTTCCAAAGCTTAGCCCATGGGGTTGTCGATTCCTTAAGCCATCGCCACCAAAGCTTTGCTCCCAAAACTCTGCTGAGGGTTTTTGGGTCATGAAGCCCCAAACCTCCATGGGCCTTAGGTTTGCAGAGCTTGTACCAAGCCACCAAAGCCCATTTCTTTTTCTCTTCCCCTTTGCCCCAAAGAAAATCTCTTTGAATGTTCCTGATCTGTTGCAAAACTCCTTTAGGAGCAGGAAGAGCTAACATCATGAAAATGGGTATGGCCTGTAGGACAACTTTTATGAGCACAAGGTGCCTTGCAAGATTCAAGGATCTGCATGTCCATTTCTTGAACCTATCCTGAAGTTTGTTAATGAATGGCTCCCACACTCCCCTGCTTAGAGGTTTGTCTGTAAGGGTCACCCAAAGGTACATAGAGGGTAACTGATCCATTTGGAACCCTAGAATTCTAGAAAGGTTTCTCCAAATAGCAATGTCAGTGTTAAAAAAGAAAACTTTTGATTTTTCAAGGCTTACCTCTGTACCAATGGCCATAGCAAAGTCATTCAAGATTTGTTTAAAAGCTTTGGCTTCCTTGACCGTGGGAATGCCTTGCAACATAGTGTCATCTGCAAATTGTCGGTGAGTTGAAGCAACTCCATCTATGGTGAGTTTCAAACCCTTGATTCTTCCCTCATCACTTGCGATCTTTCTCGCTCTACCTAGCCCTTCCATCATGAGCACAAAGAGGAAGGGGGAGAGTAGATCTCCTTGTCTTAGACCCCTAGAAGGCATGAAGGTTCTTGAGGGCACACCATTAAGCAAGATTGAAAAAATAGTCGTGGATGCAAGGGCCATAACCCATTTGATCCAATTGTGGTCAAAACCATAAGCTTTCAGCACTGCCCTGATGTAGGACCAGATTAGCTTGTCATGAGCTTTTGCTAGGTCAAGCTGTATAATTATACCTGCTTGCTTATTGCTCTTAAGAGAATGTACCATCTCATGAGCTTTTATGATGTTGTTGAGGATTTGTCTACCTTCCACATAACTAGTTTGCTCCTCTGAGACAAGAGCTAGAAGAAAGGGCTTGAGTCTATAAGCAATCACTTTGGAAATAATTTTTTACACCACATTACTTAAAGCTATGGGTCTGAATCTGTCCGGTGTCATAGCTTTTTCCTGCTTTGGAATCAAAGCTATGAAAGAGGCATTGAGATCCTTCAAGACCGATCTGGATCTTCTTGAGTCTTCCACTGCATCAAGGATGTCTTGTTTGAGTATTTTCCAGCATGCTTTGAAGAAGTCCACATTGAATCCATCCAGGCCAAGAGCTTTCCCATCTTGCATCTCCTTGATAACTTCTCTGACCTCATCTTCAGACACTGACCTATTTATATTATGATAGTCTTCCCTTGTTACAAGCTTGGTAATATACCTTGTGAATTTGTTGATGAACTCCGACCTATCTAAGAGAGGCTCCTTTGTAATGCTAAGGAAGTGTTGTACTAGGACAAATTCCATTTCTTTGTGG
This sequence comes from Pinus tabuliformis, assembly GCA_031772625.1. NCBI lineage: Eukaryota > Viridiplantae > Streptophyta > Pinopsida > Pinales > Pinaceae > Pinus > Pinus tabuliformis. The sequence continues at coordinate 1,928,065,039 of CM062816.1, read as the reverse complement.
GTCACGAATTCTTTCCCTTGAGAATCTCTAAGTTTTAAAATTTTGTTGTGTGACCTGTGACATAAAGTTGATTTATGAAAAAACTTTGTGTTTCTTTCCCCTTCTCTAATCCATTGTACTCTCGATTTCTATCTCCAGAAGATCTCCTCTTGCCTGCACCTATCATCCCATTCTTCCTGAAGAGAGTCCACCTGAGTTTTTCTTTCCTCGGTAAAACCATCCGTGATGAGCTGATTAATCCCCTGAAGTTTCTGTTCAACTTCTTTTTTGGCTTTGAAAATGTTACCAAACTATTTTTTGTTCCATTCTTTGAATCTGGATTTGATGTGTTTAAGTCTTTGTTGTAGCATGAATATTTTAGTGCCTTGAAAGGGAAAGTACTCCATCCACCATTTATCAATATTGCTGGTGAAGTCAGGGTGAGAGAGTTAGACATTTTCAAACCTAAAAGTTTTGTTCCTCGCTGTACCCATAAAGGTGGCTTCAGGCCAATGGTTTGAGCCTCCAAAAGGAAGGATTAACACTGACATGTCAGGGCTTGTGAGAAATAGGTCCTTTGAGATTATGAATCTATCTAGTTTAGAGGAAATTTGAGAAGCCCCTCCTCTCCTGTTATTCCAGGTGAAAGTGTCATTTATTGTTTCAGCATCCACTAATCTCATGTTATTTATGAAGTTCTAGAAGGCCATGGAGTCTCTGCCTAGTGTTCTGGTGCCACCTTTTTTCTCTGTAAGAGATTTGATGATATTGAAATCTCCTACAAGAATCCAGTGCATATCAGATGTCTCTCTCTTAGCTCCTCAAGGGAAGTGAGAAGCTTGAGTTTGCCTTCTAGTTTCTAATGACCATAGACATTTGTAGACATGTAAATCTCTTTATCACCCACAGGTTGTATTACCAGTGAAAGATAGTTCCTGGACGCTTCCACATCTAGGATTCCAAGTTTTTGGGGATCCTAAAGTGTGAGAATCTCTCCTGCCGAGTTGTCTACCTTAACCTCTAGATACTCATACTTTCTCAACCATTTGCTATGTATTTCTCTAATTTTGTCCATCGAGCACTTTGTTTCCTTAATGAAAACCATAACTAGTTTTTCTTCTTTTACTCTACTGTTAAGATTTCTTTGTTTCCTTTTACTTCCTAGCCCCTAATGTTCCAGGTTGTAAGCTTCATTAAGAAAGGTTTGTAAAAGAGTAATTGGTGAGATCGTTCATCTTACCTAAGTTGATCATGAGTTTTCCACATTCTTCCAGCAGCTCATGCTGTCTTTTCCTTCCTCTTTTCCTACCCGGGTTCTTGGAAGAGTGCCCCGGTGTTTCCTCCATTGTCTTCATACCTCTATTTTCCTGATTGTCATGATTTCTTTTGACTCCAGAACCCTTGAATTGGGATCTCCATAGGAAGAGCTGTTGAACCCTATCAAACACCTCTTTTGGCAGGGAGTCAAACCCTTCGGTAATACCCTACTCTAGAAACATTTCTAGATCAAAGTTCTCCCTTTCAAGAATCTCTTGTAGTTCATGGTCCTCCATTCCTGCCTCGCTTGGGGTCATCTGATGGTCCCCACTGAGCTCCATAATGCTTGGTAGATCATCCTGTAGTTGATTGTTCTCTGGTATGTCCTCCATGCTAGTATCCCTATCTTTCTCATTGGTTTTAGTCTCCGATTTCTGGTTTGCCCCGTTGTTTCCAACTTCTTATTATAAGATTTTGAAACTATTGTGGCTCAGATGCCCATCCTTGCTGATTTTATTTTGGTGACATTTTCCTCCTCTCCCCTTAACCCCCACCTTAGTGAAACCCTCGGGATCTTTGCTTGTGGTGGTTTTTTTGTTTCTCTCCAGTTTTTTTAAAGGGTAGTCTCGGTATAGGTGCCCATAATCATGGCACTTATGACACCTAAATGGGACATGCTCATAGTCCACCACCTACACCCATTCGTCATCATAAACTTCTAAAATGATCTCGTCGAGGAGTGCCCCAAATAGGTCCATTTCCACACAAATCCAGGTGAAGGAAGTATATTTGCCTCTTAATGTCACATCTGATGTTTTTATAAAATGCCCTAGTTTGTTTCCGATATCCTTTAGAGACTCCGGCAACAAATAATCTAAAGTAAGGGAGTATAGTCTTATCCATACCGGTACTGAAATAAACATCTCTTATTCTAGGACAAAATTCATCACCCATGGTTGCATGTAAAGCCCTGCAGCAGCATAAAAATAGGGTCCTCCCTCAAACACTCTATCTTTATCTTCTAAGCTTGTGAACACCACCGTAAAGAAACCCTTGGATACATGGTGAAGGTTTATTTCCCCCTTGGGTTTCCAGTGGTTCCTTATCCATGCCTGTAAGGCTTTCTCCGTCAACCAAATCCCCATAAATTTGCATATGATTGCATGTTCCGCCATGTGATCTCTGTGCACCTGTAGTGCTAGGTCACTTAAAACAACCCAAGGAGTAATGGTCGACTTGGGTTTGCAGACCCTTAGCACCCTCAAAGGTGCAACTTTCAGACTACTGCCCTCTTTCCTCTTCTCCCTTCTTTCTTCCTCATGATTTTCTCTTTGTTCGTGAGGTTTGATGTTTCCTATGTTGGTATCCTCAGTTATCACCTCCGTTGGTTTCTTGAAGCAATGCAAATCAGTTTCCAAGTATCCTGTGAGGACAACGGTTCTACACATATACTGCAGTATTGCATGCTTCTGCCCACAAGTGAAGGGGTAGGCCCTGATCATGCAACATCGCCTGTCCAGCACCCACAATCGTTCTATTCTTCCTGTTAGCAACCTCGTTCTATTGTGGGTTATGGGGAGCTATGAGCTCTCTTCGAATCCCTTCTGCACTGCAAAAGTCTTTGAACTCGCTAGAGTATTCACCACCATTGTCACTCCTAATAGCCTTCACCTTCTTCCCCGACTCCTTCTCGACCAGTGCTTTGAACTCACAGAACTTTGAGTATGTCTCGCTCTTCTTCTGCATGAAGAAGATCCAGCACTTACGAGAGAAATCATCAACAAAAATCACATAATATCTGTGTTTTGCTGTCGAAGCTACTGAGAAAGGTCCACACACATCTGTGTGAATTCTCTCAAGGATCGTTGTGGCGTGACTATCCTTCTCGTGAAAGGTGGCTTTCACAAACTTTCCCAAAGTACACCCCTTGCCCTGATATGACTGTGCAAGAGTGCCTTTAGGAAGCCCTATAGTGATCTCCTGCAGTATCTTCAAGGCTCCATGGTGAAGGTGACCTAATCTCCTGCGCCACAACTCGCCATCATCCCGGCTCACCAATCCTTCTGCCTTGCATGCCATTGTTGTGCATCCATCTACATGCAACTGATAAAGGTTCCTCACTCGAACCCCTATCTTCCAAGTTTCTCCAGTTGTCTTGTTGCGCAAGAAAGCCTTTCCCTCACTGAAAATAACATCATATCTGTTGTCTTCTAACATCGCCACAGAGATAAGATTCTTCTTCAATCCTAGAACATCCATCACTTCCTTCAATACGAAGGGTTTACCTGACTCCCTCTCAAAGGAAATTGTACCGATACTGGTCGCACTATATCTACCATCATTTCCCATCTCAATGTGCACTCCAAGATCTTTGTCCTCCAGATCAAAAAACAAATCTCAATCTCCTGTCATGTGAAAAGACGCACCACTATCCAAGAACCACACCGATCCCATCACACTTGAAACCAAGAATGCGATCAATGAAAAATCAAGCTCAAACTGTGAGGCTAGAGCCTCTCCTACTGCACATCCAGCAGCTTGCTTGTTCTTCTTCTTCTGCGGACAATTAGTGGCATAGTGTCCATGCCGGTGATAGTGAAAACACTTCACCTTGGACATGTCTTGCTTCTTGCCTTTCACACCAGACTAAGAAGCTTTCTTGCTCTTCCCCTTCTTTACTTTGGCAGCCAAAGCGCAATTTTCTTCATCAATTCCCTTTGATGAAGATCCGTCCCTGGTATTCCGCTTGATCTCCTCCTGCACAAAATCTGACCAAAGTCTCTCCCATCCTGACAATTTCTCCTGACCATTGACAGAGTCCTACTAGGAATGCCAACTCTTCGAAAGACCAAGGAGAGCCAAGATCACCAAGTCCTCATCATCGACAGTCACCCCCACATTTCCTAGCTCATCCCTGCACTGAGTGAACTTCGTGAGATACTTGGGTATACTATCTCCCTTCTCACATTTGATGTTTCTGAGTTTATCCTTGAGTGCCAGCTTCCTCTGATCACTCTTGCTTTGGAATAGATCTGTCAATGCTTTCCACATCAAGTATGGAGAAGCCTTTCCATGCAGGCTAGACACAATGTGATCCTTCATGCCCTCCAACAGAATCCTTCGACACTTTGTTGTCTTCGTTTGCTAAGCATCAACCTACGCAGCATCAGTAGGCTTTCAGACATCAGCCTCTATGAAATCCTTCAGCCCGTTATCATCCAACACTACCTCCATTCTGTCCTTCCATGCAATATAGTTTGAGCTACCCTCAAGAGCATACTCCAATCGCAATCCGTTGAAAAAAATTGCCACGTTGATACCAAGAAAACACTGCTGCAAATTCGAACTCCACCAGCTCTAAACTCAACCGCCTCTGATCTAAGATTCGTGAGAACAAAGTATTTCTCGTACAAAGATTGACTATATGGGCTTTTACAAGATATATCACCTTCCAAAGGAAGGATGAATCTAGAGGCTACCTGGCCCGATTACAGACTCTTCCTGAAGAAATAAGATGTAAACACTTTCTGAATAGTAGATCTAATGATCAACAGCTCTGATACCATCTAGAAATTTTGAATAATAAACACTTATTCAACAGAGGTTATCCTGACCACGCACTATTGTGGAATACATGAACAATACATAAGCTCCTCTACGTTGATCAACAATTTAGCAGCATCAGAAACAATGAAACATCAATAGCATGCACACATTAACACAGTATGTAACCTGGGGAAGGATTATAGCTGAAATCCCCATACTATCTGTATATTAATGATTGAGAACATGTAACATTACATAATACAATACTCCTCACAAGTATCCAGCACTATCTCCACCTGTTACACACAAAACTAGCTCAGATCCGAACAAGTCAGAGGTTCAAATATCCTTCGCTGCTTTGCCTACCTCTATTGCACAATACCTGCTGAGAATCACTCACACTGGAAATCACGTGAGCACATGCTATTCTACTGGGCATATACTAGGCAATTCTCATGGGCATACTCAATACATTGCTTGTGCAAGACCTCATGCACAACTATAGTCACAACTGATAGCATCTCAACCTCTAACACCTGTCTCCATTGAACTCTACATGCACTGAGTTAACTGATGTATTCTTTAGTTTCATTATGAGTTAATAATTAGTGAATTAATTTAATCAATTAATTCACATCACTCATCACTAGTCTATTTGCAGTTAGACTAATTACAACTAGTTTAACAAAGTCAAACTGAACACAACTCCATCAACTCCACATCCAACTCCACAAAACTCACATGCATGAGTTCTAACTAATTTCCTGCATGCAATAGCTCAACTAACACATAAGAAAAGCATATTTCCTTCTATCAGCTGCATGTGCCACATCTGTAGCTCAAACTAACGTGCTCCAAGAGGATAAGATAAAGTTTATAGTCTAAATATTATTATGAGACACTAATATTTGACTTTTCTATTTTTGACTAGCAGTCTAAAAATAGACTCTAATCACTCCTGCTGTGAGCCAAAAATAGAAGTCCATCTATTTTTCCCAACATGACCAATCATCCATAAACAGCATCCTGCAACTCATAGACCATGATCCATATGTCTAAAAATAGACTTTGCGCCATAATTTGCTTACAGGCCCACTTAGTGAAGGCGACTCCTTTCCACTAAGCTCCATCATCTTGCTGCATTCTCAACAAAATTCAAATATGCAATTTCGAATTGTATACAATGTAAATCTATTTGTTGTTCATTTTCGATTGATTCCATTTGTATAAAATATCTTGACTAATCAAAATCTAAGAGATAAAATTTGTACCATATCACAGCTTTGCCAAAAATCAATGTTTGGAAATGTGTACTAAAAATTGGAAACCACTATGTAATAGAAAAATGGTGAGTATTCCATACTATTTACTTCTCTGATTTCTATACTTTTAACATATAGTATTTTTTGGCAGATAGGCCTTCATCCTGTACTAGAAAAGACTACTTACCACTTGATTAACAAAGACATGCTATCGATCATGAAGAAGGTAATGTCTTTATTTCAACGCTTACTTTATGATATCAGAGAATTCATCATTAACAACATATTACGTATCTCTCATGATTGTGTCTCGATTGGGCATCTAATTTTTGATAATTCTCAATTTTAATGCATTTAAAAAAATGGAAAACTTATTGTTAAAAGATTATTCAAGGATGGAGGGAGAATTTCTTGTAAATGCAAGCCGAGGCCGAGTGATTGATGAAGCAGCCTTAGTGGACCATTTGAAATAAAATCCCATGTTTCATGTAGGATTAGATGTGTTTGAGGTAATTTAATTTATACGTTTCCTTGGCACACTTTCATGTGGATGCATATTTATTGCATTTTTGAAGTGTGGCCTGTGAAAAATATGTTGGTTTAATGACCAAGTTGAGATTGCGAATGAAGCTAGAATTTATGTTAAGCATGGTATATTGGATATATTGCATTGACTGAATTGTTCTTAGGATCTTGTGCTTTCATTAATATTAAATTCAAATCTGCAATTTTGAATTGTATACATTGTACATATATTCGTTGTTTATTTTGGATTGATTCCATTTGTATAAAATATCTTGACTAATGAGAATCTAAGAGATAAAATTTGTACCATATCACATCTTTGCAAAAAATCAATGTTTGGAAATGTGTACTGAAAATTCGAAAACACTATGTAATAGGAAAATGGTGAGTATTCCATACTATTTAGTTCTCTGATTTCGATAATTTTAACATATAGTAATTTTTGGTAGATAAGCCTTCATCCTGTACTAGACTAGACTACTTACCACATGATTAAAAAAGAAAGGGTATCTATCATGAGGAAGGTAATATCTTTATTTCAATGCTTTCTTTATGAAATCAGAGCATTCATCATTAACAACATATTATGTATCCCGCCTTATTGTGTCTATACTGGGCATCTAATTTTTGATAATTCTCAATTTTAATGCATTTAACAAAATGGAAAACTTATTGTTAAATGCTTCTTCTAGGATGCAGGAAGTAGTTCTTGTAAATGCAAGCCGAGGCTGAGTAATTGATGAAGCAGCCTTAGTGGATCATTTGAAAGAAAATCCCATGTTTTGCGTAGAAATGGATCTATTTGAGGTACTTTACTTTATACGTTTCCTTGCCACACTTTCATGTGGATGCATATTTAGTGCAGTCTTGAAGTCTGATGTGTGCAAACTATGTTGATTTAATGACCAAGTTGATATTGCAAATGAAGCTAGAATTCATGTTAAGCATGGATATATTGGATATATTGTGTTGACTGAATTTTTCTTAGGATCTTGTGCTTTCATTAGGATTAAAGTCAAATCTACAATTTTGAATTGTATACAATGTACATCTATTTGTGTTTATTCTGTATTCATTCCATTTGTATAAAATATCTTGACTAATTAGAATCTAAGAGATAAAATTTGTACCATATCACAGCTTTGCCAAAAATCAATGCTTGGAAATGTGTACTGAAAATTTGAAAACACTATGTAATAGGAAAATGGTGAGTATTCCATACTATTTAGTTCTTTGATTTCTATACTTTTAACATATAGTAATCTTTGGCAGATAAGCCTTCATCCTATACTAGACAAGACCACTTACCACTTGATTAACAAAGACAAGCTATCGATCATGAAGAAGGTAATGCCTTTATTTCAAAGATTTCTTTATGAAATCAAAGAATTCATCATAAACAACATATTATGTATCCCGCTTGATTGTGTGTGGACTACGCATCTAATTTTAGATAATTCTCAATTTTAATGCATTTAATAAAATGGAAAACTTATCGTTAAAAGCTTCTTCTTAGATGCAGGATGTAGTTCTTGTAAATGCAAGCCGAGGCACAATGATTGATGAAGTAGCCTTAGTGGACAATTTGAAAGCAAATCCCATGTTTCGTGTAGGACTAGATGTGTTTGAGGTAATTTGCTTTATACATTTCCTTGCCACACTTTCATGTGGATGCATATTTATTGCAATTTTGAAGTCTCGTGTGTTCCAAATATGTTGGTTTAATGACCAAGTTGATATTGCGAGTGAAGCTAGAATTTATGTTAAGCATGGATATATTGGATATATTGTGTTGACTGAATTGTTCTTAGGATCTTGTGGTTTCATTAGGATTAAATTCAAATCTGCAATTTTGAATTGTATACAATGTACATCTATTTGTTGTTTATTTAGATTGATTCCATTTGTATAAAATATCTTGACTAATCAGAATCTAAGAAATAAAATTTTTACCATATCACAGCTTTGCCAAAAATGAATGTTTGGAAATGTGTATTGAAAATTTGAAAACACTATGTAATAGGAAAATGGTGAGTATTCTATTCTATTTAGTTCTCTAATTTCTATACTTTTAACATATAGTAATTTTTGGCAGGTAAGCCTTCATCATTTACTAGAAAACACTACTTACCAATTGATTAACAAATACGTGCTATCGATCATGAAGAAGGTAATCTCTTTATTTCAATGCTTGCTTTATGAAATCCGAACATTCATCATTAAAAACATATTATGTATCCATCTTTATTGTGTCTCGACTGGGCATGTAATTTTTGGTAATTCTCAATTTTAATGCATTTAACAAACTCGAAAACTTATCGTTAAAATATTCTTCTGGGATGCAGGGAGAAGTTCTTGTTAATGCGAGCTGAGGCCCAATGATTGATGAAGTAGCCTTAGTGGACCATTTGAAGGCAAATCCCATGTTTCATGTAGGACTGGACGTGTTTGAGGTAATTTACTTTATACGTTTCCTTAGCACACTTTCATGTGGATGCATATTTATTAGAGTTTTGAAGTTTTGTGTGTGCAAAATATGTTGGTTTAATCACCAAGTTGATATTTTGAAAGAAGCTAGAATTTATGTTAAGCATGGATATATTGGATATATTGTGTTGATTGAATTGTTCTTCGGATCTTGTGCTTTCATTAGGATTAAATTCAACTCTGCAATTTTGAATTGTATACAATGTACATCTATTTTCTCTTTATTTTGGATTGATTCCATTTGTATAAAATATCTTCACTAATCAGATTCTAAGAGATTAAATTTGTACCATATCACAGCTTTGCCAAAAATCAATGTTTGGAAAGGTGTACTGAAAATTAGAAAATGCTATGTAATAGGAAAATGATGAGTATTCGATACTATTTAGTTCTTTGATTTCTATACTTTTAACATATATTATGTTTTGGCAGATAATCCTTCATCCTGTACTAGACAAGACTACTTACCACCTGATTAAAAAAGACAGGTTATCGATCATGAAGAAGGTAATGTCTTTATTTCAACACTTGCTTTATGAAATCAGAGCATTCATCATTAACAAAATATTATGTATCCCGATGAACTGTGTCTGGACAAGGCATCTAATTTTTTATCATTCCCAATTTTAATGTATTTAACGAAATGGAAAACTTATCATTAAATATTTCTTCTAGGATGCAGGAAGTAGTTCTTGTAAATGCAAGCAGAGGCCCGGTGATTGATGAAACAACCTTAGTGGGTCATTTGAAAGGAAATCCCATGTTTTGTGTAGGATTGGATGTGTTTGACGTAATTTACTTTATACGTTTCCTTGCCATAGATTCATGTGGATGCATATTTAATGCAATTCTGAAGTCTGGTATGTGCAAACAATGTTGGTTTAATGACCAAGTTGATATTGTGAATGAAGATAGCATTTATATTAAGCATGGATATGTTGGATATATTGTGTTGACTGAATTGTTCTTAGCATCTCATGCTTTCATTAGGATTAAATTCAAATCTGCAATTTTGAATTGTATACAATGTACATCTATTTGCCATTTATTTTGGAAAAAGTCCATTTGTATAAAATATATTGACTAATCAGAATCTAAGAGATAAAATTTGTACCATATCTAAGCTTTGCCAAAAATCAATGTTTGGAAATGTGTATTGAAAATTCAAAAACACTATGTAATAGGAAAATGTTGAGTATTCCATACTATTTTGTTCTCTGATTTCTATACTTTTAATATATAGTAATTTTTGGCAGATAAGACTTCATCCTGTATTAGACAAGACCACTTACCACTTGATTAACAAAGACAGGCTATCGATCATGAAGAAGGTAATGTCTTTATTTCAACTCTTGCTTTAGGAAATTAGAGAATTCATCATTAACAACATATTATGTATCACGGTTGATTGTGTCTGGACGGGGCATCTAATTTTTGATAATTCTAAAGTTTAATGCATTTAACAAAATAGAAAACTTATCGTTAAAAGTTTTTTCTAGGATGTAGGAAGCAGTTCTTGTAAATGCAAGAAGAGGCCCAGTGACTGATGAAGCAACCTTAGTGGACCATTTGAAAGGAAATTCCATGTTTCGTGTAGGACTGGATGTGTTTGAGGTAATTTACTTTATACATCTCCTTGGCACACTTTCATGTGGATGGATATTTATTGTAGTTTTGAAGTCTGGTGTCTGCAAATATGTTGGTTTAATGACCAAGTTGATATTGCAAATGAAGTTAGAATTTATGTTAAGGATGAATATATTGGAGATATTATGTTGACTAAATTGTTCTTAGGATCTTGTGCTTTCGTTAGGATTAAATTCAAATCTGCAATTTTGAATTGTATACAATGTACATCTATTTGTTGTTTATTTTGGATTGATTCCATTTGTATCAAATATCTTGACTAATTAGAATCTTAGAGATAAAATTTGTACCATATCACAACTTTTCCAAAAATCATTGTTTGGAAATGTGGACTGAAAATTTGAAAATGCTATGTAATAGGAAAATGATGAGTATTCCATACTATTTAGTTCTTTGATTTCTATAATTTTAACATATAGTAATTTTTGGAAAATAAGCCTTCATCCTGTACTAGACAAGATTACTTACCACTTGATTAACAAAGACGGGCTATCGATCATGAAGAAGGTAATGTCTTTATTTCAACGCTTTCTTAAAATGAAATCAGAGCATTCATCATTAACAACATATTATGTATCCTGATTGATTGTGTTTGGACTAGGCATCTAATTTTTTATAATTCCCAATTTTAATGCATTTAACAAAATGGAAAACTTATCATTAAAAGTTTCTTCTGGGATGCAGGAACCAGTTATTGTAAATGCAAGATGTGGCCCAGTGATTGATGAAGCATCCTTAGTGGACCATTTGAAAGAAAATCCCATGTTTTGTGTAGGACTGGATGTGTTTTAGGTAATTTACTTTATATGTTTCCTTGGCACACTTTCATGTGGATGCATATTTATTGCTATTTTGAAGTCTAGTGTGTGCAAAATATGTTGGTTTAATGACCAATTTGATATTGTCAATGAAGCTAGAATTTATGTTAAGCATGGAAGGAAAGCACTCTCTTATTTTATTTACTAGTTTTAGAAGACACATACTAGCAAGTTTCAATCTTTTTGGTGTTAGGAATAAAGCGTTTCATTCCTTGTTTGACATGGTACAGAATGAGCCATACATGAAGCCTAGTCTTATATAGTAGAATAACGTTGTTGTGGTGCCACACATTGCCTCAGCTTCAAAGGTTATTATGCAGACTCTTCATATGTACAAAAGTAGGAATGATAGGGAAAAAATGAAGCTATATGTCTACAATTCTAGAATTGGTTCTACGTTTGCCCCTTGGAGAAATTGGTTCAAGTCTAAATAGTAGTTTTAAAAGTTTAGCATTTTGTTGCATCTTTTTTGCATTTTTCATTTATGCACATTTGTGTTTTCTTTTTAGTTCACTAATTTTTGAAGGATATTATCACAAGGTTTTCTTGCAGTTTTGTATTTCTGTCCAGTGTAATGCTTTTTCCCACAGTTTCTCATCAATCTGTGATTTGCATTAGGAGATTTTCATCTATTACAGGTTAGCATTCCAACACCTTTATGTTCCATTATCATCTTTTCAATTTTAATTTCTTCGAAGGAAAACCTCATTGAAAAGCATAAACCTTCCTCTCTTTTCTTCCATGACATTACCAAAAGTTAGCAGGTTTAGTGTACATCTTCATGACCTTTTCATATTTATGCCGAACCTTGAAAGGTATGTTCAAAACCGTTGGCAGAGGATAGCTACACAAATTTCCCTCTCCATTGCCCTCTTGCCACTAGCACTGCACTAGTACATTACTACTCAATTTTATATGCTAGGAATGGAGATTCACCTCTCCAATCCCCAAGACTCTTGAACCATATTTCCAATTTATTTTGGTTCCCATTTGTTGTTCAATTTTTTTGATCTCCAGTAACATAGCCAACTCCAACATTTCTCTGTCAGGTAGTGGGAATGACCTACATCTTAATATGACCATAACCTTTCATTTTACCCAAATAGATGGCATGAAACTCCATATTCTGAAGATAAAGTATACTATGGTTTGCTGTGAACAAACTACATTTGAAGTCTATATTTGTCACCTAAGACAGCCATCATAGAATGTGGTCATATTAATTGTGTTCAAAATTGGTTAGATCTATTTGCAGCTTTGCAATCACAGAATGTTCCTCGTATGAAAGCAAAGGAGTCCATCTGGATTTTTTCATAAGCTATATGAACTTGTTTTATGAGATTCCATGGCACTCCCATGTTGTATGGACATTGGATATTATAGATATTATTATTAAGTCGTAGATGTGGTTTATAGGGCGGCGAGGAATTTTGATTTTTAATAATTGAATTAATAAAATTTGATATTATATTATAGATATTATTAAGCAGTAGGTGTGGTGTATAGGGTTGAGTGTTCATGAAGGATGCTCTGCAAATTGTTTTGAAGATACGTGTTGAAGTAGTGCAGTACTCCAAAGCATCAACAGATCTTACAACGATGTATATAAACCAAGAACATATACTGAAAAATAAAACGAATGTCACAAGAAAAACAAAAAATACAAGCTCACTACAACCAATATACAGTAGGGTAGTTATTCTTCACAGAAAAAAACTAACCTACAAATATTAACCAACGTTCAATGGATGGTTCAAGAGATATTGAGATTGCTATGGGTGCATATCAACCACAATATACATGGTCTAAAAAGTGAGACCATCCACATGGCGAGGTGATTGGCTTAAGATTTTGTACCACTTTTATATCATGCTTTGGTATTGTTTATTTTTGTTTTCTCTGCGACGACTACTTTTAGAGGCACTCCCTTGTTTATAAACTCCTGAAGATTATTATGTTGAAAATAACATCTCCAAAGTAGACATGCATTGTGAGGGGGAACACTGCACATACCATGTTTATACCATGCTTTGGTATTGTTTATTTTTGTTTTCTCTACAACAACTGCTTTCCGAGGCACTCCCTTGTTTACAAACTCCTGAACATTATTATGCTGGAAATAGCATCTCAAAAATCGACATGCATTATGAGGGAGAACACTGCACTTTCTTTCTAATTTGGTCCTTAAATAAAACTTTTTTGTCAACACTACCAGCTATGTTTGTTCACTCTTCATTCTTGTTTGGTCATGTTTCAGATATGGGTTTATGGCAACAATTTCGAATATTTTATTGTAGAAATTGTTATACCTGATCAGAAGGAACTTGAAAGATGGGCTGCCACCAATGAGGTAATAGCGAATTTTGAATCTTTGTGTGAAAATCAGAAGGCAAATCAATACATCCTACATGAGCTCAATGAAACTGGGAAAAACCACAAGGTAACACATTTTGAATCATCTGTCATGATGCTGCTTCATGTTTTTAATTTCCCTTTCCAATACATCGTTCGGAACTTTCTTCTAGTTTTGGTTCATTTTTATTAGTTATCTGTTAATTTCAAGATTGTTGGAATTTTTGATGTTGAATCTAGCTCAGGGGTTTTGAGATGCTGAAAGGTATTCACCTTGAACCTAAGAAATTTCATGTGGAAAGGGACCTGATCACTCCAACATTTAAATTGAATCTACCTCATTACTAAAGTACTACAAGGTAAGATTGCTGAAACATTTACTGTACTTGTTGCATGTTCCTTGTGGTGCTTTCAACCTCAACTTTTATAGATATTGTTTCCCCGAAATTCTATGCGATACAACCGTTGTAACTAGAAATATACCTATTTTTTCCTGAAGATTTTTATGTTTATCATACTACACAAATATAGACACAATCCTTATAAACTTGATCACTTTTTCTTGATGTAGGACACCATTGATGAAACTTCTTCTTGTTTTTTTCATTATCATGATATATCTTTGCATTTAGTAGCAACATAGATGACATTTTTAGCACATGTTCTCGGTCATCAATACTCTTCACTGTCATAAACAATGGCTTGTGTGGAACTCCCAAGCCATAGAGGACCCCAAATAATTGTGGAGCTAAGATGGAGGCATGAATCTATCTAGATTAAAATTCAAACGAAAAACATATTCCAGGTCTATTAACTTTTAAGTATAGACCTTTTAAGTAGGGAGAACTGTTGCAAAGGTGCAAGAGAATATATCCATTCCATTTCATTTCTTTTGCTTTGATAATGACTCAATCGGAGATTATGGATTCACAAATCATAATTTTGTTTGTTTTATGTTTGGAAATAAAGACATTTTGTTATAGAATTTTATATGGGTGCATATACACAATAATAGATGCATACATTTGTGGAGAAGAAGATGAATTCAAAGAAGTCTTAACATGGAATGAAATCCCAACACAGGGATATGCCACTGTAGCAAGATATCCTGTATACATGAACATTTATCTATACTAATAGAAGATTTTGAAATTTTTTGCTAAATATATAATCTGCATCTCTTTGTACCTTTTGGGACAATTTCTAGTTTTAGGAAGCTAAAAATATTGTATGCATGATTATAGTTTTTATAAAGATTATAAATCATGTGTATATTTTTTATTTTTAATCAATCGCTATAAATGTATTTTTGATGATTGCCATAACTCTTCACGTAATTGTTTAAAGTGTACTAGCTCAATGGAAGAGCACCTTCGTTCTATTCCAAGTGGTGGAGTCCAACTATCTTCCAATCCTGAATGACTACTTTCTCTTCTTCTTTTGGCTGTCAGAGGAAGAGGAGGAGGTATAATGTTTTACTGTATCTGCAATACAGTGAAACATGGGTTCCATGTGTTACTGTATCTACAATATGAATTTTCCAATTTTCGCGATTGGAAAGGACAAAATAAAAATAAAAATGATATAGAGATCCGAAGCTATGAGGTTTTCAGCACGAAAAAAAGCTATATCATTGTATTATATTCATCCAGCAGATATGTACAGCAAAGATGATATGGAAACCATCTGATATGAAAAATGCAATGTGGTTCAAACCACGTGGATAGAAAGGATATATGTTGCCCTATCAGATCTGACACATAGAGGTCTTTAGGAAATATATTGCATAATGCATATATGTTCTTATAGAATTTGGAAAATCAGTCCCTTGAGCCAAGATTATGTTGGAAAAAAGACAAAAATATGAGTCAAAAGTTGGGGAAACAGAAAATCATACCAGATTAGACTTCACAAAATAGAGAAATATGTACCTGGCATGGAAAAGTCTTGGATTTGGTAGGAGGTGTTGTCCACTGTAATCTGCATCCTCCATATACCCTGTGGCGATGTTAGCCCCTGTTTTGATAAAGCATCTGCTCTCTGATTTTTTTCCCTGACAATATGGGAGATTCTGTAGTCTTTCCTTTGCACCACAAAGCCTCAAGCCTCTTCAACCAGCCAAAGAGATGTATATTTTTTATGATATTTTTAGACAGAACATGGTCGATTATGACTTTTGAGTCTCCAAAAATATGAAGGTTTTTGAGGCCAAGGAAGTCAGAGATAGAAAGGAGACCAGCCAGGGCCATAATTTCTGCTTTGCTGTTAGTTCCAGGTCCTCCATTCCAATGCATGTCAAATGCTTGTCCTTCTTCTGGGATTATATAAACACCACAGGCGCTTGTGTCATGCTGAGTGGCGCCATCAGAAAAAACACAAGGATATCTATAGGCATCGACCTGTTGATTCCTTCCTTGTCTGACTTTGGGATGTTGCGGCCAATCTAGCGCTTCATATAAACAAAGGATAGATTCGAAAACTTTATAAAACGGTTCCCTCTTGGAATCGAAAATCATTCGATTTCACCATTTCCAGATGGCCCAGATTGTTAACAAAGGAATGGGCCTCCACTTGTAGTACATGTTGCTCCATATTTTGAAAGCCTCGTAGATAGAAGGAGCATTGACAATGGGAAAGCCAAAGTGAGCAGTTAATTTCTGCCAAATCTACTGGGATTGAGGACACTGTAGGAAAATATGCAAATTATTCTCAGAATTTGCTCTACAGAGTGGGCATATGGCAGGCCCACACCATTTGCGCTTCTGGAGATTCTACCAAGTGATATTCCTGTCATGAAAAACCAGCCAGGCAAAAATAATGATTTTTGAAGGGCATCCATATTTCCAAAACATTGGTGGAAAAATACTATCACATGTCTCGGATTCTGCTAACAAAATTTGGAGATATATATGCTTTGCGCATACAACTGGTACGCCACCAAGACCATTCCAAATGAGGCAATCCTTGTCCGACGAGCGATACAATCCATGCAATTGTAGTGAAATAGTGATAGCATTCCAATAGGATTCCAATGCTACGGGTAATTGCATTCTGTGGCAGTTTTCTAGATTGGAATAACACCATCCCATTTTTTAATTACACTGGCCCAAAAGAAAAATCCCCTGTTGTGTAAATTTCTTAGAAGTTGAGAGGAGATATGGATTTTTTCTGCCGCACCTGCGAACTCATCAATTCCAATGATAATATTGGATCCGGATTGGAATTTCCAAATCAATTTTTTCTAAAGAATGTCTCCAATCTTTTAAAACCTCTCCATATATATGAGCCGTTGGTTGATCCAGTGGAGCTGTACCAGTATGTCATGTCTTGTTCATCCATATACTTAGCTCTAATGGTTTTGCTCTAGTTGGATTCACCCATAATGGCTTTCCACATTGTTTTACAAAGAAGGGCTCCTCTGAAGGAGTGTAAATCCAATATGCCCCAACCTCCCATATTTTTTGGCCGTGTCAGCTTCGAAAGCTTGCTGAGGTGATATTTAATCTTCTCCTTCTGTCCTCCCCATATGAAATTAGCTATCATTCTGTTTAAACTGTAAATAGTGGATGAAGGGATCTAGAAAAGGTGTGCCCAGTAAACCATGATTTGTACCAGCACGGATTGTGTAAGAATGGTGTGGCCTCCAATTGATAAGCACCTGTATTTCCATGTAGATATTTTTTATAGAACCGATCCGGAATCCATGACCATTCGGCCAATCTGTAGCCCACAAGTTTCAATTTGAATCCCAAATAATTGAAGCCCTTTAGGAAAGGAAATGCTTTAATGTTGAAAAGATCTGGTAGAAATGTGATTATATCACCATTTACATCAGCAACATGGAATGAAGATTTTAAGTCATTGATATACATGCTGGTGGCTTTTTGAAATCTCTTCAAAATTTCATAGATACATATCCATGTTGTTCTACACAGTATGGCTGACAGAAGGATATTATCAACAAAAAGATTATGCGACATGAATATATCCCTGCACATGGGGAGAGGTTTATATCTCTCTTCCTGGATCGCTAATTTTATGTGTAGGCTATTCCATAACCAGAATGAAGAAAAGTGGAGATAGGGAGCAACCCTGACGTAAGCCCCTCGCCACTTGAAAATATTTAACGAAAATAGTTTGAAATTATTCAAGGTTAAGAACATTATTAAACTTTGACGCAATGAATGATGTATCTGGGTCATTTCCTTTTAAATACGAAATTTTTTAACCACTATCAGTACCCAGAAACATTGCAATATAAATCAATACACTATGTATAAAATTACCGCTCGTAGACAAAACCCCACAACAAAGCTCGAACTTGAACTTCGCTAACCTATATATATTTCCAACATTCTATTCTTAATTTTCAAAGTAGACGTTAGCGTCAATGACAAGTAAAATACTTCCTCTGACCCGGTCATTAATACTTATATGAAATATAAACAAAATGAAGAGCCATAAGTCTTATTTCTAATTCTTATTTAGATTTCAAACATTAAAATTAGCTTTCTACTGATTTTGATTTAAATTCTTTTTGCGATGGATTCAGGTCGTGTAAAATATATCACTTCTTTCTTCTCATCATGAAATAACTAGATACTCTTGTGATTTCAATCTAACTTAAAAGTGTTTCTATTGATTTTGATGTAAGTTTTATATTGAAATAATAAATTATGAATGTCCTTTTACAGTTAAAAATGTGAATGCTTGTAAAATATATAAGCGAACCGTTTTCATTATAGCTTCACGTAATGAATAATTACAGCTTCACGTGATCTCATTATGCGCTAAAACCGTTTTCATTTCGTCCTGGAATAATTACAGCTTCACGTGATCTGATTATGAGCTAAAAACCGTTTTCATTTCATCCTGGAATAATTACACCTTCACATGATCTCATTATGAGCTAAAACTATCATAGATGAAGGGGAGGCTTTGAAAACCTTGAAGTCATATACCTTATGCCTAATTTTGAAGAAGCACATCATCTTAACTTGAACTTTTATGCAAAATTTACTTGGTCCAAAATATTCAACTTAGCACATCATTAGTCCTAGACGAACTATCTTACTTTAAGTGCTGTTTGGTCGTATCACCAGTTAAGAAGGCATCTCTAACTTACCTCTAGGTTGACAAGTTTAAAAACTATCCTACAAATACTATCCCTATATGGTATAAAAAGACTACTGATAATTTGGACCGTCAAATACAGTTATGTTTTCCCCACAAAAAAAAAACCCTTGACTTCCAAGGAGGAAGATCTTTGTTTTAATTCCAAATGTATTATACCCATCTAGAATCAGATCACCTGATTTGGCTTCCACAGGTACAACAATTTAAGATGGTATTTATTAATTAGTGTTACACCTGCACGCTCAATTCTGATATGATAAATATATACAAAAGACAAAAGCAGGAGATACCCAACTCTGATATGATAAATATATTAAATGGAGGAGTTACCCAAAAGAGACGTTAATCTCTGAATGGCCTCTGGTGGAGCTGGTGAGGGAGAAAAGGTTTCCTTGCAAAGCTCGTAAACCATCTGCACTACGTTACTACTGTTCATTTGCGCTACATAAGGAGAATCTTTCCTTTTTCTAAATTCTTTTAAGCGACAGGACCATGAGCTAGAACTGTAACTTCCCTTAACTATGATGACGGCTTCGTTATTTTTAATATGAATCCGATAAGCCGCAGAAAACCCAAATGTTTACTTTATAATGGAATCTGTATTTATGCTTGGCAGTTGCAGTAAAGGGGGATCAGAGACAATTGCCTAAGATCAAAACACTCAAAATTAGAGACAAAGCATAAACAATTCACACATAAAATATTAGTTATGGCATTTTTATTAATCACACAAAATATGATGATTATAATGATGAATCATGTAAAAGGTATTTATATTTTTCTAACTGTTTTGACATGCATTCACATACAACGACAAGTCTATCAGTTAACTCGACTTGACTAACACTCAAATACTCAATCACTTAATTAACTCATTCTCTATCCTTATAACTAACTCCACCTGCCAGAATAATTACAATTTCTAACCAAAACAACATAATTTGTTTTGGGAGCAACAGAAAAGAAAACAAACCGGTGTGTAGGTGTATTTATATTTTCAATGGGCTATTAGACGGTCATCTCGACAGAAGGATTGGAATTTTCTATACCTTTTATGTGCAATTTTTTATACTTTTAAAATTTTCATTCCAGATCAATTCTTGAATAGGAAATGAGGTTGTTCCTCCACTTCGGGAATGGAAGTATTTCATCTTTTTACATTTGTTAAAGTGCATCCAGCTTGGTAAATAAATATTAATGTTATTTTGGACTAATAAAAATACAGATTTTTATGCGCAAAGCTTCCTCGTTGGTATGAATATTAAAGTTATTGTGTACCAATTATAAAACTGAACATGTGAATCATCATGCAACTTGGAGAACGGAAAACACTTCCGTGGCGAAAATTTTGTATTCCTCTTCCGTGACAAAAAAACTAAATTTCTTAATTCATTTGCTTAATTTCATATGATGACATATTTAACATAAAATCAATTTTGTATTCCTCTTCCGTGACCAAAAAAAACTAAATTTATTAATTCATTTGCTTAGTTTCATATGATGACATTTTTAACATAAAATGTTAAGGATTTTAATTATCTTACGATTTTTCTTTTATTCTCTCTAGAGAAATATAGATATTTAGTTCACCTCAAAGCACACGAAATAGGCTCCCGAATTTTTGGAGGGTAGTAGTTAGATTGTTGGGTATTTTTCAATGGGGAAAATACCAAAAACCAAATATTCAAACACACAGAGCCAATGCTCTGTTTTAGCTTTTTGTGCAGAGGAAGACTAAAAAAAATTTCACTGAGAGACAGAGTATTTCACCACCATAAAACATTTCCATTCATTAAAATATATGCCTGATACATATTCATCCTCTTTGCTGAGAGGGATTCACCACACAAAAAAAACATTCAACAAAAAAAATTTACTCTGTTTCACCTGAGAATTCACTGAACTGGGTTTACTGCTGTAAATTCCCTTTTACATTCATTGCTGTGACACACACTTTTCTGCTGTAATAAAAATTCACACATACATACAAATGCGCTCCACCATTTTCTTTATGCACTGCTGTGCAAAACCACACATGGTTTTTCTACTCCTCAGTTTTACGATGGCCAACACAACCACCATTACAACCCACGAGCATATTTCTCCTTGGCTCGTTCATATATTTTTTTTTAACTCGTGTCTATGTTCTTTTTACATACCATTACCCAAAAAAATTGTCAACGCATAAAAAAACATAAAAAAAAATTACGTACCCATATCCCATACAAAACTTAGTTAATGAGCATATGCGCCCATACCTCCGATTAAAAAAAACTTACGTGCAATATATGAAAACTTCAATATACTACCTAACACTATGACATTTCATTAATTAAATGTATGGTCAACAAAACTTAGATTTACTTCACGCAATATTTAATTTGATGCAGGAGTGGCGGTCAAACTCAAGAATTTAACCCACGCAAACCTTTAAATGCACCTCGTACGCAGCTTTGGTTTATCAACGGTGGAGAGCGATGGAGTAAATCCAACGGTGGAGAACAATATCGGAAGGCCAACATATGCTGAACATTAATACCCGAGAAAATGACGTTGGGATACGTCAGGGGTGAACCACGTGTCAGCTCTAAAATTTCTCGGGTTCGATCATCGGAAAATCCCTTTTGTCGGAATGTGACCCGAGAGCTCTCCGGCGAGTTTGTTGACCGATTTCTGGCAGCGGCGTTGAAATTATGATTTCAACACTCCCCTTTAATTTCAACAGCTGGGCATTCAGTCATACCCAGACACTTCCTCAAAAATTCAAAGCTCTTCTGATCAAGTGGCTTTGTCAAAATGTCTGCTACCTGTTCTTGAGTTCTGCAATGTTCTAAGATAATTTCTCCATTGTTCACCAATTCTCTGATGTAGTGAAACCTTGTATCAATGTGTTTCGTTCTCTTATGAAACACTGAATTCTTTGACAATGCAATAGCTGAGTTATTGTCACAAAATATCACTGTCGCTTTTTCCTGCTGTTGGCCTAAGCTTCTCAACATTCTTCTCATCCACACTGCTTGACATGCTGCTGCTGTAGCTGCCACATATTCAGCCTCTGCTATAGACAATGCTACAATGGACTGCTTCTTAGAAGCCCATGAGATGGCTCCTGAACCCATATGAAAAACATAACTGGAAGTGCTCTTCCGATCATCTACACTTCCAGCCCAATCGCTATCTGTGTACCCAACCAAATCTGAATGTTCTGAGGCATTATATACAATTCCAAACATTTTGGTACCTTTGACATACCTCAAAATTCTCTTTGTTGCCTGCCAATGTGCCTCCTTCGGCCTCTCCATGAACCTGGAAATTAAACTAACAGCATACATTAAATCAGGCCTAGTTGCTGTTAAATACATAAGGCTGCCCACAATGCTTTTATACAAGCTATGATCAAAATCCTTGCTGTTGTCCTCTCTGCTGAGTTTTAATCCCATCACTGTGGGAGTGATTGCTGCCTTGCATTCTTCCATCTTAAATCTGCCCAAAACTTGATTTACATATCTTGCTTGAGATATAAAAATTCATTTTTCATTTTGATCTACTTCTATGCCTAAGAAGTATCTCAACAAACCCATGTCAGTCATTTCAAATTTATCCTTCATGACTGATTTAAAATTCTCAATAAGATAAATATCATTTCCAGTGAAAATAACATCATCTACATATAAGACAACAATTAAAATTTTACCATCCTTTTCCTTGATGTAGACTGTGGGCTCTCCTTCACATTTGTCAAATTCATTATCTAATAGATATGAATCTATCCTGCTGTACCATGCTCTTGGCGCTTGCTTCAGCGCATAAAGAGCTTTCTTCAATTTGCACACTTTGTGCTCTTCACCTTTCTTCTCATATCCGAGAGGCTGTTCAACATAAACCTCTTCCTTTAACACTCCATTTAGGAATGCTGATTTCACATCCATTTGGTAGACTTTCCATTTGTTTTGTGCTGCTATGGACAGCACTGCTCTCACGGTTTCCATCCTTGCAACCGGTGCGAAAGTCTCCTCATAGTTTCTCCCATATTGCTGCTTGTAGCCTTTGACAACCAGCCTTGCCTTGTGCCTTTCTATCTTGCCTTCAGCATTGCTCTTGGTCTTATAGACCCATTTCACACCAATGACTTATTTGCCTTTTGGTAACTCAACCAAATCCCATATTTTGTTTCTCTCTATGGCATTCATCTCCTCATCCATAGCTTCTATCCATTTCCTATCTTTAATTGCTTCTTCGAAATGAATAGGATCATCAACATGACAATACAAGGAAAATAAGGAATTCATTCCTTCTTCATAAATTTCACTTAGATTTCTAAATTTCTTACCTCTTTCACTTGGTGTGCAAGTGCTTGAAGATGCACTTGTGTTTCCTCCTTGTGGTGTGCTTGGAGAAGCACTCTCATTGATCCTCAATGGTGTTCCTTGCTGTCCTTGTGTTGGTGCTGTTGTTTGGGGATGCACTTCAGCCACTTCCTCTTCATCTTCATCATGAGACAAACAGTTCTTGACATTCACTGTTTTCTCTATGCTTCCATCCCAAGCTTCTTCCTCAATGAATTGAACATCCCTGCTTACAAAGAACTTCTTGGTAGATGGGATGTACAGCCTGTAGGCCTTGGATTCATCACTGTATCCAATGAAGATGCATTTCTCCCCTTTGCTGTCCAACTTCCTCCTTAGCTGATCTGGTATGTGTGCATAGGCCACACACCCAAAAACTCTCATGTGGGTGACTCCTTGCTTTCTCCCACTCCATGCCTCTTCTAGAACTTTGTTCAAGACTGCTTTTGTAGGACACCTGTTCAGTATATAAACTGCACAATGTACAGCTTCAGCCCAATACTCATTTGGCAAATGCTTTGCCTTCAACATGCTCCTCGCCATATCCATGATGATCCTGTTCTTCCTTTCAGCAACTCCATTTTGCTGCGGAGTGTACCTTGTTGTAAACTGTTTATGAATTCCATTTTCTCTACAAAATCTTAGGAATTCCTTGGAGATATACTCACCTCCTCTATCAGTTCTCAATACTTTTATGTGCAGCCCACTTTGGTTCTCCACAAGTGCTTTGAAATTTTGGAATTTCTCAAAGACTTCACTTTTGTTCTTGAGGAAATATATCCAAGTCTTTCTTGTAAAATCATCAATGAATGTCAAGAAATATAGGCTGCCAGCTAATGATGGAGCTTGCATTGGTCCACACAAATCTGAGTGGATAATCTCTAAGGGTGCCTTTGCCCTTATGCTTTTCCCTAATGGAAAATTTTCTCTATGTTGTTTTCCCAATATGCAACCTTCACAAAGGCTGTCCGGCTTCTCTATCAATGGTAATCCCTTTACCATTCCTTTTCTGCTCAATAAGTTTAGACCTCCAAAATTTAGATGCCCGAATCTCAAGTGCCATAACCAGTTCTCATCCTTTGGCACGCTTTGGAAGGCCTCTTGGGTAACTGCTGCAATTTCTCCTTTGTTTTTCAAATCTGGCCTGATCCTGAGAGGGAACATCATGTTCCTTGTCATCTTCACTTCAGCAATGCATCTTTTGCTGGGTGGTATATCCATGATGGTGCATACATCATTTTTAAAGAAAACATTGTACCCCTTATGGACAAGCTGTCCAATACTCAAGAGGTTACATCTCATTCCGGGGACATAGTATACATCTGCTATGGTTTTCCTTTCTCCTTGCTTTGAAAATATTTTTACTTCTCCTTTTCCCATAACAGACACTTTACTATCAGTTCCTAGTGTGACTTCTGATTTCACATTTTTATCTAGGGCAGAAAAGAAGGCTATGTTTCCGGTCATATGGTTGCTGCAACCTGAGTCTAAAAACCAAATGTCCTCACTGTTTGTTTCAGCCATGTTACAGGCTAACAACACATTGTTTTGACTGCTGTTTTCTCTAGTGACATTTGCATTTTGTCTGCTGTTCTTATCATGCTGTTTCTTTCTACAATCACTAGCATAATGTCCATACTTTTTGCAATAATAGCATTGAACATTAGATTTATCATACCTTTGTCCTTGAGCCTGATACTGATCTCTTTTTTGGCTGCTGCCTTGACCTTGGTTCTGATTTGGATTGCTGCCTCTTCCTTGTGCATTTGATGGACTGTTCCTTCCACCTCTATTCTGGCTTCTGCCTCTTCCTCTTCGGTTTCCTCTTCCTTGACCTCTTCCTCTTCCAAAGGACATCTGGGTCTTGAAGGCTTGCTCAAGAGATGAGTTTTCATTCCTACTCAACCTCTGCTCATGTCTTATCAGTGATGCATGTAGCTCATCAACTGAATAGTTTGAGAGATCCTTTGTCTCTTCAATGGTGGTGACTATGGCATCAAACCTTGAGGGTAAGACCCTCAATATTTTCTCCACTATTCTTCTATCTTCAATTGTTTCTCCATGAGTTCTCATTTGTGTGATTACACCAATCACATGAGTGAAGAATGATTCAATGTTGTCTGACTCCTTCATGTTCAAGTTTTCAAAATCCTTTCTCAGCAATTGTAGTTTTCCTGTCTTCACTCTCTCCATGCCTTGATAGGCTGTCTTGAGGGTTTGCCATGCTTCATTTGATTTTTTAGCTGCTGCTATCCTTGGAAATATACTCTGGTCTACTGCTAGATGCAACAATAAAATGGCCTTTGCATCCTTCTTCCTATTGCTCTTTAGGAGATCTCTCTCTCCCTGAGTTAATGCATTGAACTCAGTTTCATTTCCTGGTTCTTCAAAACCATCTTCAACTATTTCCCATAAATCTTGAGAGGCAAACAGAGCTCTCATAGTTATTGACCAGTAGTCATAGTTCTTCCCATTAAACTGTGGGAGCTGGGTGTTAAACATACCCATACCAGTGCTTGTGCTAGCCATTCCTTGACTGTGTATTTAAAACTGACTGTCTCTTTAGTAACAAACAAGATAGCTGTGAAGAATACCTGAATCCTTCGTTGTCTGAGTCTTCTGTCTGCCTGAGAAGTTTTGCTGCAGCAACAACCTTCTCCCTTCAGCTTCTTTAACTTCTTTAAAGAGCCTAAGCCTGCTCTGATACGACTGTTGGGTATTTTTCAATGGGGAAAATACCAAAAACCAAATATTCAAACACACAGAGGCAATGCTCTGTTTTAGCTCCAGGATCTTTTTGTGCATAGGAAGACTAAAAAAAATTTCACTGAGAGACAGAGTATTTCACCACCATAAAACATTTCCATTCATTAAAATATATGCCTGATACATATTCATCCTCTTTGCTGAGAGGGATTCACCACACAAAAAAAAAACATTCAACAAAAAAAATTTACTCTGTTTCACCTGAGAATTCACTGAACTGGGTTTACTGCTGTAAATCCCCTTTTACATTCACTGCTGTGACAGACACTTTTCTGCTGTAATAAAAATTCACACATACATACAAATGCGCTCCACCATTTTCTTTATGCACTGCTGTGCAAAACCACACATGGTTTTTCTACTCCTCAGTTTTACGATGGCCAACACAACCACCATTACAACCCACGAGCATATTTCTCCTTGGCTCGTTCATATATTTTTTTAACTCGTGTCTATGTTCTTTTTACATACCATTACCCAAAAAAATGGTCAACGCATAAAAAAACATAAAAAAAATTATGTACCCATATCCCATACAAAACTTAGTTAATGAGCATATGCGCCCATACCTCCGATTAAAAAAAACTTACGTGCAATATATGAAAACTTCAATATACTACCTACCACTATGACATTTCATTAATTAAACGTATGGTCAACAAAACTTAGATTTACTTCACGCAATATTTAATTTGATGCAGGAGTGGCGGTCAAACTCAAGAATTTAACCCACGCAAACCTTTAAATGCACCTCGTACGCAGCTTTGGTTTATCAACGGTGGAGAGTGATGGAGTAAATCCAACGGTGGAGAACAATATCGGAAGGCCAACATATGCTGAACATTAACACCCGAGAAAATGACGTTGGGATACGTCAGGGGTGAACCACGTGTCAGCTCTAAAATTTCTCGGGTTCGATCATCGGAAAATCCCTTTTGTCAGAATGTGACCCGAGAGCTCTCCGGCGAGTTTGTTGATCGGTTTCTGGTAGCTGCATTGAAATTACGATTTCAACATAGATTTGTCATAATTTGAAAGGAAAAAATAAGAAAACTATAAAAGAAAAGACATTAGTTTTCTAAAAATTCTAGAAACATTTAAAATCTCATAGGGATAAAGTTTTTTGAAACTTAATTTTGGATTCTCTAAAAGGGTTACTAGATTTGGTATTGTGATTTGATGGATTTAAAAAAAAATTTGAATTTATAGTTTTGTTATGTTAATTTGTTTGGTTGGGTTTGGAGTATATTTTAAAATTATTTTGTTTGGTTAAGAGTTAGTTTTTCTAGGATGTAAAGAAACAAGTTAAAAACCCAATACCTAAAAGCATCTAGTAGGAGTGAAGGCATGCTCCTTGTGCTCCTTATGCTCCTTTACTGACCACAATGGGTAATTCTAGGTGGCATGGGTTTCCTTGAATAAAGGTGCTTTGTCAGTGTACATTCTTAAATCGCAGCCAACTATGGCATTATGGTTGTCCTCAATACTGGTTTGACAATTTAGTTATGATGGGTTTTCCCATTGGTTAAAACAAAAAAGTCATTTTTCTTGGCATGATATCATAGAGTCGAGTTACAAATATCCATTATGTTAAAATAAATGAAAATGGGAGAAGCATTGGAATTACTCCAAAAAATAAGATTTAACAAGAAGAATTATCCACACCTTACATTAATGAAGATGACCTTGATTGGGCTCATTAAAATATCCCCAACGAATCTAGAAATTCAAAGGAAGCATGGCAACTTTTTAACATTTTTTCATTTTTTAAACACATGAAAATATTTCGTTAATTTTGAAATAGATTTTGAAACCAATGTTGAAATAGTTTCAACTAGGACAAATTTGTCATGAAAGATCAGAAGATTTGTAGCACAAAGAAATATGTGAGTGAAGAAAAAAGGGACACAACAATTCAAATCATAGAGGTATCACTCAACTATGTTCTTACACTTTCTTCCAGATAATGAGCATTCCAATGTGAAGTGTGATTAATTTTTTTTCAAGAAAAATTGGAACTTTAACTGTAAAAGGATAGGAATCTAAAATGTGGAAGGTTCATTTTATTTCAATTCTACATGATGCACACTTACTTGGCCCAATCCATCGCCTTCTGGCATAACCTCTCTTGCCACTCTTGATTTCTTATACGCACTCCGACCTGATCCTTGACGTAACCACGTAGGATTACTTAACAACTTTATCAATACTATGCAGTAGTGCTCAATACACAAAAATTTCCTCTTAGCCCTTGTAAGTGATGAGGCCCTATCACCCTATCACAAAGGCCCAAATAGTCTATCAATTGCAATTTAACTATTTGGAAACCCCACTTACTCAGCACACTAATCATTCTGACATAACTAGCCTTAGCTACTCTCGGCCCCGCACCTTCGTGATGTCTTCGTAAAAACACAACATGACAAAATGAAATATGAAACAATGCTTAACCTTCTATTCTCAGGTGAAGGCTTATTTGGCTCATGGTCACATGCTCAATAGTGACTAGGATTTCCACTCAAACTTGGTCCTCAAGAGTCTATGGTCATGATCTAATGACCAGAGAGTGATTACCATAACTTGATGCATTGTCAGTGTGGGCACATTTCAATCGCCAAGATCCAATGAAAAAACTTGATGGTAGTGATGGGACGTGGGGGCATCCCCTTTATGACATCAGCGGGGGGATGTGGGTTTCTGCACTCTTAGTTCCCTTCACATTTCTGATGAGTAAATCCAATGGAAATGGATTAATGGAATGGATCAATAGCTTGGGAAGGTAGGTACACCCATGAAGTTAGCGATGAAGTGTGGAGGGGATGGAGGGCGGGTGGTCCACACTTGTGATTCCCACTCTTATTTTAGAACCTTGACTTTTGAATTCCCATGATTTGTTGACTCATTATTTGATGTTGATCCCAAGTTTTGTCACACTATGTAACAACATTCCTTTCTCGTAATTTCAAACTAATATTTCCACACTCCTTGATCTTCTTCATGATAGAATTAGGATAGGGCAAGCTTCCATTCTTTCCTTTGTGTGGTAGTGGGGCTTCTGCGAGGTATTCAAAATTGTGAGTGCTAGACCAATCTTATTTGTCCTTAAGGATGGATTGTGTATACATTACTAGTATGTTACTGTTACACATCATTTTGATATTGTCCATGTACTCCCCGTTTCATGATCTTGGAGGACCTCTACAGTGAACCCTACATGCTCTCCCTTCATGAAGAAACTCCCATTGTGTCCCTCTTCATGAGCAAAACAATTTCCTTTTGCATCATTTCCCAAAAATCTTCTGTTTTTCCCAGTTTACAAGACCAGCGCTAATTACCTGTGTCCTCCTCGCACTAATATGCAGGGATTACAAATATCCCTAGCACTGACCACAATGACTAAACTTTGTTCTAGTTGCACTGATCCTCTTTTGGAAAGTTTTTTAAATAAGGAGCCAAACCTTCCAACTCTAGAAGCTTCATAATGGAAGCCCGGTAAATGGTTGAGCCAAATGGAGTCGAGGATGTGAGTTTGGGCTTATTTCCCCTATTAGGATGGAACTACCTCAAGAGATAAGACCTTCTCCCACAAGAAGAGGAACCATCTCCCTTCCATCCATGCTATATAAACCTCCACTTTTCCTAAGCACAAGCTAGTGTTGGTGTGCTAATTCTAATTAGGCTCTAGTTGAAGTTTTGATTGTGGAGTAATTAGCAAGTTATTCATAGTTGTAGCTCTCTAGTTGTGTGTGAGGGAGAAGTGAGAATTTGGTTCAGTGTGAAGACTAAAGGGAAGAGCCTTAAAACTACCATTTTTGAGGCCATCATGGAATGCTAAAGGAACTGTGTGGGAACTCGGATTTGTCAGAGGAGAACAACAACATCAAGACAATGGTTGTAATCTCTTCTTGATCTAATATATATGAAACTATCGATTGATTTCCTACATAATATGTCATCTCACATGTTTATGGCTTAATGTTTCTTGACTTGTTAAGTAGGTTGAATACAATTTGTCTATTATCACGATTGTTGTTTGTTGTTGTTTACTTGTTTCAGGTGTTTGTAGAAGAAAACGACAGATAGTTGGAGTGAGGAAACAAGGTCATCACCAAATAGGATAAGCATAATAAGAGGTAGGCCCTCTTAATTCGCTTCTAACCTAAGGAAATATTCTATAGA
This sequence comes from Pinus tabuliformis, assembly GCA_031772625.1. Taxonomy (NCBI): domain Eukaryota; kingdom Viridiplantae; phylum Streptophyta; class Pinopsida; order Pinales; family Pinaceae; genus Pinus; species Pinus tabuliformis. Next base: position 1,928,034,739 of record CM062816.1, on the reverse strand, counting down.
ATGTCTTTTTTGCGGCTAGACCCACTCTCACACTGAGGAATTGTTTGTGTCCGCACTTAGAATTTTATTTCACCACAAATTGGGGACTTCGCTGGGGAAACCAATCCTTCTATTTCTCATTTGGAATTTCATGGTTTTGTGTGAACTTCTCTAGTTTCTTCATTTCCCTTTAGTTTTGTCTGCTTTGCTTTGTTTACTACTCTGGGTCTGAAATTCACAGTAGCAAGTCTCATCTCAACTTTTGAAAAAAATTATTTTCTCTTTGCATCCTCGCTCGGTGCACTTATTTCCCTAATAGTCACGTCGATCAGTGCAATATGCTAAGAAAAAGTCGTGTCGACCACCTTCTGGCGCTTGTTGTCAGTTAGGCGGTCGTGCTGATGCCTGTAAGTGAAGATTAGGGTTCACCCCAAATCTTGGCCAGTGTGTCTTGCTCTCTTGATTTCTGCATTGTAAGTTGTTTAGACTGTCTTCTCCCTGACTCGAAAGCTACATTTCACTTAGTTTATTTGCTTTTTGACTTGCCTTATTTTTTCTTGATTTCTTGGGTCCTTGGATGGTTTGTGGCCCTAGGGCATCAAGGTTGTCATCCGTTCAGTTGGTTATGAACTCAGCAAGTCAAGTTGTTGGTGCATTTACTCCTTTCATTTCATTTATAGTCCTCTTATCACTTTGGGTCTCCATTACACAAGTTTGAAAAGTTTCGTTTTCTTGTCTAAACATCTCTTTTCTGGCATAGATCAAATTGTTTGTCTTGTTTTGGTAGAGTCATTGCGTCATTAGTTTGAAAGAGATTCTCTTTTTGTGTTTTTCGTTTGCTTGAGAATTGATTGTCTTGAAACTTTTTCATTGAAGTGTTTTGGGAGATTCATTTTGTCATTTCATGAAAATTACATAATTCTAGTTTGTTGTGTCAATATGTTACGTTAGTAAGCATCATTGAAGACTAGGATTTCATTTTCATTTGAAAAGGAAAAAGAATTCTCTTTACTTTTAAAAGGACTGTTCAAAGTGTACTTGCTAGAAAACTAGGAATTGGAATGAATTTTTCATTAGTTTATTTTTTCGAAAAGTGAAGTAGTGAAAAATAATTTTGCTTTCGGTTGCTTGGTTGTTTTCATTTCATTATGATTTCTACCCTCCCTAGTGTAGAAAATTCATCTAATTGAAAGGGTATTGTCTCATTTAGCTGCATTTAGGACTTTTCGAGTCACATTGCTAAGGCCTGAAAACTGAGACATAATTCAAGATATATTCTAAAATGAGCTCAATTAACCTAAGGCTCATTTGAAACCTAACGATCATATCTAGAAGGTCTAGGCTAGAGACATGTTCCGACGTCTTTAAACCTAGCAGATGTCGTTAGCTTCAACACTAGATCGTGCTAGTACAGACTTGTGTTCGCTATACCGTCAAGTACATAAAGGGAGAACCCTCTAGGCTACAATCCTTTATCCACAGGAAGCCGAGTCTGCTGCCTTGCAAACATGATACACCGAACACAACATTCGGGGAGATTGCCTGCTCATACTTCTCAGTTCACCGGGAGGTATTCTGCAGTTCACGGTTGCCTATTAATCCTTTTTACCTAGATCATCCAGAGTAGTCATTTGATATTTTTGACTCATTAAACTTAAAAGATCATTTAAGCACTTGTCCTTTCGAGCTCGTTTCCAATCGAAAGTGATAGAGTCATCTTTACTTATTTATCGACTCTTAAAACATGAAAGAGCACCAGTTTATTTATGTGTCATAAAAAATTGTTGCCCACGATCTTATAACATTCCGTTAGTCTTTTTCAAATGAAATTGTGAGTTTTCCGTAATGTACATTTGAAAGCCTTGAAAATTATCTCTCTTTTCCTGCTAACTAAGACAAGGTCGTCGTGGTTGAACCATCTGGTTCACCTAGTTCCTCTTCCTCTCCTCCATCTGAAATATTGTCTATCGAGCCTTTTCCTGAATTACGAGAGTCACTCGAGGACCAAGGTGTTGAACTCAGAATCATTCAGAGAATTCGAACTTTTTCATCTCATCCTCCGCCTACTTTAGAAACTGGGTGACCTTCGGATATTAGCCTAAAATCTCTGGACAATCCCGTCTAGACTCCTGACAGTTCACCAACTACTGAAGGTCAACTTGGACTGGTTATATATCCTTTGAATCCTTTGTGCGACCCTGTTGTGATATCACCACAGTGTCTGTATAGTCTGGATGATCAGTCAAGTGTTCCTTTGGAATTATCCCCTCATACATATTCGGTTTTTCGTTGTCCCTTGTTCCCAACTATGGAACCTGAAGGCAAAGCTCTAGTTACCTCTTCAGATCAATCAGAAATTTCTACTCCACACACTGTTGAAGAGGAAGAGCATCAATTTCCTCCACAAGGTATCCCCTACACGGGGAGCATTCCCATCAGTGTGTATTAGGATTTTCCACCTAATTATGTGACTTTAGCATAGTTGTTATTAGGTACACCTAGTGCCTCATCAGTTTATCGCAACCCTGTTTGGGCATAGGGCACCATGCCTACTATAGTTCCGTTCATTCAGAATCTGACATTCCAACAAGCGATGCTTTCTACAGTTACCTCTGTCCCGGTGCAACCCACCATTCTGAACCCTCTTGTCTCGTCCATCCAAGTCACCTGTCCAGTTCAACCGATGGTCTCGAGGCATGTTGTGTCCATTTTTCGACCCCTCCAATAAGTGGACAAGATGTACCACCACCTGGGGGGGCAGAATCTGAGTGTTCTATGTTGTCAGGCACAACCAATATGAGTAGCTCACAGGCTCACATGGTTGGTATGAACCAACCTTCTTCTGGTCCTATCCAAAACCCTGCTGGTCTTGCTGGATCAAGCAATATCCAGTAACAACAGGTCCAAAATCCCATTGGTCCATCCGAGTCAAGCAATTTCCAGTATCAATAGCCTTGTGAGGCTTAGGTTTAGTACAAAGATCCTTATGTACCATATGGCTCTCAAGGAATGGTAAATCCGCCTTACGTCCTTTAGCCTGGATAGCATGGTCAGCCTGGTCCATTTACTTTTCCAGGTGGCTACGGTCAGATACAGTTCAGAAATTTTCCGAGAACTGTTCAAGTACCCTTACAATAGCAAGGGCAGCCTCTGTAGCAACAAGGGTCGTCCACACAGCAGCAGGGGCATATTATGCCACAATAAGGGCAATTGCAACAACTGCAGGGGCAACCCTTGCAAAAATTCCAGCAAACCATGCAGTCGTAGATGCAGTATGCTCCATAAACCTCCCAGCCTATGTCTTCGCAAAGGAAAACCTCTGCAGTTTCATGGACAATATTTATAGTTGCAACGTCAACCCTTACTGCAGTAGAACCAACCCGGCTAGCAACAACCCTTGTATACATATCAACATGGTCAACCCTTGCGAAGACAAGGTCACGATCAAGTCCTGCAACAGCAGGCCCAAAATCCTAATGTCCAAAGGCAACAAGTTCTTAATCCTTTTGTCCAAGGGCAGTAGGTCCAAAATCCCTATCTCCAAGGATAGCAAGTGAAAAATCCTTATGTCCAAGGACAACGGATCCAAAATCCTCTTGTTTAGGGGTAGCAGGTTCAAAACCCGTATGTTCAGGGAAAACAGGTGAAGTATCCATATGTCCAAGGTCAACAAGCTCAACAACCTTTTAACCCGTATGTTCCTTATTGGCAACCTCTGTCCGAATAGTTTCAAGGCTTTCAAGGTTAAAATCCTCCCTATGGCCAACGTAACCTACAGTGGGGGCAAAATCAGATGCCATATGGCCAAAACCCTCCACTATGGGGATAGAATCCTTACTAGCAGTGATGGGCTCCTCTGGTTGGACCCTCTTATCGACCTCCAATTCCTTTCAATAATCAATTGTCATTCTTGGCTACACTAGAGTTGCCAAATGTGTCTTGACTCACGAATGATCCAATTCTTCATTCGGCATACTAGCCTTTGGTCTCATCCAAGATCCCTAGCGATTGCTCAAAGTTCAATGGGAAAGAAAAATAAGATTTTCAAGCCCATGTGATGACATATCACTTATGGCGCTCTTCAAATTCCTATGTTGATGATTCTATCCGTCTCCGTCTTTTCCAACGAACCCTTACACATGCTGCAGCCAAGTGGTACATCAAACTTCCTCGAAGTACTTACCATGACTTCAACTCTTTAGCCATGGCTTTCCTCAGGCATTTCCAATTGCCAGTTCACTATGCAATTGACACCTATTTTCTTACATCGCTCAAGAAAGATACTGTCATGCACATCTCCAATCACATCCATGAATGGAGACATAGACGTCGCCTGATAAAATTTGAAATTGTTGATCAGTTGCTAACCGAATGGTTTACCAAGTCATTCGTCGCTCCAATTTCTCGCAATATAGCTATGGGTGGATGTGTTACCGAAGAGCAAGCCATTGCTCATGCCCAATACTTAGACCTCGTTTATTCTTATTCTGGAACTTTCTATGAGTTATTACCCAATTCTCCCTAGCAATTATTCGATCCAATGACATTGAAGTCAATGGCTACACCTCCTGTTGATGTAGTAATTGGTTCAGTGTCCCAGACCCCTGCCAAATATTCTTCCAAATAGAAGTCTGTCTCGAACACTGCTTCCAATAGTCCCTCCCAAAATCCACCTGGCCCTTGTAAAACCTCAAAGGTCCACACTATTCATTCTACCACATCGGACAAATCCTTGAAAGGTAAGAAGAAAGGCAAAGGCAAGGGTAAAGCCGATGCCGCAAGAGAGAGTCCTCCTAAGCCGTATGTTGGTGATTATTCACAATGGAAACTTAAGTATCCATGCCTCATTTGTGTGGAAGATCACTATACTAAGGATTGTCCCCAACGATTTGAAGTTAGTCGTTTTCTCAAAGGGACCCCAGTTGTTCTTAAAGCGCTGTTTCCATCTCAGCAGACTCAAATGGTAGACCAGCCTCAATCATCTGCTTCCTCAGGATCACAAGTTTTCATGATGAGTACGCCTATTAATGTGGCTACTAGATCAAAGGATTATCAAAATCTTTCTTCGATAGCTGGGAAAGAGAAAGAGGCCACCCCTTCTTCTTCTACCCCGAGTTCTGGCCCTCTTCATATTGAGCACCCTAACCCTGATTCCGCCATTTTACCACCTTCTCGAGTTGTGTGAAGGAAGTCCTCATACAATCCCAACTCTCGAGCCGCTCAGCACTATAATATTTTTGAGGATTTGGTTCAAGCGCCATCAGCTATGTCTACTATCAAGGTATTCCAAAGTTGTCTGTCTCAGCAGAAATCATTACTGTCGACTATTGGAGGTATTGATCCTACCAATTCCAATTTGATATGTTTTGATCTAGAGAACCACGTTCTGCGAGTGCCTCATAATATTTCCTTTCTCATTCAAGTAATCATCAATGAGAAAACCATTCATAGGACTGTCATCGATGAAGGTGCTTCTACTTGTATCATCTCAGTTGCTTGCTAGAAGGCAATTGGTTCTCCTACTTTGAACCAATCCCCTAACACTTTGGAAGCTTTCGATGGGCGCGATTCGTGACCATTCAGTGTCTTACCCAAGCTTTCCATTACTTTGGAGGGAAAGACAATAGATGTCGAGGTGGAGATTGTTGACGCTAATCTCAATTATAATCTTTTACTGGGACGGAGTTGGACCCATGCCATGCATGTTGTTTCAGCCTCCCCGTTCTGCATGATTTGTTTTCCCCATCAAGGGAAGATCGTCACAGTCGCCCAATTGTCCTTCTTTTCTTCTTCCTCCTCAGATGGAAATATTTTGTATGTCACACATACCGGTGCTCCTTATGAGAGTGTGGGGGAAGGACTTTTTAAAGATTCTGCCTTGATGGGAATTTCTCCACCCCCACCTCCTCGTGTTGCCTTTGTCAACATGATCTCATTCAAATCTTGATCCTTGGGTCAAACCTTTACTAGATATTGTTGATACTTGGGGTGAGGTTATGCCACTTAGTCCTTCCGAAGTCAATTATGTGGAAATTGTTTCGGCTTCAAGTTCCGCATCCTCTTATTTTCCTGTTTCAAGGACATCTATCAATACGCATTCTCAATCCCCATGGCTTGGTGCTTCGAAATCTTCTGATCCCTTAGCCAAGACATTTCTTGCTAACGAGAGTATCATGAAAGTAATGTCTCTGGAGGAACCACCTTGGAACAATACCCATCATCATTCCTTGTTCCTGCCTAGCCCGATGGTCATGTCTACTTGTCTCGAAGAGTTCTCTTCTCAGTTACCTTCGCTACCGCTTCAAGCACCGATCATGACTCATGAAGTATGGTTGAAAGGAACTTTGGGTAGCATTACCCAAATGATGCCAATTGATATTTCTGTCAAGCCTAGTGTCATTGAAAATGTCCATATCAAGGTAACTTGTTCTCCAGATGAGATCAAGATATATACTCATCTGTTCCAAGAATTCTGTGATGTGTTTGTGTGGTCATATGAGGAAATCCTGGCATTTATCCTAGCATCATCGTGCATGAAATACCGACTTATTCTCTCACAAAGCCGATTCGCCAACGGCTCCACCCAGTGCACCCTAGGAAAGCAATAGCTATCAAGGGTGAAGTTGAAAAACGTCTCAAACCTCTATTCATTTATCTGATCCCTCTCACAGATTGGGTATCAAATATTGTACTAGTGGCAAAGAAACAAGGCACGATCCACGTCTATGTCAATTACCATGATCTCAATCGTGCCTGTCCTAAGGATAACTATCCCACTCCCTTCATTGATCAAATCATTGATGAATGTATTGGGAGCGAAATTTTTTCCTTGTGGATGGTGAACCAATCAATACCAACCCCCCCTCCTTGGATGGTGAACCAATCAATCCCACCCCAGATTGATAGGCCAATTACCCAATAATATCGGGAGGCCTCAGCTTTTAAATCGATGGGGAACACCATTAAAATTAACCATTGTTCTTCTTCCAGATTCATTACAATGCCTCTTTCTAACTGAATTCTTCGCGGGAGCCAATTCATACTTTCGAAACCAACGTAAGTGAAGGCAGGGAGCACATACCAGGTCTTCCAATCGAAATTTTAACACTACTCGACATCCCCCAACACTCAACTCTTACCTCCTTCAGTTGCATGTCCTACCTTTTCTTTCTCCATGCAAATGCTTCTCATCCTTGCCTTATTTCCATTTTGTTTTCTCATCCACCTGCTCGACATCCCTTCCAAGAAATCCACCATGTGATCACCTCCGTTGTCCGTCGCCCTTCCTCTCATGTGAGAGTCTCGGGATGGGGTTCCACTAACCTTCCCATAAATGTTGATCATTAATCCTTGCCTACTGCCAATTTCTCTTGCCGCGAGTTGCCTGCTTCTCCCTCACCACTTACCGGCTTTCGTGCCAACTGTCCTTGCCTCTGTCCCTCTGCCCGTCGTCCCATCTAGCTAGTTGCTCTTGCCTCTGCCCGCCTTGACAACTATCCCTGCCCTATGTTGCACATTACTCCACTTCCATTTGCCAGCTCTCATGGCCGCTAGCCACCCTCTCCTCCCTCTGCCTGCCATGCCATCTCGACAGATTCTCCATCCTCGGCCCAACATGACCTCTGACCGTCCTCTCTCCCCTCTAACCTGCAAGGTCCTTCGCACCCTGATCGAGGGATTAATTGGTTATTAATAATATTAATGTTTAATAATATTAATTTTTCATAATTAATTATTTATTGATTAATTTTTTATTAATTATTAATAATTAATATTTATTAATAATTAATAATTAATAATAATAATAATTAATGGTGTAGTCTAACCTATAGACAAAATGACCTTTTTGAGGACATTTTTTCTGTTTAATTTTAATCAAAAGCCCACTAATATTTTTAAAAGCTTGAGTTTAAATTGTTTAGTCCACGTAATTCGAGTGCCCGAGGGGTTTCTCAGGGTGTTGAATCCATTTATGCATTCAAAAATGTATTTTAAACAATAAAAAATCTTGCAATTGTATTGTCGAATTTTAGTGAATTTTCGTGAAAAAAGTTATTTCATCTATAAATTAGACTACACCATAATTAATTACTAATTTTTAATTATTAATTATTAATAAGTTATATTACTTATTTATATTAATTTATTATTATTACTTACTAATCAAATTAAATTTCATTTAAAATAATAATAATATTGATTAAAAATATTAATAATATTAATTAATAATAATAATCACATTAATAGTAATTAATGAATACTAACAATAATTTACTTAAATTATTATAATAATAATTAATTTACAATAATTAATATAAAATATTAATAATTATTCATTATAAAAATCATGATGATCTTTTTATTATAATATTTTTTTGTGTTATTGTTATTTTTATTATTGTATAATTATAAGTAATATTATTAATATTATTACTAATATTACATTTATAGCATTAATATGTAGAGTGTATGTCAACCTCTCGTTGTGCTACTTTATATTTATGTAATTCAAATTATTATAGTTTAGCAGTGTTACGTTTAATTATTTTTAGGTTTGTACTTCAAATTTTTATCGAAACAGAATTATATATATGAAATTTTGCAGTCATCAAATTTTATATATATATAGATATATATATATTACATGAGCTTTTAGAATGTGAGAATGATGGGAACTTCAGTACGGGTGTTTGGAATGGCTAAAAATTTGCCCAAAATTTACATGAAACAATTAATCAAGAGTAATATTATATAATAAAAAAATATAAAATATTTTGTTAATTACATATTTTATATAATAATAAAAATTAATATTGAATCAAAATATTCAAATATTAAAATTAATTTAAATACATAAATATTAAATATACAATATCTCTTATATATAAATATATTCTCTCGGTGTCTCTCTCCTTGAGTCTCTCGCTTTTATATATATAAAATGTTCATTATTAGTTATCTGACACATGACCACTCTTGTCACATTTCGGCTTAGAAATACAAAGGAACAGATTTACATATATTTCTCTAGTTATTATTAAGAGAAAAAGAAACTCTAATGTTTAGGCATTCTCTCCCACATACAATATGCACACACAATCTTCTGCAATATATATACATAAACAACAAAAGAAATACTCATAAGCCTGACATCCGAGATATCACCTTTACTTTGAGGCGCCACGCGATTCCTTAATCCATCAAGGCATTGCTCAAATTTCTCAATTAAGGATATCGGTGTTAAGGATGTCTTTGGTCTTTCTTCTTGCAAAGGTTTCAATATAGGCTCATGTTTTTGGGAAGTGGGGCGTATTTCTCTACAGGCTTTGTATTTCCCAAGTGGAGGGAACGCCGGAGCTTAAAAAAAAAAGGTCTTCAAAGCTCCATGAAGTTTCCCCAACTCAATTACATCTCCTGCTGAAAAGGTAACGCCGGAGCTTAAAAAAAAAAGGTCTTCAAAGCTCCATGAAGTTTCCCCAACTCAATTACATCTCCTGCTGAAAAGGTAACGCTCCCATACAATTCCAAATCTCCCTGGAGTGCGGAAACCATTCAAACAAGTTTCCCACCTCTCGAGGACAGTTCCTATATATATATATATTTGATTTGCGTGAATTATTCATTAAATTGGATTCATTCTGCAGCCCAAATGAAAACCGTTAGAGATTAGCAATCAGACAATGATGTAAAAATGGACTACAGTTCTTACCCATTCAAAATTAATTTTGGGTTTGAATATTGGACTGAAACTAAAGCTCGACTACAGTTCTTACCAATTCAAAATTAATTTTGGGTTTGAATATTGGACTGAAACTAAAGCTAAGAAAACCTCTTATGTAAGTTCGGATTACTCCAACATGAAATTTGGGAATAAGTATTGAAGTGAAACTGAAGCTAAGAAAATGTATTTGGTGGTGAAGCCAGCAATCCATCGTTCAACAAATTGGTGTCTGAGTGAAGGTAACGGGTTGATCGCTAGAGTTGGGGTGAAGCCTTCCGAGGTGTGTTAGTCAGAAAGATAAGATCAATGACGGAGATAAAATCATTTAGCGGGAGGTCAAAAAGAAATTCATTGACTTGGGAAGGTCGCTGGCTTCCTTGACTCCACCATCAGAATAGATCCAAGATTTAAGATAGCATTTTCAGAAGCGAAATGGTTCATACATAACCTTATGGCATATAATTTTCGATGCCGTGAATTACAAAGATGACATGATAAACACCGAAGAAATTTGATGTGACATTTTTTAATCGAAAAACATTTAATCTATTTTCTTTTGGTAGTATGTAATTGAATCTGAATATAAATTTCAATTTTTCAAAATTGAAATGGTAATATTTTAGTGAATTTGAATATAAATTTTAACTTAAAATTGAAAACTTTGAGAAAAACTTTCATATTTTCTTTTGAACCTTAATATCCAAAGGCTTTCGAGAGGAGATCATTTTCAAATGGGCGTATCAAGGTAAGGTGTAATGATTAATTATGAAAATATACCTTTTAACTATATAACTATATTTATGTCATTTATAATATGCTTGAAATTATTTTTAAAAGTTAATTTCTTGTTTTGAAAATTCTGAAGTAGTTAATTATGAAAATATACCTTTTAATTATATAATTATATTTATGTCATTTATAGCATGATTGAAATTATTTTTAAAGCTTAGTTTCCTGTTTTAAAAATTCTAAAGTAGATTCTAATCTCTATTGGTCATACGAGACCAAAAAAACTCACAATTATAGTTGAATAAGAGCATACACAACTCAGATTAATTACATAATAGAGTTGTGGCTCATGAAATTTGAATACCTTGAATGGTTTGGAAAAAATACATATTTAAAAGAGAAACATTTTCATAAGAGAAAGATATAGGGAAGGTATTTTTTAGTTGTTTTCTTAGTAATAAATACTAAGTTAATATTAGTTTTTACATACATACTCTAACTTAAAAAAAAAAACTAAATTAATTGAGTCTCTACATGCACAAGCACCTACAATTTTTAAGTATTGAGAGTAATTAGTACAATCCAACAACCCCTTAATTACAAGGGCTAACAATTCTAACATTAAGCAATTGAAAATACCTAGGTGGCATTACAATACTTACAACCTACATAATGTGATTTCCTATTGGTGTAAGTTTTAGTGGCTTATAATAACTCGCATGAACATAAATACTTTTGCATGTGGACGTAGTTTGTCTCAAAGTTAAGGTCTACAAGTTTTTTCTTATTTTTCTTTAAAATTTATATTTCTTAAATTTTTCTTCTTACCACTACCAATTAGTACTCTCATATTATTTTTCAATATTTTCTCATTTTTTTCAAGTCTTTTTGTACTTTAACAATTATTGACTTAAAGTTTCTACTATTAATTTCTATTCTCATATTGTTTTCCAATATTTCATCTTTTAGTCTTCTTGTACTTTAGTTATTATTGATTTAGAGTTTTATTGATTTAAGGTTTCTATTAAGATAAAAAAACAACACATTTATTTTCTTTATCTTCTTTTTCAAATTCTACATCATCTTTAACAATTCCAAGGGTTGTATTTGTTCATTCTTTTGTTACAATATTTATTTTCATCTTTTGTTATCATACTTATGCTTTGCAAGCTATTCCTCAAGAAATAATAAACCACTCTCATCATCAAATTCAATATTTACAGGAAGAAAATTTCAAATTCATCATCCCGTTATATTTTATAAAACTATGGTCATGATCAACCTAATATATATAATCACTTTATTTCTGCAATTTCTATGTAGTCTCAAGGCCAATTATAGTTTTGGCATCTTATTTATTTTCGATTGTTTCAGCAGGCTTGTCCACAACTTCTCATCGTGACCACTTCTGATGCTGATCCTTCTTTTTCTAAGGGAGTCCGGGGCAGCTATGGTTGATAAGGTTGATTCCAGCTAAGGAGCAGTGACACCATTGAAAATGATGACTTTGCATCTCGCGAATGAAAGGCCTACCGACTACTTCCTAATAATGGATTCCGAGATAACTGCTTCTTCCTTCACCAAATTTGTTTCATATCAGATGAAGTCAATTTGTCTCATATCACCTGATGACTTCAGGTAATCTATGGTATTATTTAAATCTGATAAGTCATTCCAATGTTCTACTAATCTTTTCTGCCCGGTTTTTGCATTATGAGCATTTATTAGCGTGAGAGGAGACAAGTAGAACGCCATGTTAGCGAATGAAAATCCTATATCTCGCATATTTGTAAAACGGCTTTGTGGATTTTATTATACCATGAGGGCATTTGATAATGAGCTTGGGGAGTGAAAAAGAGAGGATTTGTCACGAGTCAAAGAAAATCGGAGCTTTCCCTAAATCCCAAAATACAAAAATCCGAAATTATATTTTTATACTATATTATAAATTTTATTTTATAAACCTGAAAAAATAATCTTTTGTATCTTAAGTATATTCTTTTGTTTTATATACATTATTATGTTTTAATGAATACTTTTCCTAAATTAAATAAACAACCATAAGTATGTTTATATATAGGAAAATAGGTAAGTATGATTATATATATGAAAATTTTATATTAGAAATATTGTAAATATTAAATTTCATTTTACAAATTTATAAAAATATATATTTTTTATTTTTTAAATATATTTATCATAATATTACAAATTAATCAGTATATTTGTGATAATATTACAAATTAATTAATGTTGTGTTATGATACTTTTAAATAACGAAACAAAAGAAATTAAAAGAATAGAAGTATTGGGCTAATTCTTTATTATCATAGTTTTTTTCAGAAGAAAAAGCTTTATAGTATATTGAGGGAATATATACAAAATGGACATGATAGATCTGAAAAGAGTGATGGATGATCATCTGAAAAGAGAGACAGACATAGAAGATCTGTTGATCTGATGGATTTGTAGCATGGATCGCTTGAGAGAAAGCTGATAATCAAAATATATAGCATCTGAGGATGAAGAGAGGGAACCCAAAAGGGGCTGCGAGCATAGGCAGCCATGATATGGACAAAAATCCCACAACAAAACAGCATCAGCGGTCAGGGGAAAAGAGAGCGGAGAAAAGAGACAGGACATATATGGAGGAATTATCATAGTTACCTTATCTATATCTTCATTTCTTTAAATATGGTTTACATTGTTATCCTAAGGATTCACATTCTTTTCTTTTCATTGTCGCCATCCATAATATTCCGACAAACTATGCTATCCATTTATGACACTTTATAGTTCTAGTTACATCATTCTTATTTTCTATTTATTCTAAACGGAAAGGTTCGAATCTTAGTAGCCTTAATAAGGTCCCGAGTTAATTCTATCTCAATCTATTTCAATGTAATTACCTTAAAGCTTGCCATATCCATGAGAATTTTGAATTGTCAAAAATGAAATGGTAGATTTGATAATCAAAAATAACACTTCCTTTATAATCATAATGGACGTATAAAAATCATGGAATCATGAGGTCACGAAAAAAATGGGTCTAGCTCAAAACTTGAGACCTTTCTTTAAAAACCTTTGATAACAAATTGTATTTTCTAACTTAATAATGAAAAACTGTTGAGAAATGAGTAACACACAACGAATAACCGCACAGTTCTTTGTTTAGCTTGAAAACATCCTTCCTTACCAATCTCAAATAGAATTTCATAAACATGCAAATTACCTTTGGCTTTTATATTCTCAATGTGATTATATTTTTGGCTTTTCCTAACTTTTATATATAGATAGTAAACATTGTTAACTAATTCTTCGAGATTGTTGTTGTATAATATGTAATTAGTTCTACATTCTGGTTTTATAGTTAATAAGTTATTGAGACACAATTGTCTCATACCTAGTTTGCACATGTATAAATAAGTAATTTTATAATTAATACGATGTTTTTTCATTGTGGAGTTTATTTGGGCTTGTACAGTGGTATCCAAGCCCCGGTTAAGATGTTTCTAAACTCCATGTATTTGAAGTCTATGGTGTAAAGGAGACGCAAAGCATGAAGACTACGAAGATAAAGTGCAACAAAAGGTTAATCCAGTGGAGGAATGCAGTGGGATGCCCAAACTATTGACTCTTTATAAGTTTTATATCTTTCAATCATAATGAAAGATGATTGGAGAAATTCAGTGGCATAATTTTTTTTTTAACATATCCTTGGAAGTTAAAATACATGTTCGAGTTTTGAGTGCTTGTTGTTCTCAATAAAAATTGCCAAGACTAAGTCGAATGCCAATAATTGTTGGATTGTTTGTTAAAAGTCTCAGTTCCATGCATCCAAGGATCACTTGTTGTTTTAATTTTGGAAAGCTTTATTTGCATTTACTGCATCAAACAGAAGTTTACTTACAGTGAAATTTCTGAAAAATAATATTTGCATTTACTGTAGTAAACGAGTTTAATCACAGTATTTTCATTTACCACAATAAACACGAGTTTAATGACAATAAAATGTATGAAGGATAATAAGATGCATTTGAATTTACTGCAGTAAACAAGAGTTTAATCACAGTATTTTCATTTACCACAGTAAACATGAGTTTAATGACAATAAAATCTATGAAGGATAATAAGATACATTTACTACAAACCAAACATGTCTAAATGATACAAAGTTTTTTGCTGAAATATTTGTCAAGGATACAAAGTTTTTACTAAAGTATTTGTGAAGGAAACTTAAAATGAAAGATATATTGAAGGATACAAAGTTTTTACTAAAGTATTTGTGAAGGATACTGAAAATGAAGTATATATATATATATATATATATATATATATATATATATATATATATATATATATAGATATTGGTGGTTTGAATTAAATTTTTAGTTGAAGAGTGGTCAATTTTTTAGTAAAATAAAATTTTTGGACGCTAACAAAATTTGAACCTAGCTCTTTGCTAGGCTATTTTCGAAACTTACCATTAAACCACAAAGCCAACTATGTTTGAAATAAAAGGAGGAATGAATTTATATCTTTTTAGAAGTATTGCATATAATTTGAATTTGAAAGGATTTGAAGAATACTTGGTTGCATAACAATTATGACTTCAATAGTTTTCATAGTTCGAGTTGTTCTTAATGTAAAGGAAAATTATCAAGAGTGATTTGGAAAGCTTAAAAGTGCCCTTGTTTTTAAAGATTTGTGGGAAGTTTGTAAGGCAAGAAGGATAGTAATGGAAAGAAAATTGCACCAGAGCCACCTGATAATGAGAAGCAACGTGAAATTTGTGATACAAAAGACAACAATGCATATGCATTAATAACTGCATTGGTGACATAAGAGGTAAGATGATATATTGTTTCTTGTGGTACTTCATTTGAAGCATTAAAGAAGTTGAAAGAATTGTATTATTCACACTCAGAACTCAAAATTATTCAGTAATTGTTAAAGTTGTTTAATTTGGAAATGAAGGATAATGATCCTTTTAAGAGTTTCTCTGAAATAAAAGCCATTTTTCATGATATAGAAGCCAATGCAATTAAACTAGATTTATAACTTACAACTTTTATAAAATTCCTTCACCCTGTCTATTTAAACTATTTGGAATCTCTCCAAGATATTGGAAAGTTAAAAGACATTGCATTTGATAAACTAGTAAGAAAAATAGTTGAGAGAGAAAAGACCTTTGGGAAGAAAGATACTCCACCTAACTCGAATGTAGAAACTTTGTGCCTTTCCTAAAAGGATCAGAAGTCTCATGCTGAAACTTCTAGAGGTGATAAAAGTAGTAGAGGTCATGGTAGGAGAAATTATAGAGGCATGGGGGGCAAAAATAATCAGGGAGATAGATAACAAAGGAATTTTAATGATATACCAGCTATCAAATGTTTTAGATGTGTTGAAATTGGTCATATTGCTACTAATTGTAAAATCCCTTCGGAGAAAGTCAGTGAAAGGAGAGAACAGTTGAATGAAAAGAAAGATTAGCCACCACCATATAAGGGAAAATCATCAGAGTCTGCAAATTACATTGTTGGTCACTATAATTTTAATATTAATTATGTTTCCAATACTATATTTTCTTCATGGCAAGATAGTTGGATTTCATATTCAGGAGCCACTTGTCATATGACATTTAGGAGAGATTTTTTTGAAACATTCAATGATGATATTGATGGTATTCTTTACTTTGATGACAAGTCTCAAATTAAGTCATCTAGCATTGGGTCTATTTGTTTGAAGATACTGAATCTTGAAGATTATGTTCTATAGGATGTACTTTATATTCCACAGTTTAAGCGAAATTTGATGTTTCTTATCCATATTCGGCAGCATGAGCATTCTATTCATATATTTGATGACATCATCGAGATAAGAAGAGCATCTAGTCATGCAGTTATTATGACCGGTGTGGAAAAAGGTACACTTTTAAAATTAAATGGTACTTCATCTACTAATTCTCATGAAATTTATGTTCTTTTGGAGTAGCAAAGTGATTTTGTTTCCCAACTTGTTGTGGCATGCTCGATTTGGTCACATCAATGATGGCAGCATCAAAATGATGAAAAAGCAAGGTATTAAAGGTCTTCCTCCAGTTCAAAGAAATATTACAGCTTGTGATTCTTGTATTATAGGAAAGCATTGTAAATGGCCTTTTCATAGTTCTTCTTTCAGATCTTCACAGAAATTAGGTCTCATACATTCAGATTTATGTGGACCTATGCCTATTGTAACTACAAATGGAAATAAATATGTGTCGACATTTATTGATGATTAATCGAGAATTTGTTGGGTGTATTTGTTGAAGAATAAGTCACAAGTGTTTGAAGTTTTTAAAAAATTTCATTTGATGATTAAAAATGAAACTCAATAGAATATAGGCATTCTTAGAACTCATAATGGTGGTGAGTACGCTTCTCATATTTTTGAACAATATTTGAGGACAATCAAATCAAACATAAAACTACCATACCTTATAATCCACAACAGAATGACATTGTAGAACCTATGAATAGAACTTTTCTTAATATGGTTAGATCTATAATGTTCTTTAAGAATGTTAAGTTGATGTTTTGGGGCGAAGCAGTGCTTTGTGCAGCTTATATTCGCAACCATTTTCGTTCTTCTGTCATCAATAATAAATCTCCTTTTGAATGTGGTATAATCGTCTTCCTATTGCTCAACATTTTAGAGTATTTGGTTCTCTATGCTATGCATTAATTCCTAAACATCAGCGCAACAAGTTGGGTTCTAGGAGTCGCAAATGTATTTTCTTGGGATATTCTACTACTTCCGAAACTTATAGGTTGTATGATGAGGAGAACAAGAAGTTCATTCTTTCCAGAGATTTGGAGAAGTTTGCATCTAAGAAGTTCTATTTTGAATCTGGCAATGATGTTCCACACACTGAAAGGGGGGATCCCATTTTGGATCAGCTTGCAGGTCTTCCATCTTTTACTCATGAGAATGTTATTGTTGAAGAAAATTTGGATGACAGAAATGTTTCTGCAAAACTAGAAATTCCTCTTGAAGAGCCTGTTCTTGAGCCTATTTTTCAAGATGAGCAACCATCACAACCACTCCAGCAACCTTTACGAAGATCTACATGTGCTCAAAAAGTTCCAAGAAAGTATGATGATTTTGAAACATGAATGTATTCTAAAGGTGATTCAGGTAACGTTTCTCTTCAATGTGAATTCAATCCTCGCACAATTAGAGAACCTAATTGTTCTAAACAAGTTGTTAATTGTGATGAATGGAATAATGCAATGCAAAAGGAATATGATGCACTTATTAAGAATGGAACTTGGAGGTTAGTAAATCCTCCTGTAGGTGTCAAACCCATTGGTTGCAAATGGGTGTATAAGATCAAATTGAAGGCAGATGGTTCACTTGATGAATACAAGGCAAGGCTTGTAGAAAAAGGCTATGCTCGGAAGGAAGGTGTTGACTACACAGAGACATTTTCTCCTACAACAAAATGTGGCACTATTAGAACTTTGTTTTCTCTTGCAGCTCAGAATAGATAGAAGATACACCATATGGATGTTAAAACAACTTTTCTGAATGGCAATTTAAAGGAGGATGTTTATATGTTTCATCCTGAAGGTTTTTCTGTTAAAGGAAAAGAGCAAAAGGTATGCAAATTGCTTAAGGCTTTGTATGGGCTGAAACAAGCATCTTGTGCATGGTATGAAAATTTACCTAAATATGTTCTCCAGTTGAATTATAAATTATTTGATATGGATGATGCAACTCTTTTTTGTTAAGAAAATTGGAAAGTTAGTTGTATATTTGGTTGTGTATGTAGATGATTTGATGATCACAGGAAACAATGATGACTATATATCGTCCGTTAAAAGATAATTATTGAGATTTTTTGACATGACATATTTGGGTTTATTACATTATTATTTAGGGATTAAAGTTGATTAGAAACCCAAATATATTTTCATTTCTCAGAAAAATTATATTCGACATCTACTGAACAGATTTGGGATACAGGATTCTAATCCTGTCACTACTCCTATGGAGAATAATTTGAAGTTTAATTCCATTGAAGGAAGTATGTTTGAAGATCTAACAAAGTACACACAACTTGTTTGAAGTTTGAATTTTCTAACTACTACTAGACCTGACATAACTTTTCTTGTAGTGATACTTTCCATGTTCATGCATAAGCCATGTGAAGGTCATTGGAATACAACAAAGCAAGTGCTCAAGTATTTTAAAGGCACTCGAACATATGGCATTGAATATTCCAAAGTTGTAGATTTCCATTTCATCGACTATTCAGATTCTGATTTTGATGGAGATAAGGAGAATGGAGTCTCTACTTCTAGTTATTTGATGAGTCTTGGATCAGCAACCATCGGTTAGACATCACGCAAGAAATATGTTCTTGTTGATATTACCACCAAAGCCAAATATGTTGCAGCAGCTCAAGCTACAAAAGAAATCATTTGGCTTCGCAAAATACTTGAAGACATGCCAAAGAAACAAAAAGCTTCAACTCCACTACTCGTTGACAACTCTTCTACAATTCAGTTGGCCAAGAATCCCAAGTTTCATGATCTAAGCAAACATACTAACACCAAATATCACTTGATTCGACATTATGTAGAGGCGAAATTTATTCATCTGACACCAACTTTAGAGAAGATCGTAGACATATTTACAAAGCCACTGGGAGGTGAAAAGTTTAAAAACTTTAGAATGTTACATGGCATGTCAAATGTTGCTTTGGATTAAGGGGAGAATGTTAACTAATCCTTCGGGATTGCTATTGTATAATATGTAATTAGTTTTACATTCTATTTTTACGGTTAATAAGTTACTGAGATACAACTGTCTCGTACCTAGATTGAACATGTATAAATAAGTAATTTTATCATTAATACGTTGCTCTTTCATTTTGGAATTTATTTGGGCTTGTACAAACATAAGAGATTTCGAAATAAAGAATTCCCTAACATATTTCAAAGCTTAACACAAAAAAACTTTAAGAATAACAAATCAACTTTACCCACTGCTCAATCCAATATGTCAAGGTAAAAATTGAATCCTTACAAATATGACAATAAAAAAGTTTTGATAGATCTTCCAGTTATTCTTGGCTATGAGAAAGACATCGTTGGACAATAAAAATCCAATGGTAATGTCCTAATTTTCATTTTAATTTCAATATAATATTCCATGAATTCATCCATATGTCTATTGTTTCACTATAAAGATATTTGATCAATAAATTATTGAACAAAATTTTCTTATATTCACCTGTTATGTAATAATACTCTCATATTGTTATTTATATATATATATATATATATATATATATATAGATATTATTTCAAACCTATTATAAACAGATATTTACATTCATTGTCAAAAATACTAAAATAAGATTTCAATATTAGTAAAGAAAAAATATTAGATTTTTCTCTCTAATAAATATTAATATTAAAAATTAAATTAAAAAATATAAAATAAATATTAATATTATAAAATTAATTTAATAAAAAATATAAATAAAATTAATAATATATAAATACAAATATTATTAAAGTTTAGAAAACAAAATGTGTAATATATTACGAAATTTGATTTTTAAGAATTGTGTGTGAGAAATTAAAAACTTTTAAAATAATTTAAATGAGATTGTGTGCGAAAGAAAAAAGATTTAAATTAATTTAAATAATTTATATTTTTTCAAAATAATTATGAAAAATTAGATTTGAGGTATCTCTCAAATCAAAATTTCATAAATTAAATTTATTTCAATTAATATTAATATTTTTATATAGTATATGATATAATATTAAGTTAATATTAATTTATTTATGTGTGTACTAACTAAAAAAGTTATAGGTTCAAAATCAGACGGGTAGAATATGTATGTCTTAATAGACTTAGCACTCAAATAGCTGCAGGGAGGTGGTTCCATTGTACCACAAACAAGGGGGTCTCTTACACCAATTTGGTGTCTGCCTTGGCCGTGACCTTAAAATTAGATGATAATATAAATAATATGTATAAATGTCAATACATATAGTTGTATAATTCTTGTTTATAAGTTTCAAAAGTGATGTTCATGATTTTATGTTATGTTTAAGAATCACTTAAACTATCTAATTATTTATAAAAATTATTAAGTAAAATTATTATTGTAAAGAAATAAAAATAACCTTAAAATAGAATAACAAAATAATTAATTAGTTAAAACCAAGTTAAAAACTAGCTAAATATATCTAAATTTTAACAAACCAAAATAACTTAGAAAACAATGATTGTGGAAGATCTCAGCAAACTAACATCCAACAATCGACATTAAATGGACAAATTGATTTGAGAGACCACTCTTCTCCCATCAACCCCTTTGCAAACCCTCTATCAATTAAACTATATTTCACCATTAAACCATACGATAGTGATCCTTCCACCCAGATGTTTATCTCAAAGACATGAATTAACTATTATCTATATCTAAAAATCCCTAAAAATTTGAAGTTCACTGTTATAACATAAACTCCAATTCTCATGCACACAATCATCCATTTTACATTAAATTTATTTAATAATACAACTTTTGTTAGCTTTTCATTTATTATTTATTTATTCTCTAATTATAATTTATTGTTATGATTATAAAAAAAATCAAATTAGAATTAATATAACATTATTATTATTATTTATATATATATATATATATATATATATATATATAAATCCTTCTTAGTATTTATCAAGAAACTTAGAGATTTTAAAAGTTTCAACTGCTCCATATTCCTAACTTACACTTCATAAAATTGCCCCCGTTGCATTTACTTTATATTTGAGATAATCTTTTTGGGTCTCATAAACCTTTTAGATTTCATGAGAGCATGGATAGTTATATTATTCTATATTCTAGTTTTTTTTAAATCCTTCTTCGTATTTATCAAGAAACTTTTAGATTTCAACTGCTCCATATTTCCAACTTACACTTCATAAAATTGCCCCCACTATATTTACTTTATGTTTGAGATAATCTTTTTGGTCTCATAAACCTTTTAGACCTTTTAGATTTCATGAGAGCAAGGATAGTTATATTATTAGTATCTAGCAATGGCATGGGACTATAATAATCGAAGGTGGTTACTATTAGTTGAGTTGTTTATTAGGGATGATTAATCTAGTATAATCAAAGTTTTTAGGCATATAGTCATTTACTATCTTATTTGGCCTCTTCCCGAGGCATGGAGGCAAAAACATTACGTTATAATTATTTATTTGTTTCTGATCACGGTTAGACAAACGTGACAAGAACAATGTTAGCTTAATGCTAACATTAATTCCCAGACATTTAATGTTTGGGATAATGTTCACTGATATCTCATATCATTTCCTACATGAAAATGCGTGTGGCGAGACTGCATGAAAATGTTGGTTACACTGTCATGGTGAGAGTGGCAAGCATGCAACAACTATTCCTCCTTCATGCAGCTGCAACTCTACCTAGGCTTGCTGTTATGTTGAAGAACATATATGTTGTCAATAGGCACAAGATCAACTGGATTTTGAAGGAGTTCAGCATCTAGAAATGATGCAAGTGGCCAACATTAAGATACAAGTGGTGAAGTGAGGTATAAACTTTTCATTAGCCCTGTCTCTGCTGGCTTCATAGTATCATAATTGTTCATCAACCCGGTCTCCTCTTTCTGTTGAGGCATTTGGGACTATTCTGTTGAGGAATTTGAGTCCATGTTTGTAACATTGCATGGCACTATAGGGCAAGAGGAGATTAACCCATGGCATACTGCCTCATAATCTGGTGATCTAGCATTGAGGTGTTTGAGTTCCATGTCGCACTGTGGTAGGCGACTGCCTGTGAAATCAACTTTTATTTTCCTACAAAATTATCAATTTTCATTAATTTTCATTTATCAGTTTTTTCCCTGTAGAATTATGAAAATTTTTCATTTATGAGTTTATAGAATTATCAATTACAATTTTAGAACAAGAAATCAAATTTACACATTTTAATTTTTTTTTTGTTATCGATACTTACTGAACTTCAGGGTTGCATCAGCTTAGGCATACTGAAAGGCTGGAAATCAAGATTGAAGGCTCAGGTACTGATTACTCAAGGTACTATATGCTCCACCTCCCACTACTCAAGCTACTATATGATCCATCTTATGCTCCAGCTCCCACCTCTAGCTTGTCTCATCACACCTTTGGTTTCAATGATCAAATGTATCTTGATAGTATACTCTTGCTTTTGAGCTTACTATCATACAACCGTCTAATATCATGTTGTTGGATTGGATCTGATGGCATACCTTTCATTCTATTGAGTACTGGTCCTCATTCGTCGAACATTCTACTATTGTGTCTCATAGCTCTGGTAGAGCCATAGATGAAAAATGTGAGGGAGTGGGTGGATGATTCACCAACTCCATTAGCTTAGTTCCCCATCGTCCGCCCTTCGATTGGAGTGCTATTCAACCTGGTCTGAGGGCATTTCTTTTGATTTATTCACTGCTTCCAGACTCCGATTATGATTCTGATTAACAACGATGTTAGAGCTTGATATGAAAATCTTTTCCTTTATTCAAAAGACATCCATACATAGGTAGAATGTGACTTCTTCCTTTGTTGATGAACAATCATGCCCCCTTCTTCTAGCGGAGGAACAACTTCATCAGATTAATTCTTTTGCTAATCATCCTTCAAGCCTTGTTCCTTTCTTCGACGTCATCTATCTATTCCATAACCTTGGTCTCTTCTAGATCAAATGAATTCTATTGACCCACCCTACCTTACCTTGGTTCCACACAAACTATTTACCATAATACCTAGATCTTACGCATCTCCCTTTCGTTACCGGGTCCAACCCTGGAGCCATAATGTATCAGAACGAGGAGGTCGTAGGGAAACTGCTTTTTGCTCCTTCATATCACTAGCTGAATACTCTTAGTAGAGTGCTTCCCACTCCCCCGATTATAGATGGAATGGCAGAATGGAGCTAGGTAGACAAAGCTAGGCTACCTCAGACTGCTGTGAGATGTCTACTGCATTTAATGGAAAAACTACTCCTCAAAGACAAACTAATAGAACAATTGCTCTCTTCTCTTTCAACAAACCATATCTATACCTACTGCCTATGCTCTTGAACGCAGGAAGTAGCAACTCAGTTCGTGCCATGCTAGTTGTTCTAATCAATTCTGAAAATGTTATAAGATGTGATTAGACTAGGGAGAGCTGCTAAGGCTTTTTCCTCTGCTCCAGCGGTTCGTCTAAAGGCAACATGGCATTAGGAAAATTGTGTAACCAACATTGAAAGTATCTCTTAGAATGCGGGTAAGGGAAGGAAAAGCCACAAGTGGCGACCATGCAATGCAACCGTTATCGTGTTTGTCTTACTTTTCTCAATCACAAGGAAAAAAAGTGTGTCAATCAATGTCATCTTCAAGGAAATTTAAGAAACTGTATTAACTTTTATGAGCTAAAAATTTCTAGTTTATTGAATTTCGAGTGCTTTGACATTTAATTTCACCTTTATATTTTCCTTTCTTTTTCATACTTCATTTGCTTTCTAGGGGATGAGAAACCCTTATTTCCCGTCATATTCTAAGTAAATGTCATAGTCAGCTCAGAAGCTCCACGATTTGCTGCAATTGCAAATCAAAATCGCCTTAAATTCTTTGAACTCATTGAGCCAGCCAGGAAAGATGGACGAGCAAGGCTGGATATTTTTGTGATGTCCTATCTACTTAGGACTTTAAATGAGGACTACACATATATGCTCCTGCTTTTCTATGAAGCATAGAAATGATGAGGGAGACAGAGTATTTCCTTGAATTTTAAGCACTGAAGGCACTAAAGGTTATAGTGAATACATGTTTTCAAGTTAAAGAAATAAGTAAAGAAAGAAAAGAATCTTATAGCAACAAATCAAGAGGTGGCCTCCAGTCATCAAGCAGGCCAATATCTTCTCATGAGCGTGACATTGATACATGTTCTGCATCTCTGAACAAAATGCATCTCTGTGACATTGATACATGTTCTGCATCTCTAAACAAAATGCATCTCCCAATGACATGGCTGGATGGATGGTCGAGTAGCCAATAGGTTTTCCCTTTAGCAGAGCAAAGCTATATCTTTTCAAGAAGCTCTTTAGTTCTTCATCACACGACTTATTACATGAAATTATAGTTCACTAAAGGATCAATAAATGAAATTATAGTACACATTGCTGCGTAAATCAAGATTTTTTCCTTGAAACATGGTACTGCAAATGTACAAGCTGCAATCTGAAATATCCAGTATTAGAAGTTTTGATCTGAAATCTCTACGTGCATGCCTACTGTTTCTGTTTCCCCGCTCAAGGTAGGGGCTAGCTGCTATGCAACCTCCCTTGTTCTTATTCTAATTGGGTAGATAATCTTGTTGGGTCTCATAAACCTTTTAGACCTTTTAGATTTCATGAGAGCATGGATAGTTACATTGTTCTATATTCTAATTTTTTTTAAATCTTTCTTAGTATTTATCAAGAAACTTTTAGATTTTAAAAGTTTCAACTGCTCCATATTCCCAACTTACACTTCATAAAATTGCCCCACTACATTTACTTTATGTTTGAGATAATCATTTTCATAAACTTTTTAGACCTTTTAGATTTCATGAAAGCATGGATAGTTATATTATTAGTCCCTGCCATCTAGCAATGGCATGGGACTATAGTAATTGAAAATTATGTAGTTAGTATTAGTTGAGCTATTTGGTAGTGAATGTTCATCGAGTATAATCAAAGTTTTTAAGTCAATAGTGATTTACGGTCTTATTTGGCCTCTTCCCAAGGTAGAGAGGCTCAAAGCATATACTATCTTGCCTTTATCTGTTCATTCTGGTTCATTTTTTTTGGAGCTGTCGATTAATGCTAACATTAATCTAGCCGTATGAAGAAATGCTAGCTCTCGCTCCTGGATATTGTCTATGGCTTTCCCTGGGCATTTATTAGTCTTTGAAGTTGCCACCTGTTGCAATGTATCTATGGTGTCTATTGCAATGTGTCTATTGTGTCTGTTTCAATGTGTCTATTGTGTCTGTTGCAATGTGTACTCTGCATATTACCTACTCTGCATGTTGCTCTGGCACAAGTCCACCTAGTCATTCAAGATATGGTCATTCAAGATGTGTTTCAGGACGGACAAAAACATCTAGCCTAATACATAACCAAAACAAGAAGAAAACCAGAACAAGCTAAGGAACATTGGTAAGATCAATACATACCTTCTCATCGAATTTCCAGTTCAACTATTCTTTTCTGTTTTTCTGGGTTAGGGGGAAATCATTCTATAAGTGGCTTTCTATCTTACAAATAATGCATCATACTACCTCTCTTGCACTCAACCTGGCCTTTGCCAGTTCTTGAATCTACTCAAACAAGCCTTGCAATTCTCTGAATCGGTGACGGGCGAGATTCATCCATATCTGTAGAAGTCACCTAGATCAGAAGCATGACTGCAATAATCCTATAGAGCCCAATGGGCATGCCAATCATTCATTTCTTAGAGTCAGGCGGGGATTAGATTGGAAAGCCTCATGTGCTATTTACTCTGCCCTTACTATGCTATGCTATATTTTTTATTAGCTCCCTCAACCCATCAAATTCGAGGAGCTAGACTCGACAATCAAATGCTTTATGGACAACCTGCATCTATACATACTCCATGGTAAACATATCAGTCTCTCTGGTCCCATAAGAGCTGTCAGCGGGTAGCAACCTAGTCGAGAAAGAATCCATTGAATTGAATTGAACCTGAATCTACTGTGGGTCGCAATGAACCAATCTGATCGTTAGCTTCTGCATCCATTGCCTGATTAAAGTCTGAACCCCCTCCTAATTAGTGCTGATAATCTACCCAAAATTCTGATCGAGGATTCTTTGATCATGGGTACAATGTCTTCTACCAGAAATTCTTACTCCATCTGTAGTAACAAAACAGATGGTTTCCAGTTTCTATCTCCCTCTACGTAGGGAATAAAGGGCTTATGGAACCCCAATCTACACAATCTATCTCCTATCATTATGGTGTTGTTCTACCAACAAGTCTTTCTCTTGCGGTAGAAATGGAGTGGCACTACAACTCGCTTAGGGAAAACTCAGATTGAATCGCCTGCATGAGGCCCATGGAGTTTTACTCCCTCAATATGGTTGAGCAATCATAAACATGCCACTAAAGAAATGTTTATAACCTATCTGACACAACACAAGCTCCTCCGATGAGACGGACAGCTCCTACGATGGGATCGATCGGTGGAGGTGTATGATACAAGCTCACCAAATCCCAAAACCACTAGTACCTATCACCGTTGTCCTGCTCTTCAGCCATGTTTCGATCATGTATTATGGTGCATTATGTTCAACCATGTCTCTTGTTACGTTCAACCTTTTCTTTTAACGATTCAAACTTTTGTTACGTTCAACCTTTTCTTTTAATGATTCAAACTTTTTCTTTGCTACTTTAATTTCTTCGTTATGCTCCTGAACAATTTTTTACCTTAGTAATGCTCAACTCTGTATATCTTTTTGGGCTCATCAAATTTCATAGTTTCTTTTATTTTAAGTGCATACACTGGACAAAGGGTATTTCAAGTGGCACAAGCATTGTTTATTGCCATATGTATGGTAGGTAGCATTTCTTTTGGCTAACTGTAAGAAATTTTTGCTTCCATAACTTGCTTCCTTTCTTTGACCTATATGATGACACGTCTATAAATTTATTGTGATCTTATCTATGATGCATTGGTACTGTTATTATAATACGTTGAGGGCTATGTTGGTATTAATATGTACCATCTGTGAATGATATAATAGTTTTTAGAATTCTCATCATCTTTGAAGTGTATACATATACTCTATTTTTGTCTTTGTGACATTCTTTATTGACATCTGCAATGGGTGATCTTGCAAGGGATCCAGCAATAGCTGGAGCTCAAGCTCCTGATTCTGATGGTCAAAACAAGGTTCATGGTGCTCCCACTTGAGAGAATACTTCCAAGACATACCCAGTTTTACAAATCCTCTTAGGCATAACCAGTATTTTTGTCCCATTGAAGGGTTTTTTGTGATATAGGACAATATGGTTATGAAGAACATTGATGTGGATATGTAGACAATGGAGACTCAGGTGCTCTATCACAGAGAAGGGCCCTGGTCTGAGGTATGTTTTAGTCTTGATGAAGTTTGTGTTGCCATTGTTACATGCGGGAGGATTTGTCCCAATGTTAACACAGTTATAGGAGAGCTAGTAGATGGTATCTGGTACCAGTATGGAGTACGGCATATCAAAGGGATTAAGTCTAGCTATCATGGGTTTTACTCATCATCGCCTGTGGATTTGTATCCCAAGTTGGTGAGTGATTGGCACAAAACAAGGGGGACAATGTTGGAGATCTCCAATGGGGGCTTTGATTTGCAGAAGATAGTGGATGGGATTGAGGATTGTGGGTTTAACCAGGTGTATATCATTGGTGGATATGGGACCATGAATGGTGCAGTGAAGATATTTGAAGAATTCAAGAGGAGGAGGCTCAAGGTTTCCATTGTTGGGATCCCAAGTTTTGTGGATAATGACATGGGGATCATTTATAGATGCTTTGGTTTTCATACAGCAACAGAGGCAGCTCAGAGTGCTATTGATGCAGCCCATGTTGAGGCCGAGAGTGCCACTCATGGAATAGGGTTGGTTAAGTTGATGGGTAAGAATGTTGGACACATTGCACTGCATCCAACTTTGGGTAGTAGGGATGTGGATTGCTACCTTATACCTGAGAACCCATTCTATCTAGAAGGAGAAGGGGGGTTATTTGAGTTTTTAGAGAATAGGTTGGCAGAGAATGGAAGGAAACTCCATTAAAGGGAAGGGATTCTTTAGAAAGTTGATATGCTATTAATTCTTTGAACACACAAGATGAAAAGGTAAGAACTCAATCTAATCTTAATTTAATATTTAGCTTGCTTAACTTATTCAAAAGTAACAGTAGCTGAAATTTGCTTCCTTGAACTTGCTTCCTTGGGAATTTCTTCATAGGCAACTACAAGAAAAGGTAACGGCTTCCTAGAAGAGTTGATCTCCTATTTTATTCAATTTTTTGCACTCCCTGGAAGATAAAGGCTACTTTGAAAAGCTGATCTATTATTTTATGTAATTATTTGATCTGCTGTTTTATTTAATTCTTTGATTACATGCGATGAAAAGGTAACAATTTAATCTAACCTAAATTTAATATTTTTCTCCCTTGAACTTTTTCACAACACACATAGGTTGAAGATTGCTTCCTTGAACTTCCTTCTTTATGAATTTCTCCATAAGCAACTCAATGAAAGGTAACGACTTCTTTGAAAAAGATGATCTGCTATTTTGTTCAATTATTTGACTCTGTGAGTAAAGGCTTCTTTGAAAAGTTGATGTACTATTTTATTTTAACACATGATGAAAATGTAACAATTCAATCTAATATGAATTCAAATTTTTTCCTCATTGTGGATTTCTTGGTAAACACTTTTCTGAAATTTGTTACCTAAATCTCGGTACAAAGTCTACAACCAGAGACAAAGCAACATCTCTTGTACAAAAGGGAACTCCTTGCTTGCTTTCTCTTCATAGTGCAACTAGGCACATAATTCTACACTCCAAATATACAATATCTCAAATTCTTCAATTTCAAATCATGTACCATCATTCTATTTTCAGTTTGGTCTAATTGATAAGATTTGGTATTGAGCTCTTATCATAATTTCTGTTCATAGTGCAACTAAGCACAGGATTTTGCACTTGATATTATTTGGTACTGAGCTCTTATCATACTTTCTGTTCATAATGCAATTAAGCACATGATTTTGCACTCCCAATAAACATCAGTTTAAAGTTTTCAGATTCTAGTTGTGTTCTGTCATTTTATTTTCACATGGCCAATCTTTTGTTACTTCAATTACCACTTCTTATTGAAGGCCAAGCGAGCACTCTATCATCATCCAGATATGTCACCTTATCACTAAGACTCGTAGAAAAAGAGAAAAATAACTTCCACAACAAGCATAGTCTATACAATAGTTAAGCTATCCATCCGATAAGTGTCTTCAGGAATTACTCTGACACTCTGTGATTATATCCATGTTTCCTCCTCTCAAGACTCTAGACTTACTCTCCATGCCTTGTTCAGTGCATTATGATCATTTTCTCCATCTCTATCAAGTGTTACTCTGTAACTTTAATCATCTCAATCTATAGGCCATTCTCCATTATCAAAAATGCCTATGGGGTTTGTCTCATGTGAAAGTATTTTTTTTAGCATAATGGTTTGTGCCTTGATGACAAGAAATCTTGCATGGTCGAATCTATGAAATTATATAATCAAAGAAATATTGCATGGTGGAATTTATGAAACTATAAAAGATCTTTGCAGCAACTTTTTTTTACAAATTTGAAAAAATATACTAAAAAAACGAAGAAGTTGAATGTTTTACTTTACACAAAATAGAATTTTGCTAGCTACATATTGTTCTAAGTCAGTGCCATGACTGATCTTTGTGCAGGTTATTGATTTGATTCACATGCCAGGAGGAATGTTACACAAAATACATGGATTTAAAACCTGACTATTTGTTGGTCTTAGATTGTATTCGGGTACTCCTGCCTTGTACAGATGCATTTTCTTGAAGCTTCCCCATGGATGCGTTTTCTTGTGAATCATGAAGTCTAAAGAGAATAAGCAGAGGACTTCAATACCGTTCTTGAATGGAAAGTGGAGTTCAATAGAACATTATACCCTTGCTGTCCTCGTAAGCACTATTTTATTGTTCACTAATTTCAGAAGTGGATTTCTCCTTAACAATGTTATTCTCCCAATCATCATTAATGTGTGATAGCTTATCGGTAAGGTTGCAGTACTTTCTATGCTTTCATATTTTCCTTTTATGCCTTTTATATTGCAGAAAAGTCTCCTGTAGGTGCCACTTGATTTGTAATTAAAACATAGTTCTGCACTAAACTCTTAGCCTGCCAAGTCTAAAGCATCTATTGTCATACAAAATGATGTTCTAGCTGAAGGCCTATTGGATTTTTAATAATAGAAAGTGTCTTTTTTCATGTTTTTTTCAATAATCGCTTACTTTTTTTGTCAATAATTTCCTGTTTTCTGGGAGCTGTAGGTGCAACAGGTACTATTTTTCCCACTTGTCAAACTTGAAAGGTAAGCAACATGCAACCTCTCGTACTTGAAAATTGTGATGACATTGGGAAGATAAAAGACCAACTGGCAATCCCATATTGGGGCTCTGCTTGTGATGATAGCTCTAATATGCCACAAATTTTCCCCCGAATTCGAAATCAATACCAAGTTAAAGTACCTCCTTTTCAACCACATCACATAAGGATCACTACGAGCAAGCTAGAAGTGGCAACAAGAGTACAGAGGAAAAAGAGGAGTACGGAGGAAAAAGAGGATGAGGACAATGAGGAACGGTTTGTACAACGATTACCTTTGCCAATAATTCAGATACTATTCTTTTCTCCTCAACTTTGTCTAATAGAGTTTGAGATGGTCTATGATGAGCCATCATTGGAGAGTGCATTTGGCATAAAGGGCACAATAATATCAGTGGAATGATGGGAAAATATGGTTTTCAAATGAAATTCTATCTATTAAGTGGGGTTTTTAAATTGCTCTGCCTTACTTGGAATTGGGTTTCAATCCTCTGCTCTGCCTTACTTTCCTTTTTTTGTAGGGCAGGGGGCTTGGCTCGGCCTTATGTTTTATATAGGAAGTTTCTTTCTTGTGCACTATTAGATCTAGAAAGTCATGACCAAGCTTTCATGTTAGTTACACCCCATAGTCATTCCCCTCAATCCTCCCTGGCTTTCAATTCGTTATGCCTACCCCCCCAAGGAAATATTGAGGGAAGACAATAACTATTAGTTGGTCAGGGAAATTTCCCCCCAACAAGCCATTCCCCTAGCAACCTCCGAAGTGGAGCCATCATCCTATCTATTTGATCAAAGGAATCCTCGATATCCAAACTCTCTTTCTCTGTCTCAAAGTATCTGGATTCTCTTTCTCTTTCTCAAAATCAAAGGAATCCCTCCATCTTCTTCTCTTTCTCCCATTTCCAACGACTCTCACTAAGCTGGAAAGGAGTCCCAGGGGAACTAGAACCTGTAGAACCAAACCTCTCAATGACATCCCCAGAGGTGGATATGACCCCAACTAGTGGATCCAAAGAAATCTCATTTAAGTCCTTGTTCCCTATCAATTAGGAGCTAAGAAGCTGCATTTCCACCACTAATATGAAATTGCTAATGAACCTCTTCTGCCTAGAACTCCTTTATCTAATTCTTGGCAGGCCCAAACAACGGGATGAGAGGCGAGTAGTGAGCCAATTAAGTCATTACTTTGCCATCTCTCCCAACTATTCCATAGGACCAGGTACTAACCCCAAATATCCATCATCAATAGTAGTGATTTCTCCCTCTCCTCTCTATATTGATGGTGATCCAAGAAAGAACCACTTCATTCCTTTCTCCAAGGGAAGCATCGTCAAAACTGCTCAACAAGTTCTTCTATTCCTCCATAGGAACTAGAACCAATAATGAAAACCAATGAGTAGCATCTGGAACCAAATTGGATCAATTTTGTATCTGAACTTTGAGTGTGATCAAACTGGAGAACTGTTGGCAAAAAATTGTATATTAAGCTAGTTCATGCAAAAAAAGAAGCTATGAACCACAGTACAAGTTCAACCCACTATGATCTGTCAATAAATCAAACTAAATGCTTAAAAATAACATTTTTTACTTGTAATATTCATATTAATGCTTTATTATAAAAGGGTAAATATTGTTCCCGCACATACTTGATGCACCATGGCTATGTAGCCTTCAGCTCTGTGCAAGAATAGGCTATAAAGACTGCTCGATGGATCAACATAATAACTGTAGTGCTCCCTAAATCAACATAATAACTGTAGAAAAGGTATTGTAGCTTGTACAGCCTTGAAAAGCAAAGTTTGGATTCTTTAATCTGTCCTACATATGTCTTTCACTAACTACACGATTCTTGCTTAACTTGGCCATGCAAATCTTGCATCAGGAATGGAAATCAACATTTGTGTATAGGAGACTAGTTGGACTGTGTCCAACAAGATCTTGAAATCAAGTTCCCTGCTCCACAATTTTTATTGTGTATATTCATATTTGGGTAGTTACTAGATTGTACATATTTAATTTTCTCTTTCATATGTTTTGGATTTAAACCCTGAATATTTGTTGTCTTAGATTGTATTTGGGGACTCCTACCTTGTACGGTATTCAATAGACCTGTTCTCGCTCTGTAGAATATGAATATGCTCCCTTGGCTGCTTCATCAATAAGAACCAATTGCACAATCAACTCCTATTTCATCGATAAGAACCAACTACACATTCAACTCCTACTTCCGAGTCTAGATTTGTAACATCATAATCTGGATCAGGATCAACATAGTCTACAGTCCCTTGAGTATCTTCCCCAGGATATGGAAGTAAATATCGATCCGTAACTTATTTCCAAACCAACTAAAACTATAGATGCTCTACATCTATCCTTGAACAAAATAAGAATCTCACATACATCGGTACATAAAGAGTGACCCTAGAGAACCCTATCTTTGGAAAGCTCCAACTAGAATTGACTTGCTCAGATATTTTCTTATCAGAGTTCAATTTACAAACTACAAAGGGCTTCAAGCCATCCTTCAGTGGGGATGCCTTCGAAGGGTTCAAATGTTACTACAGCATGCTAAAATGGCCATCTAATCATTTTATCTATAACTAACCCTGTAAGCACCACAAAGATTGAATGATGCTCATTATATAAGTAATTATGCATTTTTGCGGCCAAGCCAAGTTAGCACTTTATATTATTAGCTTTCTCTGTTCATACACTAAGTTGCATAGAGTTGCTTCAAGCCTTAGAGTGAGAGCCAGTTGTCTACATACTGAAGGGAATCTCCCGAAGAGCATATCCCTATTTTAAACATCTGATATCACCATCTCTACGCTTCACTTTGCCCCATTGTAATTGGTAATCTGCTTAATATGCAATCTGATTATAAAAGAGCTAGCTAATAGTAATACTCTAAGTTACAGACTAGTGATAGAGTAAACCTCTTATACCTACTTGAATTTATCATTCTCCTTCTTCACCTCTTTCAGTCTATATCCTTGGGTGGTCCTCAGGGCTGTAACAGTTTGTTGAGCAATTCCAGTAAATCCACCCTTTATATAACTCACTGGGAGAGAAATTGGAGTCTGCCCTCTTGATGTTATGATAGTTGAGGACTCCTACCTTGTATGAGATTCAATAGGATGGCTGGCGTACATGCTAAAATTTAGTTACTGTTTGCACGAGATTCAATAGGATGGCTGGCATACATGCTAAACTATAGTTACTGTTTTCTACATACTAAATGTGTTTTCTTGAAGCTCCGCTTCAAGGCAGGGACTAGCTACAATGCAACCCATCTTGTTCTGTATTCTAATTGGGTAGGATAAAAAGCTTAATTATGCCTTATTTTATTTTAATATTTTCTTACACCTTTGGGACCATCATGTCTTTCACCCAGTAGCCTGGATAGGGATTTGAACTTGTGTTTCTAGAGTTTTAATAATCAGACTTTTCAGATTAACCAATTGAACTACTCCTAAAACTTTTCAGATGTTACTATAAAGGAACTTCTCGAATGTTATTATAAGGGTATTTGTTAAGCTAATTATTTTGGTTGGGGTAGATATGTATTCCTTCATTCTAACCTTGTGAATGTTGGCAAGCTATACAATTTTTTTTGCCCTTCTATGAGTATCGTTACTTAAATGTGGTATGAAATGCACCATCAGCCGTAAGAGAAGCTTGATGGAACATGCTAAAGACACTCATAGTCATATTCAATTTTTGACAGTTCTTTTTCTGGCGCGCAATACTTTTTCTAAAAAAAGTGAATATCTTGTGTCTATGTGCCCAATATCATAGGATTTTGCTGGAACTTTACTTGTATAGTAAGTTTGACAAATATTTAAAATATCGATGGGAATTAAGCAAATTTTAAGTGAATGTATGCTAATTTGCTTGCTTACGCTTAAATTTATAGTTTTAAAGCTCTAGCTTGGGGAAGTAAACTATGTGATTCGTAGAGAGGTTAATGATAAACCTCTATGAGGGTGGAAATATGAATTGATACTTTACCTAAATGAAGTGTATTTCTTTCAATTTGCAATAAAAAGTGAATTGCTTGCCTCCA
The DNA here is from genome assembly GCA_031772625.1 of Pinus tabuliformis. Classification (NCBI taxonomy): domain Eukaryota; kingdom Viridiplantae; phylum Streptophyta; class Pinopsida; order Pinales; family Pinaceae; genus Pinus; species Pinus tabuliformis. Next base: position 1,927,999,986 of record CM062816.1, on the reverse strand, counting down.
TACAGTAAATTTTAAAGCCTTTTGTTGAAATATACCAGTATATTAAATTTGACGAAATCCCTGGAAAGTAGAGCTATATATATATATATATATATATATATATGTGCTGTTGTCACCACAAAGAGAATATATGACATTGCATAGAGTTTTACATAGCAATTAATTGGCATCCACTGCAAGCATGCATAGTGTACCTTTTATGACAGATCCATATGATCTCTTGAGGGGCAGTGGAGCATGCTTCTTCTGCCACAAAGGCACTATGTAGCAACAATAGTTTTTCTCGACCTCTGCTAGAGGGATCACTCTAGTGCCACAAAGTAGAAATTCTACCACCAGATTGTTCTCTCTCATCCTTTTGTGAGTAACCCCATCACATAGATCCAAAAACAAAACTTCTTGATGGACCAATATGCTAATCCCCTTTTTGAAAATGGTCTCTTGATCAAGACTTTATGTGCTTGTGCCCCTTCTCCTCCACATCACACTCGCTGAGGCATATCATCATCTGGTTCAAGATATCTCTAGCACTTCGATGTAGACCAGACCACTATTATTTTCATACAACCATTGCACTTGCTCAACTCATCCCTCATTCACCTTGCATTCTAAGAACACATACACCATCGAACCCAATCAAAATACATTCTCATCTTCCACGCCTACTTGATCATTCAAAGTAGACTACATAATTGATGCATCAATAGAAATTGCAATATAGTATTTACATGTTTTTAGACATTGACCAAACTAAGGCTAACATGAAATTACCATGGGAATTTCTATGGTAAAAGTTGATGCTAATTGATCCGGCATAAAACCATGCAACCAACTTGACATACCAGCAGAGAAAACCCTGGTATTTGAGGCACCAGAGTAGGCAAATTTATTTTCAATCCGAAACACCATTTACGCAGCCTTATAATGGAAAGTTAATGGAAAGTTTGTGTAATTTACGTAGTATAGAGAACTAGCCCACGTAAATATTGATTATTATGCAGAGAGTAGAGGATTAGTGAATAGAAACTATGATTACTTTATAGATCAATTCAAGGATGATACATCAGGGCCATTATTATTGATATCAAACGTCTACTGCATTAGACTCTTGCAAGCTATACCACTGCTAATACACTGTATCCGAACACAAGCTCTCAACAAAAACCAAGATCCATGCTATTACTGACAGCAATGCCAACACAACAATGTCAACAAAGCATATTTCTTTGGCAAGCACAAAGGTAGTGATTAATAATGCTTCTAAGGGCGCATTGAAGCCAGCTTATGAGTAGGCTTTTTCAACTCTAACAAGGATTCACCTTCCGCTAGCACTGATAATCTTCAAATTGCCTTGATAAACCAGCTTTCAGAAGACTGAGTTAAGGATTAGAAAATGAAAAGAAAGAAAATTCTCTTTTGTAATTGTTTCTTTTGTTCCTCTATGTCTCTATAGCTATTTTTAGTCTTATACATCTTTATAATATTAGTATACTATGCTATAAAAGAGTCATAATTTTACATGATATATTTGATTTCTGATTAATAAATAAAACTTACCTTACACAAATATATATATATAATAAATAAAATATTTTTATATTTGATGATTACACTACTATTATTAATAATATTATTAATAATATTGATATTAAAATCAATATTAAAATTATATTTTTACTAGTATTATTAAAAATAATAATACTAAATAAATTTACAATATCAACTAACTTTATAAGAAAACAAAATCTTATAGTTTGATATACATTTCTCATGTTTTATAAAACTCACAATTTGATATACATGGCTCATATGCATAAAACTCTCAGTTTCATATACAGGGCTCATTTGTTTAAAGTTTCAAACTATTTTGCAAGTTTATATAGGTTACATGGTTGAGATTGATGAACAATATGGGTTTAGCATGCATGTGCATAGATCATTGTTAGTATTGACATACTTATTTTGTATGTAGTAATCTAACAACTTCAAAGAATAACCATACTAAAATAAAAGCACAAATGATAGTACCAGAAAGCTCTTAGTTTGTGTCCCATTTAGGTGTGTCAAAATTAAGTTTAATGTGTTCTAAACTATACACTTGACCATTAAAAATGAGGCCCTCCCACACGTGGAAAGGGATCTTTTTGTGTATCTATGTGAGAATGCAATATAAATTCAAAAAAACATTTACAATAAAAACACTAAAAATCTCGATGAGGATTCTAATATGCATGGTTCATTTGTTTAAAGTTTTAAACTATCTTGTAGGTATACATCAGTAAGGGGCTGAGATTGATTGACAGTATGATGTCAGAACGTGCATAATTCATTGCGAGTATTTCGCTCAATATATATCTAGGATAGATATACCTATGATCTAATGTATGGATTTAAGAAAAAAAGAATGACTAGTGTGAAGATGGAAATCTAAGATAAATGTGTTGCTCAATATAAATGCCGATTACTATTTATACACTTTAACATTAAATCATATAATTCATTTCCAACAATATTGATTGGATTAGATTAGATGCAGTTAGGAACACTTTTCAATCCGATCCCTTCACTGATCTGCATTAATTTGATTCAGCATTAGATCTTTCAAACTATTTCTCATCTTGTTCTTGTAGATTTTTTGGGTACAAATTTCAAAGTGGAGCCTGATTCCTGTGGTTTGTGTGATGGAATGGATTCTTCGCAACAAGAATTATAGCAGAGAGGTCAAGATAGATGTGATTGTTGTGGTTATTGGTGTTGGTGTCTGCACTGTCACGCTTGTGAAGGTCAATTTCAAAAGAGTTTGTGTGTTGCGGTGGCTATATTATGTACTTCATTGCAACAATTTGTAAGAATTCTCCACCTACTGTTTCTAAGATAATCTATTGCAGCGTGTGAGTTTAGGGCATGAATTGGGTAGCAGATCACCCTGTGATTATCCCGGGCAGGTCTAAGGAAGCCATTGAACTGTGGTAGCAGAGAGGCAGTGAAATCTAGCTGATTCCTAAGGCTGGTTATAAGGTCAGATTAAGAATATTAGAATAATACGATTTGCTGATGCAATAACAATTGTTTTGTATCTAAAACTATAGTGTGAGATTTGGAAGGACTATGGGTTTATAACCCATTAAGTTCTGTTGGATTGGCTTCATGTACATTAATTGTTGGTGGAATTAAATGCTAGTTACACTGTTTATTGTATTCAATATTGTTTCCATTTGCAAAAATTGAAACACTATGATACTAGTTATAATACAAATCTTGTCATATGCTCTTTGCAACCCTAAGGGCATCATAGTAGTTAAAGCATCACAATGTGTGCTGATGTACATGCATTTGCATAACGTTGTATCTCTATGATTACGTTACTTAATTACACTTAAAACATAAATAACATGTAGTCTTTAGAAATTCTTATCTGTTTCATGGACATGCAATCATTGTGTCATATGATATTGAGTTTCTTTAGGGGAATGTCTAATTGAGTGTTGTATTAGATATATTGGATATATTGTGTTGATTCTTAGGATCTTGTGCTTTCATTATGATTAAATTCAAATCTGCAATTGTGAATTGTATTTTTTTTTTTTTAGTCAAATAAGAGTGGAGCCTTATATTAACTGCAAGAAAAGTTACATATGTTACATGTCTTTACAAATGTAAGGACCATTAAGGGCTAACTCTATGATGAGTAACCAACTACACACCTCGAAATAAACCAGAAATCCTCAGCCTAAGGCTTACAATTCAAGTCACATCCATGAACCAACCCGATGGCCATGCGATGGGACCCCCAGTGATGGTTTATTCACTTTATGGATTCGACAAGGTAAATAAACAGTCAAAGTGTAAAATTGTGGGTTCGTTTTTGGACCTAGCCTCCTCCTATGTTGAAACCTGATGTCCTTTCAATCAAGCTCCATTGAGATCTAACGGTCATGAACACTATCGTCTTGGCAACATGCTCCCATTTGACCTGGTTCATGGACCCGATAAGGATTGTGAGCCATTGTTTTATAATTGTTCGAGTCTAGGGAGAAACTTAAGCTCCAATCACTTTTAGAACCTGAGAACCACATGATTGGTCCCCTGTTGATTTGATGATATTCCAAGAAATCAGAATAGAAACTTGCATGTCCTTTACCTTCTTTTCCAGCTCGATGGAGATTATAAACCACTAATCTAAAAAACTTCAGGTTCGCTTGAGTAGTTAATCTTTGATTACTTATCCATTCTATGGCCATTCGATGACGAAGGCTATCAAAATATGTGGCCGACAACCTTCTAAGAGGCTTGCTATTTACCAAGTGCCTCTCCCTTGTAGAAAGTTCTGTTTTAAGCATTTTTCTTCTTGTTTTTCCCTGTGGATCAACGGTTATGAAATACTTATGCATCCGCTTTCTCGTGCTTCCCCTCATCTTCCTTCTTATTCATTCCTAATAGTTTAGAATTCTTCCATGTCTTTGGCCACCTTTCTTTGACAATCCTCACGCAATTTCCCCAAGGGTCTTGAATCCCAAGAAAACCTCTTGTAAATGTCCTTGCAAAACACTCATTCATTCTCCAGACGATCAACTAGCATATTGGCTTTTCTTCGCACATGAACAAAGCTCACCATTCTCATGGCTTGTAGGTGGGAATGAATGCGCTGAAAGACTTGCAAAATCCGCCATTGTTTTGAAACTTTTCCATATGCTTTTCTATTACAGATCTTCTTGGCCGCATTAATAACCAATTCAGAGTCTGCTTCAATGATGGCATTACGAGAATTTGACTCAATTAGTATTTCCAGGCATTGATCTAAGGCCATGAGCTCCTCCATGTTATTTGTGGCTAGCCGCAAATGACTATGAAAGATGTCCTTTATGCATCCCTACTCATCTCTGATGACCCCGCCAAAACCAACCATCCCAGGGTTACCTTTGGAGGCTCCATGAATGTTAATTTTCAAGAAACCATCAGGAGGACGTTGCCAAAATTCTTTACCATCATTTATCTGGCTCACATCCTTGTGTATGTTCTGGGGAACTAGTGAAAGGAGACCCAACTACAGCAGTATATGAGCGTCCTGGGGCAGAGTTGGGTTCTCATGAGGTTTCCCTAACATGGCACCAATAATGTCTTTGAGCTGTCTTAATATTTGTGCAATAGTGTTCTCGGTTGAGCTAGATTTGTTCTTGAAAATCTTGCCATTGCATTCTTTCCAGACATCCCAGATTAAGAAGCCTGGAACCAGAGTCCAAGCTTTGTGGATGATCTCATTGCCTGAGAAGTCTTTTCTCCAATTGTTCAAAGTGTTGGTAATGCTGAGGCTGTCCCTGTCAGTTTGTCTGAAGATTGAGGCCACCCAATCCCATAAGTTGGAGGTGAATGGGCAGAGGTTGAGTAAGTATTCCATCGGCTCATCTTGTGAACCACATACATAGCATTTGGATGGGACAACAAAACCTTTCTTTAGAAGATTTTCCCTTGTTAGAATTTTCTTATGTTGAACCAGCGACATAAACAAATTTTTTTTCATCCAATGCGCTTCCTACCAAAGGTCCTTCCATACCTTATCAAGGTTTTGATAATCACACCCTAGGGCTATTCGTTTGGCTTCTTTGAGGTTAATTTACCTTCTGTGTTTCTTCCCCATCTTAGTTGTTCAGACGAAGATGATACCAAAATCTTCCTCCGTTCCAAGTCCATAGCAAGAGAGTCTGCATGATCTTTTAAAGGGCTCTCTTCCCTGTAGCCTAGATCCTTCCATATTCTACATTTGTCATTGTTCCTTACCTGATCTGAGAAGTTGCTTACCATGCATAAAAATTTATTTCAGTGTCATTCTTGAGATTGGTTAGTTCTTCCCTAAATAGGTTTGGTTCTTGCTGCCAATTGTCCTCCCAGAATCTTGCCAGGATCCCAGCTCAGATCTCCCAAAAGTTGTGCTGTTGGATAATGCCTCTATTTTTCGAAGCAAGATTCCAAATGTGGGAGCCCCTGATAAGCCCAGAAATTCGAATATGATCCCTCTCCTACCAATTATTTTCATATTTTTGTTTCCAAAGCTTAGCCCATGGGGTTGTCGATTCCTTAAGCCATCGCCACCAAAGCTTTGCTCCCGAAACTCTGCTGAGGGTTTCTGGGTCATGAAGCCCCAAACCTCCATGGGCCTTAGGTTTGCAGAGCTTGTACCAAGCCACCAAAACCCATTTGTTTTTCTCTTCCCCTTTGCCCCAAAGAAAATCTCTTTGAATGTTCCTGATCTATTACAAAACTGCTTTTGGATCAGGAAGAGCTGACATCATGAAAATGGTTATGGCCTGCAGGACAGCTTTTGTGAGCACAAGGCACCCTGCAAGATTCAAGGATCTGCATGTCCATTTCCTGACCCTATCTTGAAGTTTGTTAATGACCGGCTCCCACACTCCCCTGCTTAGAGGTTTGTCTGTAAGGGTCACTTAAAGTTACTTAGAGGGTAACTAATCCATTTGGAACCCTAGAATTTTGGAAATGTTTCTCCAAATAGCAATGTCAGTGTTAAAAAAGAAAACCTTTGATTTGTCAAGGTTTACCTCTGTACCAGCAGCCATAACAAAGTCATTCAAGATTTGTTTAAAAGCTTTGGCTTCCTTGACCGTGGGAATGCCCTGCAACATAGTGTCATCCACAAATTTCTGGTGAGTTAAAGTAGCTCCATCTATGGTGAGTTTCAAACCCTAGATTCTTCCCTCATCACTTGCCATTTTTCTCGCTCTACCTAGCCCTTCCATCATGAGCACAAAGAGGAAGGGGGATAGAGGATCTCCTTGTCTTAGACCCCTAGAAGGCATGAAGGTTCTTCAGGGCACGCCATTAAGCAGGATTGAAAAACTAGCCATGGATGCAAGGGCCATAACCCATCTGATCCAATTGTGGTCAAAACCATAAGCTTTCAGCAATGCGCTGATGTAGGACCAGCTTAGCTTGTCGTAAGCTTTCGCTAGGTCAAGCTGTATAATCATACCTGCTTGCTTATTTCTCTTAAGAGAATGTACCATCTCATGAGCTTGTATGATGTTGTTGAGGATTTGTCTTCCTTCCACATAACTAGTTTTCTCCTCTGAGACAAGAGCTAGAAGAAGGGGCTTGAGTCTATTAGCGATCACTTTGGAAATAATTTTGTACACCACATTACATAAAGCTATGGGTCTGAATCTGTCCGGTGTCATAGCTTTTTCCTGCTTTGGAATCAAAGATATGAAAGAGGCATTGAGAGCCTTCAAGACCGATCTGGATCTTCTTGAGTCTTCCACTACATCAAGGATGTCTTGTTTGACTATTTTCCAGCATGCTTTGAAGAAGTCCACATTGAATCCTTCCGGGCAAAGAGCTTTCCCATTTTGCATCTCATTGATAACTTCTTTGACCTCATCTTCAGACACTGACCTATTCAGATTATGATTGTCTTCCCTTGTTACAAGCTTGGGAATATACCTTGTGAATTTGTTGATGAACTGCGACCTATCTAAGAGAGGCTCCTTTGTAATGCTAAGGAAGTGTTGTACTAGGACCGATTCCATTTCTTTGTGGGTGACAAACTCTTTCCCTTGAGAATCTCTGAGTTTTAAAATTTTGTTGTGTGACCTGTGACTTAAAGTTGATTTATGAAAAAACTTTGTGTTTCTTTCCCCTTCTCTAATCCATTGTACTCTCGAGTTATGTATCCAGAATATCTCCTCTTGCCTACACCTATCATCCCATTCTTCCTGAAGAGAGTCTGCCTGAGTTTTCCTTTCCTCGGTAAAGCCATCCGTGATCATGAGCTGATTAATCCCGTGAAGTTTCTGTTCAACTTCTTTTTTGGCTTTGAAAATGTTACCAAACTATTTTTTGTTCCATTCTTTGAATATGGATTTGATGTGTTTAAGTCTTTTTTGTAGCATGAATATTTTAGTTCCTTGAAAGGGAAAGTACTCCATCCACCATTTATCAATATTGCTGGTGAAGTCAAGGTGAGAGAGTTAGACATTTTCAAACCTAAAAGTTTTGTTCCTCAGTGTACCCATAAAGGTGGCTTCAGGACAATGGTCTGAGCCTCCAAAAGGAAGGATTAACGCTGACATGTCAGGGCCTATGAGAAATATGTCCTTTGAGATTATGAATCTATCTAGTTTAGAGGCAACTTGAGAAGCCCCTCCTCTCCTACTATTCCAGGTGAAAGTGCCATTTATTGTTTCAGCATCCACTAATCTCATGTTATTTATGAAGTTATAGAAGGCCATGGAGTGTCTTCCTAGTCTTCTGGTGCCACCTTTTTTCTCTGTAAGAGATTTGATTATATTGAAATCTCCTACCAGAATCCAGTGCATATCAGGATGTCTCTCTCTTAGCTCCTCAAGGGAACTGAGAAGATTGAGTTTGCCTTCTAGTTTTTTAGGACTATAGACATTTGTAAACATGTAAATCTCTTTATCACCCATAGGTTGTATTACCAGTGAAATATAGTTCCTGGACGCTTTCGCATCTAGGATTCCAAGTTTTTGGGGATCCTAAAGTGTGGGAATCTCTCCTACCGAGATGTCTACCTTAACCTCTAGACACTCATACTTTCTTAACCATTTTCTATGTATTTCTCTAATTTTGTCCATCGAGAACTTTGTTTCCTGAATGAAAACCATAACTGGTTTTTCTTCTTTTACTCTACTACTGAGATTTCTTTGTTTCCTTTTACTTCCTAGGCCCCTAATGTTTCAGGTTGTAAGCTTCATTAATAAAGGTTTGTAAAAGAGTAACTAGTGATATCTTTCATCTTACCTGAGTTGATCATGAGTTTTCCACATTCTTCCAGCAGCTCATTCTGTATTTTCCTTCCTCTTTTCCTACCTAGGTTCTTGGAAGAGTGTCTCATGTTTCCTCCATTATCTTCATCCCTTTATTTTCCTGGTTGTCATGATTTCTTTTGACTCTAGAACCCTTCAATTGGGATCTCCATAGGAAGAGCTGTTGAACCCTTTCAAACTCCTCTTTTGGTAGGGAGTCAAACCCTTTTGTAATACCCTGCTCCAAAGACGTTTCTAGATCAAAGTTATCCTTTCAAGAATCTCTTGTAGTTCATGGTCCTCCATTCCTGCCTCACTTGGGGTCATATGATGGTCCCTACTAAGCTCCATAATGCTTGGTAGATCATCCTGTAGCTAGTTTTTCTCTAGTATGTCCTCCATGCTAGTATCCCTATCTTTCTCATTGGTTTTAGTCTCCAATTTTTGGTTTGCCCCATTGTTTCCAACTTCTTCTTATAAGATTTTGAAACTATTGTGGCTCAGATTCCCATCCTTGTTGATTTTATTTTGGTGACATTTTCCTCGTGTCCCCTTACCCCCCACCTTAGTGAAACCCTCGAGATGTTTGCTTGTGGTGGTTTTTTTGTTTCTGTCTAGTTTTTTTAAAGGGAAATCTCTGTATAGGTGCCCATGTTCACGGCACTTACGACACCTAAATGGCACATGCTCATAGTCCACCGCCTACACCCATTCTTCATCATAAACTTCTAAAATGATCTCGTCTGGGAGTGCACAAAATAGGTCCATTTCCACACAAATCCAGGTGAAGGAAGTATATTTTCCTCTTAATGTCACATCTGATGTTTTTATAAAATGCCCTAGTTTGCTGTCGATAGCCTTTAGAGACTCTGGCAGCCAATAATCTAAAGTAAGGGAGTATAGTCTTATCCATATCGGTATTGAAATGAACGTCTCTCGTTCTAGGACAAAATTCATCACCCATGGTTGCATGTAAAGCCTCGCAATAGCATAAAAATAGGGTCCTACCTCAAACACTCTATCTTTATCTTCTAAGCTTGTGAACACCACCGTAAAGAAACCCTTGGATACATGGTGAAGGTTTATTTCCCCCTTGGGTTTCCATTGGTTCCTTAGCCATGCATGTAAGTCTTTCTCCGTCGGCTAAATCCCCATAAATTTGCATATGATTGCGTGTTCCGCCATGTGAACTCTGTGCACCTGTAGTGCTGGGTCACTTAAAACAACCCGAGGAGTAATGGTCGACTTGGGTTTGCAGACCCTTGTCACCCTCAAAGGTGCAACATTCTGACTGCTACCCTCTTTCCTCTTCTCCCTTCTTTCTTCCTCATGATTTTCTCCTTGTTCATGAGGTTTGATATTTCCTATGTTGGTATCCTTAGTTATAACCTCCGTTGGTTTCTTGAAGCGATGCAGACCAGTTTCCTTGCTTCTGTTCGCGGCTATTTGAATGTAGGAGGGAGGATAACTCCCTCATCCAAGACCCACCATGGTTACCAACTCCAAACCCTAACTTAAACACTAGTCCAGATTGCAGAGCCCCAAGATCTCTCGTAGCTCCAGCGTGTTTAGGCATTCCTTGTTTTTCACTACTCCAATTTTGAATTGTATACAATGGACATATATTCGTTGTTTATTTTGGATTGATTCCATTTGTATAAAATATCTTGACTAATGAGAATCTAAGAGATAAAATTTGTACCATATCAAAGCTTTGCCAAAAATCAATGTTTGGAAATGTGTACTGAGAATTCGAAAACACTATGTAATAGGAAAATGGTTAGTATTCCATACTATTTAGTTCTCTGATTTCTATAATTTTAACATATAGTAATTTTTGGCAGATAAGCCTTCATTCTGTACTAGACTAGACTACTTACCACTTGATTAAAAAAGAAAGGGTATCTATCATGAAGAAGGTAATGTCTTTATTTCAATGATTGCTTTATGAGATCAAAGCATTCATCATTAAGAACATATTATGTATCCCACCTTATTGTGTCTGGACTGGGCATCTAATTTTTGATAATTCTCAATTTTAATGCATTAACAAAATGGAAAACTTATCGTTAAATTCTTCTTCTAGGATGCAGGAAGCAGTTCTTGTAAATGCAAGCCGAGGTCGAGTAATTGATGAAGAAACCTTAGTGGATCATTTGAAAGAAAATCCCATGTTTCGTGTAGAAATGGATCTATTTGAGGTACTTTACTTTATACGTTTCCTTGCCACACTTTCATGTGGATGCATATTTATTACAATTTTGAAGTCTCGTGTGTTCCAAATATGTTGGTTTAATGACCAAGTTGATATTGCGAGTGAAGCTAGAATTTATGTTAAGCATGGATATATTGGATATATTGTGTTGACTAAATTATTCTTAGGATGTTGTGCTTTCATTACGATTAAATTCAAATCTGCAATTTTGAATTGTATACAATGTACATCTATTTGTGTTTATTTTGTATTGATTCCATTTGTATAAAATATCTTGACTAATCAGAATCTAAGAGATAAAATTTGTACCATATCACTGCTTTGCCAAAAATCAATGTTTGGAAATGTATACTGAAAATTCGAAAGCACTATGTAATAGGAAAATGGTGAGTATTCCATACTATTTAGTTCTCTGATTTCTGTACTTTTAACATATAGTAATCTTTGGCAGATAAGCCTTCATCCTGTACTAGACAAGACTACATACCACATGATTAACAAAGACAGGCTATCGATCATGAAGAAGGTAATGCCTTTATTTTAAAGCTTTCTTTATGAAATCAAAGCATTCATCATAAGCAACATATTATGTATCCCACTTGATTGTGTCTGGACTATGCATCTAATTTTTGATAATTCTCAATTTTAATGCATTTAATAAAATGGAAAACTTATCGTTAAAAGTTTCTTCTTGGATGAAGGAAGTAGTTCTTGTAAATGCAAGCCGAGGCACAATGATTGATGAAGTAGCCTTAGTGGACCTTTTGAAAGAAAATCCCATGTTTCGTGTACGACTAGATGTGTTTGAGGTAATTCACTTTATACGTTTCCTTGCCACACTTTCATGTGGATGCATATTTATTACAATTTTGAAGTCTCGTGTGTTCCAAATATGTTGGTTTAATGACCAGGTTGATATTGCGAGTGAAGCTAGAATTTATGTTAAGCATGGATATATTGGATATATTGTGTTGACTGAATTATTCTTAGGATCTTGTGGTTTCATTAGGATTAAATTCAAATCTGCAATTTTGAATTGTATACAATGTACATCTATTTGTTGTTTATTTTAGATTGATTCCATTTGTATAAAATATCTTGACTAATCAGAATCTGAGAAATAAAATTTGTACCATATCACAGCTTCGCCAAAAATCAATGTTTGGAAATGTGTACTAAAAATTTGAAAACACTATGTAATAGGAAAATGGTGAGTATTCTATACTATTTAGTTCTCTAGTTTCTATACTTTAACATATAGTAATTTTTGGCAGATAATCCTTCATCATTTACTAGACAAGACTACTTACCAATTGATTAACAAATACATGCTATCGATCATGAAGAAGGTAATGTCTTTATTTCAATGCTTGCTTTATGAAATTAGAACATTCATCATTAACAATATATTATGTATCCCTCTCTATTGTGTCTCCACTGGGCATGTAATTTTTGATAATTCTCAATTTTAATGCAATTAACAAAATGGAAAAATTATCGTTAAAATATTCTTCTGGGATGCAGGGAGAAGTTTTTGTAAATGCGAGCTGAGGCCCAATGATTGATGAAGTAGCCTTAGTGGACCATTTGAAAGCAAATCCCATGTTTCATGTAGGACTGGACGTGTTTGAGGTAATTTACTTTATACGTTTCCTTAGCACACTTTCATGTGGATGCATATTTATTAGAGTTTTGAAGTATTGTGTGTGCAAAATATGTTGGTTTAATCACCAAGTTGATATTGTGAATGAAGCTAGAATTTATGTTAAGCATGGATATATTGGATATATTGTGTTGATTGAATTGTTCTTCGAATCTTGTGCTTTCATTATGATTAAATTCAAATCTGCAATTTTGAATTGTATACAATGTACATCTATTTTCTCTTTATTTTGGATTCATTCCATTTGCATAAAATATCTTCACTAATCAGATTCTAAGAGATTAAATTTGTACCGTATCATAGCTTTGCCAAAAATCAATGTTTTGAAATGTGTACTAAAAATTTGAAAACACTATGTAATAGGAAAATGGTGAATATTCCACACTATCTAGTTCTCTAATTTCTATACTTTTAACATATAGTATTTTTTTGGCAGATAAGCCTTCATCCTATACTAGACAAGACTACTTACCAGCTGATTAAAAACGATAGGTTATCGATCATGAAGAAGGTAATGTCTTTATTTCAACACTTGCTTTATGAAATCAGAGCATTCATCATTAACAACATATTATGTATCTCGATTGACTGTGTCTGGACAGGGCATCTAATTTTTTATAATTCTAAATTTTAACGTATTTAACAAAATGGAAAAGTTATCGTTAAATGTTTCTTCTAGGATGCCGGAAGTAGTTCTTGTAAATGCAAGAAGAGGCCCAGTGATTGATGAAACAGCCTTAGTGGGCCATTTGAAAGGAAATCCCATGTTTTGTGTAGGACTGGATGTGTTTGAGGTAATTTACTTTATACGTTTCCTTGCCACACATTCATGTGGATGCATATTTATTGCAATTTTGAAGTCTAGTGTGTGCAAACAATGTTGGTTTAATGACCAAGTTGATATTGTGAATGAAGGTAGAATTTATGTTAAGCATGGATATGTTGGATATATTGTGTTGACAGAATTGTTCTTAGGATCTCGTGCTTTCATTAGGATTAAATTCAAATCTGAAATTTTGAACTGTATACAATGTACATCTATTTGCCGTTTATTTTGGATTAATTCCATTTGTATAAAATATATTGACTCATCAGAATCTAAGAGATAAAATCTGTACCATATCTAAGCTTTTCCAAAAATCAATGTTTGGAAATGTGTACTGAAAATTTGAAAAGACTATGTAATAGGAAAATGTTGAGTATTCCATACTATTTAGTTCTCTGATTTCTATACTTTTAATATATAGTAATTTTTGGCAGATAAGCCTTCATCCTGTACTAGACAAGACTACTTACCACTTGATTAACAAAGAAAGGCTATCGATCATGAAGAAGGTAATGTCTTTAGTTCAACGCTTGCTTTATGAAATCAGAGCATTCATCATTAACAACATATTATGTATCACGCTTGATTGTGTCTGGACGGGGCATCTAATTTTTGATAATTCTGAATTTTAACAAATTTAACAAAATAGAAAACTTATCGTTAAAAGTTTCTTTTGGGATGTAGGAAGCAGTTCTTGTAAATGCAACAAGAGGCCCACTGACTGATGAAGCAACCTTAGTGGACCATTTGAAAGGAAATTCCATGTTTCGTGTAGGACTAGATGTGTTTGAGGTAATTTACCTTATACGTCTCCTTGGCACACTTTCATGTGGATGGATATCTACTGTAGTTTTTAAGTCTAGTGTCTGCAAATATGTTGGTTTAATGACCAAGTTGATATTGCAAATGAAGTTAGAAATTATGTTAAGGATGAATATATTGGAGATATTGTGTTGACTGAATTGTTCTTAGGATCTTGTGCTTTCATTATGATTAAATTCAAATCTGCAATTTTGAATTGTATACAATGTACATCTATTTGTTGTTTATTTTGGATTGATTCCATTTGTATCAAATATCTTGACTAATTAGAATCTAAGTGATAAAATTTGTACCATATCACAACTTTGCCAAAAATTATTGTTTGGAAATGTGGACTGAAAATTTGAAAACGCTATCTAATAGGAAAATGATGAGTATTCCATACTATTTAGTTCTTTGATTTCTATACTTTTAACATATAGTAATTTTTGGCAAATAAGCCTTCATCCTGTACTAGACAAGACTACTTACCACTTGATTAACAAAGACAGGCTATCGATCATGAAGAAGGTAATGTATTTATTTCAATGTTTTCTTAATAAAATCAGAGCATTCATCATTAACAACATATTATGTATCCTGATTGATTGTGTTTGGACTAGGCATCTAATTTTTTATAATTCCCAATTTTAATGCATTTAACAAAATGGAAAACTTATCGTTAAAAGTTTCTTCTGGGATGCACGAAATAGTTATTGTAAATGCAAGCTGTGGCCCAGTGATTGATGAAGCAGCCTTAGTGGACCAGTTGAAAGAAAATCCCATGTTTTGTGTAGGACTGGATGTGTTTGAAGTAATTTACTTTATACATTTCCTTGGCACACTTTCATGTGCATGCATATTTATTGCTATTTTGAAGTCTGGTGTGTGCAAATTATGTTGGTTTAATGACCAATTTGATATTGTGAATGAAGCTAGAATTTATGTTAAGCATGGAAGGAAAAGCACTCTCTTATTTTATTTACTAGTTTTAGAAGACACATACTAGCAAGTTTCAATATTTTTGGTGTTAGGAATAAAGCGTTTCATTCCTTATTTGACATGGTACAGACTGAGCCATACATGAAGCATAGTCTTATATAGTAGAAGAATGTTTTTGTGGTGCCACACATTGCCTCAGCTTCAAAGGTTATTATGCAGACTCTTCATATGTACAAAAGTAGGAATGATAGGGAAAAAATGAAGCTCTATGTCTACAATTCTAGAATTGGTTCTATGTTTCGCCCTCGGAGCAATTGGTTCTAGTCTAAATAGTAGTTTTAAGAGTTTAGCATTTTGTTGCATCTTTTTTTGCATTTTTCATTTATGCACATTTGTCTTTTCTTTTTAGTTCACTAATTTTTAAAGGATATTATCACAAGGTTTTCTTGCAGTTTTGTATTTCTGTCCAGTGTAATGCTTTTTCCCACAATTTCTCATCAATTTGTGATTTGCACTAGGAGATTTTCGTCTGTTACAGGCTAGCATTCCAACAGCTTTATGTTCCATTATCATCTTTTCAATTTTAATTTCTTCAAAGGAAAACCTCATTGAAAAGCATGAACCTTCCTCTCATTTCTTCCATGACATTACTGAAAGTTAGCGGGTTTAGTGTACATGTTCATGACTTTTTCATATTTATGTCGAACCTTGAAAAGTATGTTCAAAACCGTTGGTAGAGGATAGATGCACAAATTTCCCCCTCCATTGCCCTCTTGCCACTAGCAGTGCACTAGTACATTACTACTCAGTTTTATATGCTAGGAATGGGGATTCACCTCTCCAATCCCCAAGACTCTTGAGCCATATTTCCAATTTATTTCGGTTCCCATTTGTTGTTCAATTTTTTTGATCTCTAGTAACATAGGCAACTCTGACGTTTCTCTGTGAGGTATTGGGAATGACCTACATCTTAATATGACCATAACCTTTCATTTTACCCAAATAGATGGCATGAAACTCCATATTCTGAAGATAAAGTATACTATGGTTTGTTGCGAACATACTACATTTGAAGTCTATATTTGTCACCTAAGAAAGCCATCACAGAATGTGGTCATATTAATTGTGTTCAAAATTGGTTATATCTATTTGCAGCTTTGCAAGCACAGAATGATCCTCATATGAAGGCAAAGGAGTCCATCTGGATTTTTTCATAAGCTATATGAACTTGAGTATGGGGGATTTGCAAATGGGGTAGCAAGCTAAGTGGGCTTGATTGTGCGAAAAACTCCACAGTTAAGCGCGCTTGAGCCAGAGGAGTTCTGGGATGGGTGACCTCCTGGGAAGTCCTGGTTACCAGGTGCAAGCCCCGGAAGTGATGATTGATGCTATGTGATTCGTTCTCCACATTTCACTAGTTTCAATCCCACTTCTTCACCCCTGTGAGCATCACCCGATGCAGTGAGTGCTAAGTGAACTATTCAAAAAATCATGAGAAATTAGTCAGTTACGACTACCTCTCATGGAAATGGTCATACGTTTGAATGACTTACTTAACGCAGTTGAATCCCAAAAAATGATATCTTATATGAACTTGCTTTAGGAGATTCCATGGCACTCGCATGTTGTATGGACATTGGATATTATAGATATTATTATTAAGTCGTAGGTGAGGTTTATAGGGCAGTGAGGAATTTTGATTTTTAATAATTGAATGGATAAAATTTGATATTATATTATAGATATTATGAAGCAGTAGGTGTGGTCTATAGGGTTGAGTGTTTATGCAGGATACTCTGCAAATTGTTTTGAAGATACATGTTATAGTAGTGCAGTACTCCAAAGCATCAGCAGATCTTACAACGATGTATATAAACCAAGAACATATACTGAAAAATAAAACGAATGTCACAAGAAAAACAAAAAATACAAGCTCACTACAACCAATATATAGTAGGGTAGTTATTCTTCACAGAAAAACACTAACCTACAAATATTAACCAACATTCAATGGATGGTTCAAGAGATATTGATATTTTTATGGGTTCATATCAGCCACAGTATACATGGTCTAAAAAGCGAGACCATCCACATGGCTAGGTGATTGGCTTAAGATTTTGTACCACTTTTATATCATGCTTTGGTATTTTTTATTTTTGTTTTCTCTGCAACAACTACTTTCCGAGGCACTCCCTCATTTCTAAACTCTTGAACATTATTATGTTGAAAATAACATCTCCAAAATGGACATGCATTGTGAGGGGGAACACTGCACATGCCATGTTTATACCATGCTTTTGTATTGTTTATTTTTGTTTTCTCTACAGCAACTGCTTTCCGGGGCACTCTCTTGTTTACAAAATCTTGAACATTATTATGCTGGAAATAGCATCCCCAAAATCAACATGCATTGTGAGGGATAACACTGCACTTTCCTTCTAATTTGGTCCTTAAACAAAACTTTATTGTCAACACTACCAGCTATGTTTGTTCACTCTTCATTCTTGTTTGGTCATGTTTCAGATATGGGTTTATGGCAATAGTTTCGAATATTTTATTGTGGAAATTGTTATACTTGATTAGAAGGCACTTGAAAAATGGGCTGCCACCAATGAGGTAATAGTGAATTTTGAATCTTTGTGCGAAAATCAGAAGGCAAAGCAATACATCCTACACGAGCTCAATGAAATCGGGAAAAACCACAAGGTAACACATTCTGAATCATCTGTCATGATGCCACTTCATGTTTTGAATTTCCCTTTCCAATACATCTTTGGGAACTTTCTTTCAATTCTGGTTCATTTTTATTAGTTATCTATTAATTTCAAGTTTGTTCGAATTTTTGATGTTGAATCTAGCTCAGGGGTTTCGAGATGGTGAAAGGTATTCACCTTGAACCTAAGCAATTTCATGTGGAAAGGGACCTGATCACTCCAATATTTAAATTGAATCGACCTCAATTACTAAAGTACTACAAGGTAAGATTTTTGAAACATTTACTATACATGTTGTTGGTTCTTTGTGGTGCTTTCAACCTCACCTTTTATAGATATTGTTTCCCCAAAATTCTATGCAATACAACCATTGCAACTGGAAATATATATATTTTTTCCTGAAGATTTTTATGTTTATCATACTACAAAAATATGGACACAATCCTTATAAACTTGATCTCTTTTTCTTGATGTAGGACACCATTGATGAAACTTCTTGTTGTTTTTTTCATCATCATGACATATCTTTGCATTTAGTAGCAACATAGATGACATTTTTAGCACATGTTCTTGGTCATCAATACTCTTCACTATCATAAACAATGGCTCGTGTGGAACTCCCAAGCCGTAGAGGACCCCGAATAATTGTGGAGCTAAGATGGAGCCACGAATCTATCTAGATTAAAATTCAAAGGAAAAACATATTCCAGGTCTATTAACTTTTAAGTATAGACCTTTTAAGTAGGAAGAATTGATTGCAAAGGTGGAAGAGAATATATCCATTCCATTTCATTTCTTTTGATTTGACAATGACTCAATCGGAGATTGTGGATTCACAAATCATAATTCTGTTTTTTTTATGTTTGGAAATCAAGACATTTTGCTATAGAATTTTATATGGGTGCATATACACAATAATAGACACATACATGTGTGGAGAAGAAGATGAAGACAAAGAAGTCTTAACATGGAATGAAATCCCAACACAGGGATATGCCACTATAGCAAGATATCCTGTATACATGAACATTTATCTATACTAATAGAAGATTTTGAAATTTTTTGCTAAATATATAATCTGCATCTCTTTGTACCTTTTGGGACAATTTCTAGTTTTAGGAAGTTAAAAATATTGTATGCATTATTATAGTTTTTATAAAGATTATAAATCATGTGTATATTTTTTATTTTTAATCAATGGCTATAAATGTAGTTTTGATGATTGCCATAACTCTTCACGTAATTGTTTAAAGTGTAATAGCTCAATGGAAGACCACCTTCCTTCGATTGCAAGTGGTGGAGTCCAACTATCTTCCAATCCTGAATGACTACTTTCTCTTCCTATTTTAGCTGTCGTTGAAGAGGAAGAGGAGGAGGTAGAATGTTTTACTGTATCTGCAATACAGTGAAACATGGGTTCCATGTGTTACTGTATCTGCAATACGAAATTTCCAATTTTCGCGATTGGAAAGGACCAAATAAAAATAAAAATGATATAGAGATCCGAACCTATGAGGTTTTGAGCACGAAAAAAAGATATATCGTTTTATTATATTCATCCAACAGATATGTACAGCAAAGATGATATGGAAACCATCTAATATGAAAAATGCAATGTGGTTCAAACCACATGGATAGAAAGGATATATGTTGCCCTATCAGATCTGACACATAGAGGTCTTTAGGAAATATATTGCATAATGCATATATGTTCTTATAGAATTCAAAAAATCAATCCCTTGAGAAAATATTATGTTGGAAAAAAGACAGAAATAAGAGTCAAAAGTTGGGGAAACAGAAAATCATACTAGATTAGACTTCACAAAATAGAGAAATATGTACCCGGCATGGAAAAGTCTTCGATCTGGTGGGAGGTGTTGTCCACTGTAATCTGCATCCTCCATATACCCTATGGCGATGTTATCCCCTGTTTTGATAAAGCATCTGCTCTCCGATTTTTATCCCTCACAATATGGGAGATTGTGTAGTCTTTCCTGTTGCGCCACAAAGCCTCAAGCCTGTTCAACCAGCAAGAGAGATGTATATTTTTTATGATATGTTTAGACAGAACATGGTTGATTATGACTTTCGAGTCTCAAAAAATATGAAGGTTTTTGAGGCCAAGGAAGTCAAAGATAGAAAGGAGACTAGCCAGGGCCATAATTTCTGCTTTGCTGTTAGTTCCAGGTCCTCCATTCCAATGTATGTCAAATGCTTGTCCTTCTTCTGGGATTATATAAACACCACAGGCGCTTGTGTCATGCTGAGCAGCACCATTAGAAAAGGCACAGGGATATCTATAGGCATCATTGACTTGTTGATTCCTTCCCTTTCTGACTTTGGGATGTCGCGGCCGATCTAGCGCTTCATATAAACAAAGGATAGATTCAAAAACTTTATAAAACGGTTCCCTCTTGGAATCGAAAATCATTCGATTTCTCAATTTCGAGATGGCCCAGATTGTTAACAAAGGAATGGGCCTCCACTTGCAGTACATGTTGCTCCATGTTTTGAAAGCCTCGTAGATAGAAGGAGCATTGACAATGGCAAAGCCAAAGTGAGCAGTTAATTTCTGCCAAATCAACTCGGATTGAGGACACTGTAGGAAAATATGGAAATTAGTCTCAGAATTTGCTCTACAGAGTGGGGATATGGCAAGCCCACACCATTTGAGCTTCTAGAGATTCTCCCAAGTGAGATTCCTGTCATGAAAAACCAGCCAGGCAAAAATAATGATTTTTGAAGGGCATCGAGATTTCCAAAACATTGGCGGAAAAATATATCACATGTATCGGATTCTACTAATAAAATTTGGAGATATATATGCTTTGCACATACAACCGGTACGCCACCGAGACCATTCCAAATGAGGCAATCCCTGTCCAATAAGCGATACAATCCACGCGATTGCAGTGAAATAGTGATAACTTTCTGATAGGATTCCAATGCTCTGGGTAATTGCATTTCTGTGGCAGTTTTCCAGATTGGAATAGCACCATTTTTTTATTACACTGGCCCGAAAGAAAAATCCCCTTCTGAGAAGTTGAGAGGAGATATGGATTTTTTCTCCCGCACCTGCGAATTCATCAATTCCCATGATAATATTGGATACGGATTGGAATTTCCAAATCAAATTTTTTCTAAAGAATGTCTCCAATATTTTAAAACCTCTCCATATATATGAGCCGTTGGTTGATCCAGTGTAGCATTGTCTGTACCAATATGTCATGTCTTGTTCATCCATATACATAGCTCTAATTGTTTTGCTCTAGTTGGATTTGCCCATAATCGCTTTCCACATTGTTTTACAAAGAAGGGATCTTCTGAAGGAGTATAAATCCAGTATGTCCCAACTTCCCATATTTTTTGGCCGTGTCAGCTTTGAAAGCTTGCTGAGGTGATATTTAATCTTCTCCTTCTGTCCTCCCCATATGAAATTAGCTATCATTTTGTTTAAACTGTAAATGGTGGATGAAGGGATATAGAAAAGGTGTGCCCAGTAAACCATGATTTGTACCAGCACGGATTGTGTAAGAATGGTGCAGCCCCCAATTGATAAGCACCTGTATTCCCATGTAGATATTTTTTATAGAACCGATCCAAAATCCATGACCAGTCGGCCAATTTGTAGCCCACAAGTTTCAATTTGAATCCCAGATAATTAAAGCCCTTTAGGATAGGAAATGCTTTAATGTTGAAAAGATCTGTTAGAAATGTGATTATATCACCATTCACATCAGCGACATGGAATGAAGATTTTAAGTCATTGATATACATGATGGCTTTTTGAAATCTCTTCAAAATTTCATAGATACATATCCATGTCGTTATGCACAGTATGGCTGACAGAAGGATATCATCAACAAAAAAATTATGCGACATGAATGTATCCCTGCAGATGGGGAGAGGCTTGTATCTCTCTTGCTGTATCGCTAACTTTACATGTAGGCTATTCCATAACGAGAATGAAGAAAAGTGGAGATAGGGAGCAACCGTGACGTAAGCCCCTCGCCACTTTGAAGAAAATATTTAACGAAAATAGTTTGAAATTATTCAAGGTTAAGAACATTATTAAACTTTGACGCAATGAATGATGTATCTGGGTCATTTCCTTTTAAATACGAAATTTTTTAACCATTATCAGTACCGAGAAACATTGCAATATAAATCAATACACTATGTATAAAATTACCGCTCGTAGACAAAACCCCACAACAAAGCTCGAACTTAAACTTCGCTAACCTATATATATTTCCAACATTCTATTCTTAATTTTCAAAGTTGACGTTAGCGTCAATGACAAGTAAAATACTTCCTCTGACCAGGTCATTAATACTTATATGAAATATAAACAAAATGAAGAGCCATAAGTCTTATTTCTAATTCTTATTTAGATTTCAAACATTAAAATTAGCTTTCCACTGATTTTGATTTAAATTCTTTTTGCGATGGATTCAGGTCGTGTAAAATATATCACTTCTTTCTTCTCATCATGAAATAACTAGATACTCTTGTGATTTCAATCTAAATTTAAAGTGTTTCTATTGATTTTGATGTAAGTTTTATATTGAAATAATAAATTATGAATGTCCTTTTACAGTTAAAAATGTGAATGCTTGTAAAATATATAAGCGAACCGTTTTCATTATAGCTTCACGTAATGAATAATTACAGCTTCACGTGATCTCATTATGCGCTAAAACCGTTTTCATTTCGTCCTGGAATAATTACAGCTTCACGTGATCTCATTATGAGCTAAAAACCGTTTTCATTTCATCCTGGAATAATTATACCTTCACATGATCTCATTATGAGCTAAAACTATCATAGATGAAGGGGAGGCTTTGAAAACCTTGAAGTCATATACCTTATGTCTAATTTTGAAGAAGCACATCATCTTAACTTGAACTTTTATGCAAAATTTACTTGGTCCAAAATATTCAACTTAGCACATCATTAGTCCTAGACGAACTATCTTACTTTAAGTGCTGTTTGGTCGTATCACCAGTTAAGAAGGCATCTCTAACTTACCTCTAGGTTGACAAGTTTAAAAACTATCCTACGAATACTATCCCTATATGGTATAAAAAGACTACTGATAATTTGGACCGTCAAATACAGTTATCTTTTCCCCCCAAAAAAAAACCCTTGACTTCCAAGGAGGAAGATCTTTGTTTTAATTCCAAATGTATTATACCCATCTAGAATCAGATCACCTGATTTGGCTTCCACAGGGACAACAATTTAAGACGGTATTTATTAATTAGTGTTACACCTGCACGCTCAATTCTGATATGATAAATATATACAAAAGACAAAAGCAGGAGATACCCAACTCTGATATGATAAATATATTAAATGGAGGAGTTACCCAAAAGAGACGTTAATCTCTGAACGGCCTCTGGTGGAGCTGGAGGGAGAAAAGGTTTCCTTGCAAAGCTCGTAAACCATCTGCACTACGTTACTACTGTTCATTTGCGCTACATAAGGAGAATCTTTCATTGTTCTAAATCCTCTTAAGCGACAGGACCATGAGCTAGAGCTGTAACTTCCCTTAACTATGATGACGGCTTCGTTATTTTAATATGAATCCTATAAGCCGCAGAAAACCCAAATGTTAACTTTATAATGGAATCTGTATTTATGCTGGGCAGTTGCAGTAAAGGGGGATTGGAGACAATCGCCAAGATCAAAACACCATCTTAAAATTGGAGACAAAGCACAAATAATTCACACATAAAATATTAGTTGTGGTTTTTTATTGATCATACAAAATATGATGATTATAATGATGAATCCGGTAAAAGGTATTTATATTTTTCTAACTGCTTTGACATGCATTCACATACAACCACAAGTCTATCAATTAACTCGACTTGACTAACATTCAAATACTCAATCACTTAATTAACTCATTCTCTATATTTATAACTAACTCGACTAACTCGACATGCCAGAGTAATTACAATTTCTAATCAAAACAAATTATTTTGTTTTGGGAGCAACAGAAAAGAGAACAAACTGGTGTGCAAGTTTATTTACATTTTCAATGGGCTAGTAGACGGTCATCTCGACAGAAGGAATGGAATTTTCTATACCTTTTACGTGCAATTTGTTATACTTTTAAAATTTTCATTCCAGATCAATTCTTGAATAGGAAATGAGGTTGTTCCTCCACTTCGGGAATGGAAGTATTTCGTCTTTTTACATTTGTTAAAGTGCATCCAGCTTGGTAAATAAATATTGATGTTATTTTGGACTAATAAAAATACAGATTTCTATGCGCAAATCTTCCTCGTTGGTATGAATATTAAAGTTATTGTGTACCAATTAGAAAAAAAACATGTTCTTTATTGGTCAGGGTAAAATGTGGTTTGGTATCAACTGAACATGTGAATCATCATGCAACTTGGAGAACGGAACACACTCCCGTGGCGAAAATTTTGTATTCCTCTTCCGTGACAAAAACACTAAATTTCTTAATTCATTTGCTTAATTTCATATGATGACATATTTAGCATAAAATCAATTTTGTATCCCTCTTCCGTGACCCCAAAAAAAACTAAATTTATTAATTCATTTGCTTAGTTTCATATGATGACATTTTTAACATAAAATGTTAAGGATTTTAATTATCTTACGATTTTTTTTTATTCTTTCTAGAGAAATATAGATATTTAGTTCACCTCAAAGGACCCGAAATCGGCTCCCGAATTTTTGGAGGGTAGTAGTTAGATTTCTCATAATTTGAAAGGAAAAAATAAGAAAACTATAAAAGAAAAGACAGCAGTTTTCTAAAAATTCGAGAAATATTTAAAATCTCATGGGGATAAAGTTTTTTAAACTTATTCTTGGATTCTCTAAAAGAGTTACTAGATTTGGTATTGTGATTTGATGGATTTATTTAAAAAAAAAAAAAAATCGAATTTATAGTTTTGTTATGTTAATTTGTTTGGCTGGGTTTGGAGTATATTTTAAAATTATTTTGTTTGGTTAAGAGCTAGTTTTTCTAGGATGTAAAGAAGCAAGTTAACAACCCAAACCTAAAGGCATCTAGGAGGAGTGAAGGCATGCTCCTTGTGCTCCTTATGCTCTTTTACTTACCACAATGGGTAATTCTAGGTGGCATGGGTTTCCTTGAATAAAGGTGCTTTGTCAGTGTACATTCTTAAATCGCAGCCAATTATGGTATTATGGTTGTCCTCAATACTGGTTTGACAATTCAGTTATGATGGGTTTTCCCATTGGTTAAAACAAAAAAGTCATTTTTCTTGACAAATACCCATTATGTTAAAATAAATGAAAATGGGAGAAGCATTGGAATTACTCCAAAAAATAAGCTTTAACAAGAAGAATTATCCACACCTTACATTAACGAAGATGACCTTGATTGGGCTCATTAAAATATCCCCAAGGAATCTAGAAATTCAAAGGAAGCATGGCAACTTTTTAACATTTTTTCATTTTTTAAACACATGAAAATATTTTCGAAATAGATTTTGAAACCAATTTTGAAATAGTTTCAACTAGGACGAATTTTTCGTGAAAGATCAGAAGATTTGTAGCACAAAAAAATATGTGAGTGAAGAAAAAAGGGACACAACAATTCAAATCATAGAGGTATCACTCAACTATGTTCTTACACTTTCTTCGAGATAGTGAGCATTCCAATGTGAAGTGTGATTAATTTTTTTTGCAAGAAAAATTGGAACTTAAACTGTAAAAGGATAGGAATCTAAAATGTGGAAGGTTCATTTTATTTCAAGTCTACATGATGCACACTTACTTGGCCCAATCCATCGCCTTCTGGCACAACCTCTCTTGCCACTCTTGATTTCTTATACGCACTCCAACCTCATCCTTGACGTAACCACGTAGGATTACTTAACAACTTTATCAATACTAAGCAGTAGTGCTCAATACACAAAAATTTCCTCTCAGCCCTTGTAAGTGATGAGGCCCTATCACCCTATCACAAAGGCCCAAATACTTTATCAATTGCAATTCAACTATTTCGAAACCCCACTTACTCAGCACACTAATCATTCTAACATAACTAGCCTTAGCTACTCTCGGCCCCACACCTTCGTGATTTCTTGGTAAAAACACAACATCAGCAAATGAAATGTGAAACAATGCTTAACCTTCTATTCTTAGGCGAAGGATTATTTGGCTCATGCTCACATGCTCAACAGTGACTAGATTTTCCACTCAAACTTGGTCCTCAAGAGTCTATGGTCATGATCTAATGACCTAAGAGTGATTACCATAACTTGATGCATTGTCAGTGTGGCCACATTTTAACCGCCAAGATCCAATGAAAACACTTGATGGTAGTAATGGGATGTGGGGGCATCCCCTTTATGACATCAGTGGGGGGATGTGGGTTTCTACATTCTTAGTTCCCTTCACATTTCTGATGAGTAAATCCAATGGAAATGGATTAATGGAATAGATCAATAGCTTGGGAAGGTAGGTACACCCATGAAGTTAGCGAGGAAGTGGGGAGGGGAAGGAGGGCGGGTGGTATACACTTGTGATTCCCACTCTTATTTAGAACCTTGACTTTTGAATTCCCATGATTTGTTGACTCATTATTTGATGTTGATCCCAAGTTTCGTCACACTATGTAACACCATTCCTTTCTCGTAATTTCAAACTAATATTTCCACACTCCTTGATCCTCTTCGTGATAGTATTAGGATACGGCAAGGTTGCATTCTTTCCTTTGTGTGGTAGTGGGGCTTCTCCGAGGTATTCAAAATTGTGAGTGCTAGACCAATCTTATTTGTCCTTAAGGGTAGATTGTGTATACATTACTAGTATGTTACTGTTACACATCATTTTGTCATTGTCCCTATACTCCCTATTCCATGATCTTGGAGGACCTCTACAGTGAACCCTACATGCTCTCGCTTCATGAAGAAACTCCCATTGTGTCCCTCTTCATGAGCAGAACAATTTCCTTTTGCATCATTTCCCAAAAATCTTCTGTTTTTCCTAGTTTACAAGACCAACGCTAATGACCTGTGTCCTCCTCGCACTGATATGCAGGTATTACAACTGTCCCTAGCACCAACCACAACGACTGAAACTTGTTCTAGTTGCACTGATCCTCTTTTGGAAAGTTTTTTAAATAAGGAGCCAAACTTTCCAGCTCTAGAAGCTTCATAATGGAAGCCTAGTAAATGGCTGAGCCGGATGGAGTCGAGGATGTCAGTTTGGACTTCCTTCCCCTATTAGGATGGAACTACCTCAAGAGATAAGACCTTCTCCCACAAGAAGAGGAACCATCTCCCTTCCAGCCATGCTATATAAACCTCCACTTTTCCTAAGCACAATCTAGTGTTGGTGTGCTAATTCTAATTAGGCTCTAGTTGAAATTTGATTGTGGAGTAATTAGCAAGTTATTCATAGTTGTAGCTCTCTAGTTCTGTGTGAGGGAGAAGTGAGAATTTGGTTTAGTGTGAAGACTAAAGGGAAGAGCCTTAAAACTACCATTGTTGAGGCCATCATGGAATGCTAACAGAACTGTGTGGGAACCCGGATATGTCAGAGGAGAATAACAACGTCAAGACAACGGTTGTAATCTATTCTTGATCTAATATATATCCAACTATCGATTGATTTCCTACATAATATGTCATCTCACATGTTTATGGCTTAATGTTTCTTGACTTGTTAAGTAGGTTGAATACAATTTGTCTATTATCACGATTGCTGTTTGTTGTTGTTTACTTGTTTAAGGTGCTCGAAGAAGAAAACAGGAGATAGTTGGAGCGAGGAAACAAGATCATCACCAAATAGGATAAGCATACTAAGAGGTAGGCCCTATTAATTCGCTTCTAACCTAAGGAAATATTCCATAGAATGTCTTTTTTGTGGCTAGACCCGCTCTCACGCTAGAGGAATTGTTTGTGTCCACACTTAGAATTTTATTTCACCACAAATTGGTGACTCCGCTGGGGAATCCAATCCTTCTATTTCTCATTTGGAATTTCATGGTTTTGTGTGAACTTCTCTAGTTTTGTCATTTCCCTTTCGTTTTGTCTGCTTTGCTTTGTTTACTACTCTGGGTATGAAATTCACAGTAGCAAGTCTCATCTCAACTTTTGAAAGAAATTATTTTCTCTTTGCATCCTCGCTCGGTGAGCTTATTTCCCTAACAGTCACGTCGATCAGCGCAATATGCTCAGAAACAGTCGTGTCGACCCCCTTCTGGCGCTTGTTGTCAGTTAGGCGGTCATGCTGATGCCTGTAAGTGAAGATTAGGGTTCACCCCAAATCTTGGCCAGTGTGTCTTGCTCTCTTGATTTCTGCCTTGTAAGTTGTTTAGACTATCTTCTCCCTGACTGGAAAGCTACATTTCACTTAGTTTTTGCTTTTTGACTTGCCTTATTTTCGCTTGATTTTTTCGGTCCTTGGATGGTTTGTGGCCCTAGGGCATCAAGGTTGTCATCCGTTCAGCTAGTTATGAACTCAACAAGTCAAGTTGTGGGTGCATTTACTCCTTTAATTTCATTCATAGTCCTCTTATCGCTTTGGGTCTCCATTACACAAGTTTGAAAAGTTTCGTTTTCTTGTCTAAACGTATCTTTTCCGGCATAGATCACATTGTTTGTCTTGTTTTGGTAGATTCATTGCATCATTATTTTGAAAGAGATTCTCTTTTTGTGTTTTTCATTTGCTTGAGAATCAATTGTCTTGAAACTTTCTTGTTGAAGTGTTTTGGGAGATTCATTTTGTCATTTCATGAAAAGTACGTAATTCTAGTTTTTTGTGTCAATATGTTACGTTAGTAAGCATCATTGAAGACTAGGATTTCATTTTCATTTGAAAAGGAAAAAGAATTCTCTTTACTTTTAAAAGGACTGTTCAAAGTGTACTTGCTAGAAAACTAGGAATTGGAATGAATTTTTCATTAGTTTGTTTTTTCGAAAAGTGAAGTAGCGAAAAATAATTTTTCTTTCGGTTGCTTGGTTGTTTGCATTTCATTATGTTTTCTACCCTCCCTAGTGTAGAAAATTCATCGAGTTGAAAGGGTCTTGTCTCATTTAGCTGCATTTAGGAATTTTCGAGTCACATCACTAAGGCCTGAAAACCGAGACATAATTCAAGATAAATTGTAAAATGAGCTCAATTAACCTAATGCTCATTTGAAACCTAACGATAATATTTAGAAGGTCTAGGCTAGAGACATGTTCCGATGTATTTAAACCTAGAAGATGTCATTAGCTTCAGCACTAGACAGTGGTAGTACAGACTTGTGTTCCCTATATCGTCAAGTACATAAAGGGAGAACCCTCTAGGCTGCAATCCTTTATCCACAGGAAGCCGAGTCTGCTGCCTTGCAAACGTGATACACCGAACACAACATTCAGGGAGATTTCCTGCTTGTACTTCTCAGTTCACAGGGAGGTATTCTACAGTTCACGGTTGCGTGTTAATCCTTTTTACCTAGATCATTCAGAGTAGTCATTTGATCTTTTTGACTCATTAAACTTAAAAGATCATTTGAGTGCTTGTCCTTTTGAGCTCGTTTCCAATCGAAAGTGATAGAGTCATCTTTACTTCTTTATTGACTCTTAAAACATGAAAGAGCACCAGTTTATTTATGCATCTTAAAAAATTGTTGCCCACGATCTTATAACATCCTATTAGTCTTTTTCAGATGAAATTGTGAGTTTTTCGTAAAGTACATTTGAAAGCCTTGAAAATTATCTCTCTTTTCCTGCTAACTAAGACAAGGTCGTTGTGGCTGAACCATCTAGTTCCTCTTCCTCTCCTCCGTCTGAAAGATTGTCTAACGAGCCTTTTCTTGAATTACGAGAGTCACTCGAGGACCAAGGTGTTGAACTCAGAATCATTCTGAGCATTCAAAATTTTTCATCTCATCCTCCGCCTACTTCAGATACTGGGTGACCTTCTGATATTGAACTGGAATCTCTGGACAATCCCGTCCAGACTCCTGAGAGCTCACCAACTACTGAAGGTCAACTTGCACTGGTTATATATCCTTTGAATCCTTTGTGTGACCCTATTGTGATATCACCGCAACATCTGTATAGTCTGTATGATCAGTCAAGTGTTCCTTTGGAATTATCCCCTCATACATATTCGGTTGTTCGTCGTCCCTTGTTCCCAACTATGGAACCTGAAGGCAAAGCTCTAGTTACCTCTTCAGACCAATAAGAAGTTTCTACTCCATACACTATCGAAGAGGAAGAGCGTCAATTTCCTCCAGAAGATTTCCCCTACACGGGGAGCATTCCCATCAGTGTGTATTGGGATTTTCCACCCAATTATGTGACTTTAGCATAGTTGTTATTAGGTACACCTAGTGCCTCATCAGTTTATCATATCCCTATTTGGGCATCGGGCACCATGCCTACTACAGGTCCGTTCATTCAGAATCCGCCTTTCCAACAGGCGATGCTTTCTGCAGTTACCTCAATCCCGGTGCAACCTACCATTCTGAACCCTCTTGCCTCATCCATCCAAGTCACCTGTCCAGTTTAACTGATAGTCTTGAGGCATGTTGTGTCTGTTTTTCAACCCCTCCAGTAAGTGGACAAGATGTACCACTACTTGGGGGGCAGAATCTGAGTGTTCTATGTTGTTAGGCAACCAATATGAGTAGCTCGCAGGCTCACGTGGTTGGTATGAACCAACCTTCTTCTGGTCCTATCCAAAACCCTGCTGGATCAAGCAATATCCAATACCAACAGGTCCAAAATCTCGTTGGTCCGTCCGAGTCAAGCAATTTCCAGTATCAGTAGCCTTGTGAGGCTCAGGTTCAATACCAAGCTCCTTATGTACCATATGGCTCTCAAGGAATGGTAAAGCCGCTTTACGTCCTTCAGCCTGGATAGCATGGTCAGCCTGGTCCATTTACTTTTCTAGGTGGCTATGGCTAGATACAGTTCGGAAATTTTCCTGGAACTGTTCAAGTACCCTTACAACACCAAGGATGGCCTATGCAGCAACAAGGGCAACCTTTTTTGCAACAAGGGTCATCTGCACAGCAGCAGGGGCAGATTATGCCACAACAAGGGTAACTGCAACAACTACAGGGGCAACCCTTGCAACAATTGTAGCAAACCATGCAGTCGGAGATGTAGTATGCTCTGTAAACCTCCCAACCTATGTCTTCGCAAAGGACAACCTCTGCAGCTGCATGGACAATATTTTTAGCCACAAGGTCAACCCTTACTGCAGCAAAACCAACCCGGCCAGCAACAACCCTTGTATAGATATCAACATGGTCAACCCTTGCGAAGACAAGGTCACGATCAAGTCCTGCAGCAGCAGGCCCAAAATCCTAATGTCCAAGGGCAACAAGTTGTAAATCCTTTTGTCCAAGGGCAATAGGTCCAAAATCCCTATCTCCAAGGACAACAAGTGCAAAATGCTTATGTCCAAGGACAGCAGGTCCAAAATCCTCTTGTTTAGGGGTAGCAGGTTCAAAACCCGTATGTTCAGGATAGCAGGTGAAATATCCATATGTCCAAGGTCAACAAGCTCAACAACCTTTTAACTCGTATGTTACTTATTAGCAACCTCTGTCTGAATAACTTCAAGGCTTTCAAGGTCAAAATCCTCCCTATGGCCAAGGTAACCTACAGTGGGGGCAAAATCAAATGCCATATGGCCAAAACCCTCCATTATGGGGATAGAATCCTTACCAGCGGTGATGGGCTCCTCCGGTTGGACCCTCTTATCGACCTCCAATGCATTTAAATACTCAATTGTCATTCTTAGCTACACTAGAGTTGCTAGATGTGTCTCGACTCACGAATGATCCAATTCTTCATTCGGCATACTAGCCTTCAGTCTCATCCAAGATCCCTAGTGATTGCTCAAAGTTCAATGGGAAACCAAAATAAGATTTTCAAGCCCATGTGATGACATATCACCTATGGCGCTCTTCAAATTCCTATGTTGATGATTCTATTCGTCTCCGTATTTTCCAACGAACCCTTACACGTGTTCTAGCCAAGTGGTACATCGAACTTCCTCGAAGTACTTACCATGACTTCAACTCTTTAGCCATGGCTTTGCTCATGCATTTCCAGTTGCCAGTTCACTATGAAACTGACACCTATTTTCTTACATCGCTCAAGAAAGATGCTGCGACGCACATCTCCAATCACATCCATGAATGGAGACATAGGCATCGCCTCATAAAATTTGAGATTTTTGATCAGTTGCTAACCGAATGGTTAACCAAGTCATTCGTCGCTCCAATTGCTCGCAATATAGCTATGGGTGGATGTGTTACCGAAGAGCAAGCCATTGCTCGTGCCCAGTACTTAGACCTCATTTATTCTTATTTTGGCACTTTGTATGAGTTATTTCCCGATGCACCCTGGCCATCATCCGATCCAATGACATCGAAGTCAACGGCTACACCTCCTGTTGATGTAGTAATTGGTTCAATGTCCCAGACCCCTGCCAAATATTCTTCCAAACAGAAGTCGGTCTCGAACACTACTTCCAATAGTCCCTCCCAAAATCCACCTAGCCCTTGTAAAACCTCAAAGGTCCACACTATTCATTCTACCACATTGGAAAAATCATTGAAAGGTAAGAAGAAAGGCAAAGGCAAGGGTAAAGCCGATGCCCGAAGACAGGGTTCTCCTAAGCCATATGTTGGTGATTATTCACAATGGAAACCTAAGTATCCATGCCTCATTTGTGTGGAAGATCACTATACTAAGGATTGTCCCTGACGATCTAAAGTTAGTTGTTTTCTCAAAGGGACCCCAGTTGTTCTTAAAGAGCCATTTCCATCTCAGCAGACTCAAATGGTAGACCAGCCTCAATCATCTGCTTCTTCAGGATCACAAGTTTTCATGATGAGTATGCCTATTAATGTGGCTACTAGATCAAAAGATTATCAAACTCTTGCTTTGATAGCCAGGAAAGAGAAAGAGGCCACCCCTTCTTCTTCTGCCCCATGTTCTGGCCCTCTTCATATCGAGCACCCTAACCCCGATTCCACCATTTGACCACCTTCTCAAGGTGTGTGAAGGAATTCCTCGTACAATCCCAATGCTCGAGCCACTCAACACTATAATATTGTTGAGGATTTGGCTCAAGCACCATCAGCTATGTCTACTATCGAGGTACTCCAAAGTTGTCCATCTCAGCGGAAATCATTACTATCGACTATTGGAGGTATTGATCCTACCGATTCCAATTTGATATGTTTTGATCTAGAGAACCACATTCTGCGAGTGCCTCATAATATTTCCTTTCTCATTCAAGTAATCATCAATGAGAAAACCATTCGTAGGACTATCATCGATGAAGGTGCTTCTACCTGCATCATCTTAGTTGCTTGCTAGAAGGCAATTGGTTCTCCTACTTTGAACCAATCCCCTAACACTTTGGAAGCTTTCTATGGGCACGATTCGTGACCATTCAGTGTCTTACCCAAGCTTGCCATTACTTTGGAGGGCAAGACAATAGATGTCGAGGTGGAGATTGTTGACGCTAATCTCAATTATAATCTTCTACTGGGACGGAGTTGGACCCATTTCATGCATGTTGTATCAGCCTCCCTGTTCTGCATGATTTGTTTTCCCCATCAAAGGAAGATCGTCACAGTCGACCAATTGTCCTTATTTTCCTCTTCCTCCTCAGATGGCAATGTTTTGTATGTCACACATACCGGTGCTCCTTATGAGAGTGTGGGGGAAGGACTTTTTAAAGGTTCTGCCTTGATGGGAAATTTTCCACCCCCACCTCCTCGTGTTACCTTTGTCAACATGATCTCATTCAAATCTGATCCTTGGGTCAAAACTTCACTAGATATTGTTGATACTTGGGGTGAGGTTATGCCACTTAGTCCTTGCGAAGTCAATTATGTGGAAATTGTTTCGGCTTCAAGTTCTGTATCCTCTTATTTTCCTGTTTCAAGGACATCTATCAATATGCATTCTCAATCCCCATGGCTTGGTGCTTTGGAATCTTCTGATCCCTTAGTCGAGACTTTTCTTGCTAACGAGAGTATCATGAAAGTAATGTCTCTGGAGGAACCACCTTGGAACAATACCCATCATCATTCCTTGTTCCTGCCTAGCCTGATGGTCATGTCTACTTGTCTCGAAGAGTTCTCTTCTCAGTTACCTTCCCTACCGCTTCAAGCACTGATCATGACTCATGAAGTATGGTTGAAAGGAAATTTGGGTAGCATTACCAAAACGATGCCAATTGATATTTCTGTCAAGCCTAGTGTCATTGAAAATGTCCATATCAAGGTAACTTCTTCTCCAGATGAGATCGAGATCTATACTCATCTGTTCCAAGAATTTTGTGATGTGTTTGCGTGCTCATATGAGGAAATCCTGGCATTTATCCTAGCATCATTGCGCACGAAATACTGACTTATTCTCACACAAAGTCGATTCACCAACGGCTCCATCGAGTGCACCCTAGGAAAGCAATAACTATCAAGGGTGAAGTTGAAAAACTTCTCAAACCTCGATTCATTTATCTAATCCCTCTCACAGATTGGGTATCAAATATTGTACTAGTGGCAAAGAAACAAGGCACGATCCATGTCTAAGTCAATTACTGTGATCTCAATCGTGCCTGTCCTAAGGATAGCTATCCCACTCCCTTCATTGATCAAATATTTGATGAATGTACTGGGAGCGAAATTTTTTCCTTATGGATGGTTTTTTTGGTTACAACTAGAATAACATTATGCCAGCCGATCAAGAAAAGACAGCTTCTATCTGTTTGTGGGGTACTTGCGCGTACAAAAAGCCCTTTTGGCCTAAAAGATGTTGGGGCTAAGTTTCAGGGGGCGATGTCCTATGCGTTTCACGACATTCGAAACATCGTTCAACCGTACTTGGATGACCTTCCCACTCATTCTCGTAAGCGCCACGATCACCCTAACCATCATTGATAGATTTTTCTTCATTGTAGACACTACAACATTTAGTTGAATTTGCATAAATGTGTTTTTTGCGTCGAATCCAGACGACTCCTCAACTTTATTTTTTCTAAGGAAGGTATTTGCCTTGATCTGCTTAAAGTCAAGGCTGTTGTTAATTTACCCCCTCCATCTTTGTTGCACCAACTATAGAGCCTGCAGGGAAAAGAAAATTTCCTTCGTCGTTTCATACCCAATTATGCTGAGGTAGCTTCGGGATTTACCCGGTTACTCAAGAAAGGAATACACTTTGTTTTGGATGAGATTGCACAAAAGTATTTTGATGACCTTAAGGTTGTCCTCATAAATGCTCCTTTGCTACATCCCCAAGATTATCATCACGATTACTTCCTTTATCTAGCTGCAGCCTCTAGTACCATTGCTATGGTGTTAGTACAAGACGATGACGAAGGCAATGGACATGTTATTTACTATCTTAGTCGTAATCTCCTCGCCACTGAAACACATTATGCCCATGTTGATAAGTTGGCATTGGTTGCCGTACAGGTTGTTGAACGCTTTCGACACTACATTCTCTTGCACACTACTACTGTGATTTCTGAATGCAACCCTATGGCCTACATCCTAACTCGTGAGTTGCTGGGGGGCAAGTATTCTAAATGGATTGTCATCCTTCAAGAATTTAATTTGGTGTTTACTACTGCCAAATCTAAGAAATCACTGGTTTTTCTTGAGTTTATTTTCTCCCTTCCTTCTACGTCTCTCCCTGTTAGTGTGGATAAGTAGCTCCCAGATGAGACCCTTTTCCTGATCAGCACCCTTGACCCTTGGTATAGTGATATCATCGTTTATCTCCAAACGTCCACGTTCTAGTCCGCATTGAGTAACGATGATCGCTGACACATTCGATGTCACTCCCAACCCTACCATATTACTAGAGATACTTTATACCATGTTGGTGTCAATTCAATTCTTCGTCGATGTCTTACTCTTTAGGACGCTGACAGAGTTCTCAATGACTGCCATTCTGGGGTATGTGGTGGTCATAAGTTTGGCTATGATATTGCTCAAAAAATCCTTCGCGGTGGTTATTTCAGGCCATCCATCTTTAAAGATTGCATCCTTGCCATTCACAAGTGTCATGAATGCCAAATTTACAAGCGCAAGATGTGCGCCCCGCCTGCTCACATACACCCCGTCATTACCATTGGTCCTTTTTCCAAATGGGGAATTGAATATATGACATGTAACCCTCATTCAGCTAGGGGGCATGGTTATATTATCAGTGTTGTGGATTATTTCACCAAATGGGCCGAAGCGATGCCTACATACTCTGTAGATGGTAAAATGGTGGCTCAATTTCTATTCAATCATGTTATTTCCAGGTTCGGCATACCTCAAGCCATTGTCACTGATCATGGCTCCCATTTTCGAGATTACGTGATGGTTGAGCTGATCTCTATGTTGGGTTTGCGCCACGATGACTCAAGCCCATATTACCCTCAGGCCAATGGTCAAGTTGAAGCTATGAACAAAGTTTTGGTTACAATGCTTCAGTGTACTATTGGGATTCACAAGTCAAATTGGCATCTCATGCTCGTTTCAGCTCTGTGGGCTTACCCAACCTCAACCAAGGACATAACTAGTTTGACACCATTCCAGCTAGTCTATGGTCTAGAAGAAACATTACCAATTGAGTGTGAAATTCCTTCACACAAGCTCGCTGTCAAACTTCTCCCTGAAACCTCACATAAAGAAGAGCACCTCTTGTATTTAGAATGGTCGGATGAGACTCGTTGTCTTGCTGCTTTGGTCATCGAAGCACAAAAGAAGCGAGTCAAGTCTGATTTTGATCGGTCAGTCTCCCCTTGCGTGTTTTATGAGGGTAACCTGGTTATACTATATGATCAAGCTAATGATAAGCTGGGGACAGGCAAGTTTGAACCCATGTGGTGTGAGCCCTACATTGTTAAACGAGTATTGCAAAAAGGGGCTTAAGAGCTAATTTATTATGAAGGCAATCATCTAGACAAGCCCCAAAATGGGCTTTATCTCAAAAAGTACTATGCTTAGGTCATATTGCATAGTTACTTATGTACATTAGTGTGTCATTCATTTTTGTGCAGTGTGGTTTGGTGTGTTAGTTTCAAACTAATTTCTTGTTTACTATGTTTTTCCCTACTTTGCAAAAGTCTATGACTCCTCACATCAGTTTCGATGATGGTGCTTGCCATAGTACCCGGAATCTAGCCTCCACGGCATGGGCCATTTACGACCCTCATGGTGAGTTGATTGATCTTCAAGGTATTTGTTTAGGTTACACAACTAATAACATTTCTAAATACAGCGCAGTTATAAAATTGTTGTCAGAGGCCATTTCTCTTGACATTCGGGAATTGGTTGTCAATCTGGATTCATAGCTTGTTGTCCTTCAACTCAACTCGAAATATTCCGTCAGAAACCCTCAGATATTGAGAATGTATCTACGTCTAATGGAAAGAAATTTTGATTACATTACATATCATCATATTCCCAGACACATGAATATATTGATAGATGCATTACCTAATTATGTTTCGGATAGACATTTAAGAAACATGTGAAAAACTAAAACAAATCATTTGTACCATAGTAAGCAAGAATATACAACATATATATATATATATATATATATATATATATATATATATATATATATATATATATATATATATATATATATATATATGACAATAATGTTTGATACATCAAAACCCCAAAAAATAATATGTGTGTTCAAATAACATCTGTGGCTCATAGGCCTCATATATCCATGGCACGCAAGCCTAAAAAATGTAAATGTTGGACCTAGGAACTAATCAGCATGGTGATTGTGGTTACATGAAACTTCTCATTCTACACGAGTCAGCAATTGGCGGATCGAATCCAATACCCCCACCATATGCCTCTGGTATTGGCATGGGATGCCTCAGACCCAGGCTTGATTTGGGATACCACGAGTCAACCCCTCAAGGTTCCTTGCGGTCTCCTCCTCGTTGTCGCTTCCTTCTTAATAAGGAGCGACATTAAACTGGCGAGCGACATGCTTGCATATTAGGGACATCCTGGCAGGACGCTCTAGTCCAACATCTGCATTGATAAAACAAAATGTTATAAACACATATATATAAAAAAACAATTAAAAACAAAAATAAAAATTGATTTTTTACCTTCATCATCAAAATCCTCCCCATATGGAAGCGACATATCTAGATCTCCGCGGAAGTTGGTACCGCTGTATGGCCAATCCTCCACTATGATCAGTTGTCATCGTAGCCATGAGAAGAAGACGGGTTTGTAGGACATATGTTGGCCCCCAGTAATCCTAGGCATCAAATGACTCTATTGGGAACGAGTTCCCCCAAGAGCAGTTTTGGGTCTAAAAGCCCATCTTTTGGGACAATTTTGTAATAAAGTTGTAAAGTCTTCGCATTTTGTGGTCGCGAAGCGCGAAGGTGTTAAGAGTCATAAAGGGTTGTCCACCCTTATTCTGTAAAGTGTTAAGTCGGCTGTAAAGATCCACCCATGGTCCGCAAACCATGGGACTGTATCCAAAGGAGCTAAGTAAGTAAGCTCTAGGTAGCTTTGGGAAAATTTTGGTAGCGAGTTCTAAGTGTTCTCGAGTGTTAGCATAGGTAGAGCCTCTGAGTGCGTAGAGGCCTAGGGTGGAAGTCCACAACTGAGTGCGCAAACCCCTACAACTGTATGCGCATGGTGGATAGAGTCTGTATTAAACTAGAATATATCAATAAAGAGAAGTATTCTGCATTACTGTGTATTTAAGTCTCTGTTAATACATATGATTATATTGTGTTACGATCTAGGTTTATATTACAATGCTTCTTTGATGCGTGAATTTATGTGATTATAATTGTTAATTGAACACAAGTAAGAATATCAGCTTACGCGATGATAACTGTAATTTATTGGTAGAATAAGTAGAACACTTGAGATAACTCAAGAACCTATACAATACATCACCATAGCAGCGTGAAAGTACCTAAACTGTTGCTTAGGGCTGTGCAAAGGTCAGCTGTACTCATTCGCAGAGGTACTGAAGGGTAGGATAAAAGGTAGAACAATAATCCCTAAAGCTTAGACACCTGCGTGAAGGCAGGAGCAGGAGGTATAAACCGACATCAAAACCATCTCAGGGTGTGGAAACTTGGTTCCAGCATCCCCCATACTACTTCGGGTGAGAATTCGGTCCACGCTCTGCAGGATGACGCCGAAAGGGCCAGTAGTGTAGGGATTTGTTTAGCTGACTAACATTGAACCTGGGTTAAGGCCCACAAAGCCAACAAATGGTTCCATTGTTGGGACCGTGAATCTGCATGAGAGATGTGTGATGTCGTATCAATAGAATTCAACTAAGAAAGAGATCGAAGACTGGTTGGATAAGAATATCCATGAATTCGTGGTGCAGGAGAATAGAAATCCACTACTGATAAAGGAACAATGTCTAGACAGGTACCTATATACAGAAATCCATGAGATCTTTCTTTGTTCCTTTCCAGTTGAGTTATATGAGTGGATCGCGAATTTAGCGGATAGCCAAGGAAGGTGGAGGCTTGATGGTCCTATTGTCTAGACCCCGGAGTTAGTGCAGAGACTGGAAGCCTCTGAGGATAAGATCATTCGCGCTGTCGATTATTGGCTCAATAGTTCATAGGAGGATTTGTGACTGAATTTGCTGTCAATACCTCAGTTAGTTAAAACGAGGTGGTGCAACACTTTTACAAAGGTCCACGAGGTAAGTACTTGAAGTCTTTAAATACTTGGATTAAGATGTTATTATGTGAAAAGCGGGTTATGCAGCTACCTTGATGTTCGGAGCTACACGAAGCGGAAAGACTTATAGGAACAAAGGAAGAAAGGTTCTTGAATATAGCCCACTGATTTCATCTCCATTGAGTTATGAAGAGGGAGTAGCACAGGCTTCTCTGCGAAGTGCATTTTAGTTGATAAAACAAGGGTTCCCGCGACTACCACCTCCACCTTCACCACCATCACCTATGACTTCGCCCACATCACCACCACCTCCACCACAGTTCAACATGGTGAATTAAGTGAAGCTACCTTTATTTAAGGGCTTGGGAAATGAGGACTCAGACCAATTCTGGTTCGTCGTAAAATCTGTATGGGAAGCTCAGGGCGTCACAAATGATCACATGAAGAAGGCAACATTGGTTAAAGCTTTTCAGGAGCGCGCATTAACTTGGGACATCAAGTACTCTAATGATAACCCAAGGGCTACATTGGCAAAGATCCAGACCGTGCTAAATAAAGAGTTTAGTAGGCCTAAATCCAAGGCGTAGTTGATTGTGGGATTCAAGAAAATCGCAGTGAAACTAGGTGAGACCACTTGGGAGTTGGATCAGAGATTGAAGTCTAAAATCCGTGAAGCGAATATGAATTTAAGAGAAGGGCAGCACCGCGAGTAGTTCGTGGCTTCGCTCCTGCCTCACCTAAGGGTTACGATGTGACAATAGAATATTACGACTCAGGCAGAGGCCTTGGAGATTTCAATAAGACTTCATGAAACACCAACACAAGATCTGAATCTGGGGGTTCAGTAGATCCATGCGTAGTTGCAAAATCTTTGCCTCAAAATGCAAAGTCAGAAGTAGGATGGAACAGTTCGGCCAGAGGCGCGTGAAGAGGTATGGTGCCTAAAGTGTAAAGGTCAAGGGCATGACAAAGACCACTTCCCTGTTTTTGTAAACTATATTGCAGGAGGAGGACCGATGCCTTTGAGGCCGAAAGCGCAAGAAGGGACAAGCATTGGGCCTGCGGGTTGGTGCGCTATATGTCAGGTAGGAGGGAAACATACGACTGATAATTGTCATTTGCCGCAGAAGTTTGTACAAACACTGCAATAATTGTTCTGCAACTTCTATAGGTTGGTAGGGCATGATGAGCGCAATTGCGGAAGTTATGAACTGATGATGGATAGGGCACCCGCCTATAGAGTTTAGGTAGAAACGCAGCCTCCTAACCAGGGTGCTGGAATGGCGTGGATAGGCTTTTAGGGGTGTGGACAAGGCCAAGGCGGAGGAGGACCTGGTAGAGGTCGGGGACAGTTGATTTGTTACAATTGTGGAGGACCAAGACACTATGCCTGTGAATGCAGTAACCCAATATGTCCATCGTGCAAATAGCACACTCAATTTGATCATGAGACTGAGACTGATAGCAAGGACATGCGACAAAGCGGTGCTACCTCTGCAGCCAACTCAAAGCCCACACGTGATGAGGGCTGAGCCTCATGAAGAAGATCCGAATGTGAATATAGTGCTCCGAAGTGGAATTGCAATGGGTGATGATAAGGGGAAACAACTTGAAGACAATGCCTGGGTTCACAAAGCTCCAAGAGAAGGAGGCTAAATTTGATTTGGAGTGCGCATGTGAAACATTCATGGAAGCAAAGAAGAGCTTCGCTGAGGCATCTACCTCAGGAATTTAGGATAAACCTATTCAGGAATGGACCCTTCTATGCTTACGACCTTTCTAGAGATTTGCATGAAGCTATTGTGTGATAGAAAGGCTGTGAAGGGGTTACAGGAACTTATAAATAAATGCGCCGAAACCACTCTGGGTGAACCATGCATGGTGCAGAAGATTATTAAGCATAAGGAAAGGACAGGGCGTGAGATGAGACTCACCGCACAGATAGGAGAATATGAAATGGATCAGGTTATTCTTGATTTGGGGTCGGATGTGAACATTTTACCAAAGTAGACTTAGGAGTGGATGGGGAGACCCACGCTGCAGTGGTCTCTGATTCAATTAAGGATGGAAAATCAGTCGAATATCGTCCTCATGGGACGACTGCAAGGAGTAACTGTAGATATTTAAGGTGCAAGCGCATTAGCTGATTTTCAAGTAACAGAAATTGTGGATGACAACAACCCCTACCATGTGCTCCTTGGCATTGATTGGGCTACTGAAATGAATAGGGTAACCAACCTAAAGAACTGAAAAATGATATTTGAAAAAAAATCACTTCGTGTAATAGTACCCCTAGATCCTGCAGAAGGATCGTGTTATAATGAACCAGTCTGCGATTGCGAAAGCGATCACAATTTGGACTGCATATATAATATAATAGCACGAGATGAAGATTGGGTGAATCCGATAGCGGATGGATGAATTACATGGGATCGCGAGAGTTCCTGCAACTCAGACTCGAACGAAGAATTAGAGCACTGGCAAAATCGGCTACATGAAGTAACTACGCTGAGCTGTAACATGATGACCCGATCGCTGCACTGTATGTTGTCAGAGGTAAGAAATCTGCCCACTTACGATGGCTTGAATGATGTGGATGTGTTTTTGGATGCATTTGAGAGGGAAGTACCAGAGAAGAAATGCTTCTAGGCTTTGGACTAGGCATTGTGCACTACGCCTGCAAGATGGTGGGGGTACGCACAAGGGTAGTTTTGATGATTGGTGCGAGTATAGGAGGATGATGAGAACACACTTTGGGAAGTCAAAGGTATGGATGACAGACAAGTATGAAGGGAAGGATGATTTACACATGCACTTGGCCAAATGAGCTAAGACCTATGGAGCGAAGCCCTAACCTGAATGGGGGCACTTATTTTGTCATACCCTAGATGTCATCCCGATGAACTGGTACTTAGAGACAAAGCACCACCATGGCACCAGAGAATGGGATATTGTGCACAAAGGGGTCATAATGATGTTCAGCTCTGAATACGGGTTTGACTGTATTGACGAATCGCTACAAGAAGTTAAAGCAGCGATCTTTAGGATACTGCAGGATCCTTTGGATCTGATTCAACCTAATTGGACTACTTAGCTAAGCCATGCGATGGAATGCTATAACGTGACTACTGAAGAAGAAGAAAAGGACCCCCAAAAGATTAATATCCCTGAAACCAAGGGCCACCACATGGTCAAGGAATCATAGATCGAGAATCTTGATATAACCGCGCCGTTAAAAACTAAACAAATAAATATTGGCGTTGAAGCGGAACCCAAATTCGCAAAGATTGAAGATTACTAGGATGACACGACTGTAGATAAGGTCGCCAAATTGCTCCGTGAGTACAAAGATTTGTTCCTTACCAAGTTTATGGAGTTAAAGGGGATAATAGGAGACCTACGCGTTATGAAGATCACGTTAAAACCTGACGCGAAGTCGGTTAAGCAAAGACCTTACCGTCTCAATCAGAAGTATAAGGAGAAGGTTTGCTTTGAGTTAGATAAAATGCTTGCGGCAGGCATCATTGAGGCCATAGAAGAATCTGATTGGGTGAGCCCAATGGTGGTAAAGGAAAAGAAGCAGAATGATGAAATAAGAATATGCGTACATCTCGGAAGCTGAGTGACACTTGTGTGCATGACCCTTTCTTGAGTTCATTCACTGATGAGGTATTGGATAATGTAGGTGGCCAGGAAGTGTACTCCTTCACTCATGGGTTCTTGATCAGCAGCTCAGGACCAAGTGTCGTAAAATGGTCAAAAATAAAAGTGCTCAGTGTTATCACTTAGGTTGTCCCTTTGCTCCTTGAGGGATACGACCGAGGTAACAACAAACCAATCTTTGGACTGCAGGTGCTAGCCCACCAGCAGTCAAAGAAGGCTCTCTCTTTAGGATTTAGCTTTGTTGATGATGATTTTAGGCTAGTTATTGAGTTCAAGGGGTTTTGTTTGAGTTTTGGTGGGAAGGATGATGCTTTCAAGTAAAGGGGCAGGGATAGCATGAAATTTTTAGAACCATTGGGCGTGGAGTCAAGGAGTAGGACTAGTGGTGCGTTTTCTTGGTCAGA
The DNA here is from genome assembly GCA_031772625.1 of Pinus tabuliformis. Lineage (NCBI taxonomy): Eukaryota > Viridiplantae > Streptophyta > Pinopsida > Pinales > Pinaceae > Pinus > Pinus tabuliformis. Next base: position 1,927,956,299 of record CM062816.1, on the reverse strand, counting down.
AGAAGGAATATGGAGCAAGCTAGCTGCACATGAAACAATGATTCAAGCTAAAAGGATGGAATGAGGGCTAGGAATGAGAGGCAGTTAAGAATCTCTCGTTTAGCTTAGCAGAGGGAAGGTGAGTGAGCTCTATCTAGGAGCAGTGAAGAATCCCAGGATAACTATCAAAAATGAGTGAATTAGTGGAAATATGAGCCACAGGGAATTCATATTCATTACTAATTCAGATGAAAACATAAAGAAACAGCAGAAATTGAGCATAGAGGGCACTTAAACCAATCCTAAACTATTCATTCTTTCTGCTATTTTAGATGGTACTTCAATGGAAAACAAAGGTAAGAAACACTTATCGAGTCATGTTGCAGCACAAGAATTCCACATTCAATTCTCCAAAACATTAATACATAGCACACAGTCATTCCTCCAAGATTTTCAGCAGTCTTTGATTAAGTAAAACATCAGGTATACAGAACGAGTCTCTCTTGGAGCTATACAACCAACCAACCCTTTAAACAGTGAATTAGGGTGGTTTTATAGATAAAATATCTACAAAATCAGATCCCAGTCAGATCTGCTGTAATAAGTGCCTTTAACCTAACACATGTCTGAAATAAATGTGGGAAAATATCCTCAAGCTGCACTGGCTGCAGCTGTCTCAAAAACGAATTTAATGTGTTGTCTTTATGGCTTTGTGCTGACCACTTAGCCATAACTGTGCTTTGGGTTTTGATCCATGCTCCTGAGTGGTTCTGAAGTGCATTAACTGTGATAGGAGAGCCTTGATTAAAGCTCCACTGTTTTCTTTGACTTTGTTGGAGGTGATTCAATGTTCACCTGCATTGGGAATAAATGTTTTTCATTAAAAACATTCGACTGATACTCTTTGCTGCTTCCTTGATATGCTTTGGCACTGAATGTGTGCCTTTCTCCTTTCTGATACTCTTTAAAATGTTTCCTCGAACTTTCATGGCTACTGTTCGGCCCTCTGTTTCATTAAAAACTGTCTTTGCCCCTTTCCTGAATCTCTGCGAAGAAATTTATGTCATTTTGCGACTTTCGGGCCTGCTGGAGGCCGAGCCATGAAAGGGCTTTCCATTTTGGCCTATTTCCCGTAGCGATGCGCGATTAGCACTAATCGCGCATCAAAAACTGCCTCAGATTTTGATTCCGGGCTCTCTAGGCTGCGATTTGTGCCTTTCGCATTTTTTGACGGTGAAGTTAGCATGATGTCAGCGGTGTGTCCCAGTACGGCGGCGACGTTGCAGGGTGATGTCAGCAGTACAGCCGGGTGACGTGGCAGTACGGTAGGGCTGATGATGTGGCAGTACAATGGCAGCTATGTGGCAAGGACATGGTGGCAGGAGGCCGACGTAGGAAGATGACATGAGCACGATGTGGTGGTGACGTCAGGTAGAGGAGGGCGGTATCTGGTTTCGTGTCACACCGCTTTTGCACGCAGGTGGTTTGGAAGGAGGGGGCTCCGCCGCAGCCGAGAGGGTGACGCGTGGCGGGAGTACGACGGGAAAACCACCCATCTCCCAGGAATTAACCCTCGGCATGTCGGGGCATAAAAAGGCCTGCCCACCGTAGATCTCGGGCGCGCCAGATCTGACGGTCGGCGGCACTGACAAGGCGGCGGAGGGTTAGGGACGGGGCCTGCTCTGTTTTTTATTTGTTTTTTCATACACCGGGGGGGGGGGGGGGTTAAACATTAGAAATGTGGGTCTATGGGTATGTGCAGGCAGTGTTTAAATAAATGCTAAACAGGGATTGGATATTAATTTAACAGGGGTTAAATTAATCCCAAGTTTGGACGCGGAAGGGCTAATGCCAAGCCCCAGATGAACTCAGCATTCCCCAGACTTAGGAAATATGGCTATAGTGCTAAAGGGAGGGGTTATTTAATATTTTTTGGGGAATTCATAAAAATTTTAGTAGTAAATGGGGATGGGGAGATGATACAGGGAGCTAGATAATAGAGTTAGGGGTTGATATGAAAATGGGGTGAAGTGTGGGGGGAGGGTAAGTTTGTGAGCGTAAACTTTGGACATTGAAAGTGAATGGACTGTGGAGACATGATTTTACACAAGAAATGTGGCTTCTTTTCATAGAAGAAAGTCAAAGCTTGACTTGGTGCTGTTACAAAAATAAAGTTATAACAGGACTAGTTGGGCAGATCCCAAGGTCCTCAAGGGGATGTTAGTGAGTGATTTGGGGAATGAGAAGAAAGGGGAGTTAGACATGCCTCGCTTGAGCTCCTCCAAAGGGGAATTGCCTTGCCCTGTAATCTGAATAGATATAACACTTGAAAAGATGAAATGGATTACACAGCATGATTCTGCAACCACAAAACTACTTACCCAGCCTACTTACCTAGCATTTTTTCTTCTTTTTTGCATGGGTGCACTTGGACTTGCAGACCGTGATTATCCTTTTTTCTTTTCTTCTATCCTTCTATCTAAATCTACACTTATTTCTTCCAAGGGCCCAGATTAATCGGTTGGGCTCCTTTGTTTCTCTACCTATCTGCAAATCTGCCAAGATTAAATTGTTTGGACAAATAATGATTCTCTATATTCTAAAACAAGAAATTGAAACCTAGGGAAGCCAAGATTAGGCTGTTTGGACTTCCCTTACCAAAAAATTCTTCAAAAATGGTTAATTTATCAAAATTGGAATACAGTAGTGGCATTTAGACTGGCACACTTTCATGACCTCTTCTTTGGCCTCTTTTTAGGAAATATGGAGCATTGCAGCATGCAAAGTATGACATATTTGGTATGTAAAATTGTCAATCATGAAAGATGAACACCTGTTGCAACAGGAGGCTAACAGTGGCTCCACTTGGGGATGGCTTTTCCTTGTGAAAAGCCAAGAACAATAGGTCAGACTGCCTTGGTCTTCTATTCTTGTTGTGGACTAAAAAATTTCCTTGTGTTGGCTACTAAAAATGTGAAACTCTAAAATAGGAGCAGCCATCTCCTTCATTTAAATATTGTGAAGTACATAGCACTTCCTGCTTTCTTCTGCGTGCTTGATATTATATACCATGTTGCTTGAGTATTGTCTTTGAAAAAGAACCAAAACATGGATCAAAACTGATGTATCTCCCTTAGCTTTTGGTCTAGAAACAGTTGCTGATGTGAAGCTAAACAATTCTCCTCTCTTATTTATACTGTCTGACTGAAGACTGCAAGTTGCAAACAGTTTCTTTTTACCATGAATTGTTGTGATATGACAGCATTACTCTTGCTGTTTTGTTGAGATTAATGCAGAGACAAACGTTTTTAGAAATGGAATACTTGCATTGGCTGTGTCTTAGAAAACTTTGTTGCTGCTCCTCTAACACTCAGACTGCTAAAGAGATATATACAAATATCAATGTACAAAGAGATATGTACAGAGATGCACTGTACCCCTTAAAAGGGATCATGGTAATGTTTTAGCATTTGGCCATTAACAGGGCCTTCTTCAGTAGTGCTGCCTTCTACATTTTTGAGGAAATATGTGTTATTTCCCTGAACAGCAGAAATAACAAATGGCCCTTTCCATAAAAAATCAAATTTTTCATGTTTGCCCTTGTCTTCTCTTCGTGAGTCTATTGTGGTAAAAACACAACCCCCCATTTTTGACTTGCACAACTCAAATAATGGGGACCCTTTCTATAAAAAATTTGGCTAAGCACCTTTTTGGATTTTTATTTTAGTTGATTGCCCTACGCTTTTCTTAATTTTACATTTTCTTTGGATTCTTGTTTTGATTGTTTTGTTAGAATCGATTTTTTACAAGCTTCCCATTGACGCTTGTTTCGCCTCATTTGGTCAACTGGTTTGAAAATGGCACTCCTTTGAAGTCTCATCATTTATCTAGCCTGGGTTAAAAATGCATAAAATGTACAATATTGCATTTTGTAAATAAATTAGTTCAATAAGGCATTCATTTTAAATATTAATCCGTAGCGAGTTTTTACTAACATTTTCCATTTTTTAGTTATGCAGCCAAACCATTAATTATCAAGATTTTAAGAAATTCACTCCAATTTCCAAATCAAATCCTAATCCCAAAAATCCAAACATTCAAGTGGCTGTAGTTTATTTTTCATTTATTTTCCAAGTGGCTGTAATTTAGTTAATTTCATAACTAAATTTTATTAAAATAAAATCAAAACAAAACATTAATTTTATATATTAAATCTCAAAATAATTAAATTAATTATTATATAAAATATAATTAATTAAATTAAATTAAAATTTAATATATAAAATTAATATATATAAAATAAAATTAATCGCATCGGGAGTTTGAATCGCATCGGAGGTTTTATTCGGAACACATTTTAAGAACCCCCGATACATACCCTACCCCGATTGTCGATCCCCCGATCATCAAAACATTCAATGCATCGCATCGGGAGTTTTCATATGTGCAAGTTTATTAAACCCCGATACACTCATGCCGCCGATTGCGAATACAACATGTCGCCGATCGCCGAATGACTTAAGTCATTTAAGCAAAGGTCTTTTATATACTTGGTTTTAAAGTTTCAACTCACTCTCACGATGAGTGAGTGAATAAAGAAAAGAATAAAACGTATAAGTGGAGGGTAGTTTATATTTATTTATTTTTTATATTAGTTTAAAATAATTAATTTTAAATTGAGTAATATATGTAATATAATTAATTTAAATAAATTAAATTTTAATTATTATTTAGATTAATATTATATAGTTTGTAATTAGTTAATTATAATAGTTAGTTAATTATTGATTAATAAATATTTTACTAATAATTAGTTTAATTTATAATTAGCAATTAAAATAGAATTAATTATTAGATAATTAGAATTCTAATTTAAGATTAGATTTTTAATTAAAATTTTAATTTTTAGCCCAGCAATAGAATTTCTAGATTCATGCCAGATTTGACTCATCAACTTTGGAAGCTCGTAGAATGAGTTTTACTTGGCCAAATGAGGCCTAGGACGGCTCATTGGAAAGAGAAAATCAAGGAGAATATTTCTGAGGAGATTTCATTGATAGATTTGGTCATTTATTGGGTCAAAAATCAGGCAGAAGATCAAGCTCCGAATTTTGAAAACAAAATCATTTTTCTGAGTTTTATTTTCATTGGTCCAGGCCTCTTCTAATTGCAGATTCACTCGTCAATGATATTCTTGGCCAATTAAATCATCCCAGGCGTCAATAGAGAATTTATATTTTATAAATTTTGATTGGATTTGATTTAAATGCCAGCAATGCCATGTTGATTTTATTGTTGCATGTTAATTTATTTTGATTTCTTTTTGCAGGAAAACAGTGGAAGGAATATGGAGAAAAATATCTCAATCAATGAGAATGCTCCAGCAATTGAAGATCAGAATTTTGAGCAAGTAAAATGGGATTTAGCAGATTTCTCTTCAACAACTCTGCTCTCAAGAATTCATTCACCAATAGTATAAGTAATAGATTGTAGAATGGAATAAGGGCTGCTCTCCTCTGCAATTCTAGACTTTTAAAAAAGCACTACTGTAATAGGAATTTAGAGTTGTAGAAGAGAGGAGAGAAAATCTCAGATCTGGGGATTATTGAGGATTTTTTCTTTGTATCTTGAATTATGTATGAGGGGCAGAGTTTGCACTATTGTGGCTCTAGTTTTGAAGATAGAAGTTCAAGCAATGTAAAGGACTGTTGAAGACCAAGATCAGAGAAATGGATGCAATAAATTGGTATTTTTAATACTACGATTTCAAATATCAGTTTCATTTTTATGGTAACATGAATGTCTTATTTTATTCATGTTTGTGCACTATTGTCAACATGGGTAATTTGTCTCAATATTGTTATTAGGTATCTCTATTCTTATGAATTAAAATCTGATTTTTGAGTAACTATTTACTCAGAAATCTGTCTTATAAAACCGATTTGTTGAATGGTAATGTGTTGTGAACTATTTCCACATATCATTATTCAATTATTGGATTTACTGATTTGATAATTAATATCATTTTTATGAACTACTTCTTGAATGTTGTTGGTTTATTATTTCAGTTAAGAGGTCTCAATAGGATGTGTTTTGGTAACTATAATATTAGTTAATTGAACTACTTCATTAACTTGATATTCATTATAAACAAGACATATTTAAATCTCAATACTTTAATTATCTTGCTCTTAGTTGGGTTAGATCTATATCTGCCTAATTAAGATAGGATTTAGATTAGATTCTTTTGCTTGCATCAAAGAATAAGCTTGCATTTAGAGTAAATTCTACATTCTTTTAAGTCCTCTCCTCAAAGAGGCAAAACTTTAGTTGTGGCTTGGCCGAACCCAAATCAGCTTAAGGGTCATTCTCTTGCCTGATCAGCAAGAAGAAGTGATCTGATATCCCTGTCTATTGGCATGTAAAGATACATCATAAACCAATAGCAATAGGGAGAAGGTAACTGGACCTAGTTGAACAGTCGGAGCCACCACACCAAATGGAAAAGGAGCTGCTTTAAGGTCTGGACCGGGTGGTTATCCCCCAATCTTGTTGCAGCGATTTTCGAGGCATCAACATTTTTGGCGCTAGAAGGAGGGCTTGAGATTTTTTGTCTGTTGGAGTCTTTTCAATTTTAATTCTTTATTTATTGTGATGGCTCCTCTTAAACTTCCAATTTGGAGTTGTATCCATGGACGTGCATCCTCCAATACTCCACCCGAAGTGGTAAGACTCTTGTCTCAGGCAAAGTTTAATGGTAAGAGAAATTCTTATGCTTTTAACCATGTCTTTCAATTTATTCAAAATGTTCCAAATTACGATTTTCAAGGAATTGATGAAGGCACTTTATGTAGAATTTTTACTAGATCACATTTGCGGCAAAAGCCAGAAGCTGGTGTAAAACTCTTCAAGTTGCTTCAATCCACAGCTGGGATCAATTTGTTACAATTTTCATTTGTAAATTCGACAGCTATGATTATGAACAGGTATGTGAAGAAATTGAATATCTACGTAGGTTTGAAAATGAGTCTGTTAATGATTTTCATATTCGATTTCACTTGAATTGTTTAAGATTTAAGGACGAAGATAAACCTACGGAAGGAGAATCATTAGATTGGTTTAAATATATTTGTTATCTTCCAACCATTCCCAATCCATATCAAATTGATTCAAGCTTTGTTCCATCCCCTTCCAATATAAATGAGAATCCCAATTTGGATGTGCAAATAAATTGTGATGAAGTGGTTTCACAAAGCCTAGAAGATATTTCTAATCAAATGCAAGAAGACAACAGCAACAATTTTGGAGAAAAAACCGCCTTGAAATCTAAAAGCTACTTTGAAGTAAATTCAGAAAATCAAATCGCAAATCAGCAAGTACAAGCGGCAATCAAAGTAAATAAAATGCAAACTGCTGTACAAATTTCTGAATTTCTCCATGATGAGCAAATGCCGAAATCACAGCAGCAAAGCAGCCTTCTTCAAGAAAGCATGAGTATGCAAAGGAATGATCTGCAATCTGAAATTTACAATGAGCATAATGCACAAGAGTTCTCAAACAGAGACAGTTTTAAATGCATTGTTTCAGGTTCACATTTTTCCCTTTATCCTGATATTTTTTATGATGGTAATTTTCCCCCTCTTGGTATTAATGATATTTCAGAAATTACAGAGGCTGATCTAAATGAATTACCATTAAGTTTTTATCAAGATAGAGAAGCAATTAATGATCATTCTTTTGCCACTAATGAACATGAGATTTTTGTTCCTCCTTATTTTGGTATATTGGATGAAATCGAAGGGAATTCAAGACAATCTTGTGAGGTCATTTATGATGATTACTCTGACATTGATGATGTTGATTTCTATTCTTCTCAAGAGAATCCTCATGATAAAATTCAAATAACATCTGAGGATGAAGAACGCTTCAATTTAGGAATTATCCCAACTAATCCTCATTTTAGAGCAGCAAATTATCTTCATGATTTCACCATTCAAGAAATCATTCCAATTTATGATTCATATGAGGATCAAACTCCCATTCCTATTCATAATCATAATTCGTTTTCTATTTCACAAGCTGGAATTCGAAATTACCCAAATTCCATAATTCTGGCCATTCCTTGTGAAAATGAAATCATTTCAAAACGATCCCAAATGTGCTGTAACATTAGCTGTAAAAATAGTAATTTCATTTTATTTTTATTTCCCCACTTATTTTGTATAAAATCAGATTTAATTTTTCAAATTTTCCACACTTTTAGCTGGCATATTGAATACCTTACTATCAAACACTCAATTGATGCATTGTCCAATTGGGAAATTCAAGTTCCATATTATAATCATCAGCATCGAAAGATATTAATATTCCAATTTATATCAATGCTAATGTTTCATCAAAAGCTTCTATCTTTTCAAAGGAAATGTCAACAAGGGAATGTATTTTTGCAATCTGGCTAGCAATTCAATTCAATTAATAAATTGCCATTTTATTTGAAAGGCTTCCATCCATTTTTCATTGACTCATTTGAAAATTGTTTGGAAATTTTTCCTTCAAGGAAAATTGTCAATGATTTAACATTTGTACATAATACTAACAAATTTTTCCAGGCCTTTGAATTTAAAAGCTCATCTTCAAAATCTGGCCTGGTATCTCTTCCTTTGAACATTTCTCAATCCTTAATAGAAATCCATCCAGATTTTTATGATCCAATTGGTAGTCAATTGGAAAGGGAATTTCAGGAGAGAGATTTTAATTAAGTTCCTAACAATAACTGTACACTATGATTTCATAATTATTTTCCTTAGTTTAGTCAAATCTGTATTTTTATAACTAACATTTGAACTGTACATAAACGCGGGAATAAAAATGAGAAAATGGCTACACTGGAAATATGACTATACCTAGTCATTTTCATGTATATGGTTAGAATAGGAGTAGAATTAATTTAGTTAGTTTGTTTTGTATAGATAATTTATTTTAACACTTCTATAGATTAAAAATAAAACAAAGCAATCAGCCATTCTCATACATGTTCAGTGAAAATATTTTTCCCTATCAGAAAATTTTAATTCTTGCTTTCTTTTAAATTTCTTACAGCAATACCTCTACTCTGCCTATTTCGAATAATGTCTTGATTAAATTCAATTAAAGTTGCACTTGGTATCGATTGCCTCAAAGCCACTTTTCTTCATTTCGGGATTTCCTTCTAAGATTTTCTTTTGAAATTTATATGGTAAGGATTTGAGGATAAAAAAGCTTCATGACCCCATTATCCCATGAAATGTATCACTGTCTATCATAAGCTTAATTCTAATTCAATCATTATTAGTCAGTCTAACCTTTCACGGTAATCATATGAAGTTCATATTATCTTCCTCGGAGTTTGCTAAAAGCTGATTTTAAGGATGTCTATTTTGCCAAGTGCACACATTCAAATCTGTTTTGATTTTTTTTTCTACAATTAGTGGCTTATTCTCATTCTAATCTTTAGTTTATTATCTGATGCTGTAAAATGCATCATCTTTATTTACTGAAGGCATTATTGAACAGTCACTATAACAATACAGATTTTTCTCAAGATTAATTCGGAATGAGCGGAGGTAATAAATTGTCGTTTCACTTCGAAAGGGAAGCATAGCTTAATATTTATTTCTGATAAATTTTATATTCCCTGAACATGAATAAACAGATTTTATTTAGGCTGATTGCACACTTAGATTTAGAATAAATGATGAGATGATTTTGAACAAACTCAAAATTTTGATAAATCTAAGGAAGAATTTGAAGATTCGTAAGGTAAAATTTACAGACAAATTCCTTTCAGGTACGCATTTACAAGTTTATTCTCATCCATTATTAGTTCATATTTTCCTTAGTTTATTTTTGATTTGTGTTTTGTTTTATTTGCAGGTTTTCATTTGTTTTCAAAACTTGAAGTAAGCAGCAAACCCAATTCAAATTTGCAATAGGCTCAGGGAAATTTTATTTGTGATGCATTAGAATTTAAGCATTTTTAATTTTGCTTTTATTCACTTAGAAAACCCAATTGAAATTCCAAGGAATATCATAAGACCATTCGCATCATAAGATTTCATCGGAAGTAGTTCTTAGCATTTCTTTGCTCATCAAAGACCTCCGATGTATTATCTTACTCATATGCCACATCGCATTTCACAAATCGGAGGTTTGCAAGTGAAGTATACTTCCATAATCAAATCGTTGATCTCCGATAAATCACATTACCGATATTGCGATGACCACATAATTCCGGACCCGATATGAAATTCAAATCAAAGTCATAAAATTATCGCGTTCGTTTAATCGCAATAATGGTAAGAGCATAACTTTAAAAGGGGCCGATGTCTCGGATCTGATATGTTATTAAAATCCCATCATAAAGAATTATCGGGTCTACTCTTCATCGCATATCGGCATATCAAATATTGTTTCATCATGTGCTTAAGATTGCTGATTGCGCCGATTGCCGATCGCTGATTAGCCACGTCATTCATCGCATATCGGCATCGCAAGAATCATATCGTGTTACATCGGGTACCAAAAGTTTTCCAATCGCCAATATCGCAATCGCTTCGTCGCATTGTTATTTATGCTTACATCAAATCTCTGATTCTGCGATGTGCGATGCGTGATGTGGGAAGCACAGTGTCAATATTCCCCAATCCCCGATATAATATTTCTTTAATGATGCGATCGCTCTATCTCATAGCACAACTTCTCATCGCATATTTTCATATCGGCGATTCGCCATTGCAACCTTTGATGCAAGAACTTCCAATGCATGCCTCTAAGCCGTTAACATTTAATCAATATATGGCATAGCAATAAAATTGAAGTCTTGCAAATTAAACTTAAAGCATGATGAAGAAACATGTTGTGTGGATCATCCGATGAGGCGATGTGTTAAAGCGAGCTTGGGTAACCACTATGGTAAAAAGGCAATTGATGACAAATTTGCAGCATACAAAAATCATTTCAATTTCTCATACATTTTAGTTTTAAATATATAATTCCATAATTAAAAATGGAATTCAAGACCTCTATCTTTATATTTAAATTTTATTATCTTGGATTTGGTCTTGATTCTGGACAATTTATCAAATCATGGAGTTTATATTAAACTTATAATATTTTGAGGAATAGTCATTACTGCAAATTCTCATTCTCATCTCTGATGCATTTCTTTTATTTCAATTCCCCTGAGCACTAAGCATTCTATTTTTACATTTTACTGCTTGCTTTAGTTTAAATAAAATAAATAATGATTTTGGGTTATAGGATTTTGGTTAGTGGGATTTCTTCATGTTTTTAATGATAATTAATATAAGGAGTCAGCTAGTTTGGGGAAATTGATACCTTTCAGGTAAGATCAAAAGCAATTATCCAATGGTAAGATTCATGTGCCCATTTTCATTAATTTCCATTTCATCATTCTAGTTTCATTTTTGTTTTTAAATTATGCTGATATAAAACTCTGTTTTGCAGCTCTCCATTTAAAGCTTTCAATCCTCTGCCAGATCATATTTTCGAAGTCCATACTCTTCTCCTGGCTTAATTTCATGAAGCAGCGATGATTTTCCATGAAACAGCTACACCAGGAAGTTTCTGAACCTTTAGTTTGTTTCTTTAGCATTCCTTTCATTGGAAAACAATTAAGATGATGCTTTGAAACAAGAAAATTAATATCACACAGAAAGTTTTCATGGTGGCTGAATTTTATCGTCACTACTATCCAAAAAATCCTAAAACACTTACAACTCTGCAAGGTATGTTTTTATAAATCTCAACATAAGAAGGAATGATTACATGCTTATTTTCTTTTTCTTCATATTGTTGGAGACATTGGTATAAACATTTTTGTTTGAGTTTATCATGCGAAACTTAGATTTTCCTTCCCAATTTTAGAGATTTCTTTGTTTTTATTTTTTTTCGCTGATTTCTTTTCTCATTTTAGAATAAGAATTCTTTTCCTTTGGATTTCAGCTTTCATTTTGGTGACTTTGCCATTATTTATATGGAAGGCCTATTTGTTACCTAACAATGGTCAGGATACATGGAGAAAAATTGTTAATAGTCACCTATTAGCTTTTTCTTAAATCTCTTAGTGAAGTTTGATTTTCTTATTATAAAGGTAGACATACTTAAGGAAGAGATTACCAATCAAGAGAAGTTGGCAAAGTATCATAAAATCTGAAAAAAAAAATTTCATCAAATTGTAATCATTTTGAGATTTCAAAATTTTATTAAGATCTTTCAAAAGTTTTATTATCAGTCAAGAAAAGTTATTTTTAACCAAGTAAAGACACTTTACAGCAAAGCACCTTGAACTCTGAAATTGTCATTCTTAACTTTTAAGGAGTCAATGATTCTCCCTGTCCCAAAGAGTCTTATTTTTCTAGAGTATAATCCAGAAATATATTTAAACTTAAAAGATAAGAGGTCTCATCATGAGCCTGCTTACCATGGTCATAGGGGAAAAATAGGCTGACATTACCAATACTGCTAAACAAACCAGGGTAATGACTTATGATTGCAAACAATTATAAGACAAGGGGTCTCATCACGAGCCAGCTTGTTCAGTCCGATTATAGCCAGTGAATGGCATTGTCAACTATCTGGCTACCATACTAGGACAATGGCTTTTAAGATTTTTTTAAAAAATAAAAATTCAAAGAAAATAAACATAAATAAATGGATTTATCTCTAGATCAATAATTCTTAAACAGAGGGGATTCTGAATCATTTATGATTAAAAGGTAACCCTGTCGAAACTATAGATGTTTGCTGGCAGCAGTGGCTCTACCTATGACAAAGGAGTATATTTCAAAAGCTAAGCTATAAAGTGACCCATGCTTTATCTCTACAACTAATTAAGGACTGATATAGAGTTTTGAAATATTTTAATTTATGAGAAATTTTGAGGAAAATTACAGTTAGATGATTCTTGTTTTTATTAAGATTAATGAACCTAGTCAAGCATTCCAAAAAATAATTCTCTCTTCTTTAATTATTTTTACTTTAAATCTAATTCATATCAAAGAGAGATAACTGGTTCTTCTCCCGCGTGTCGACATTGTTGTGGTAAAAACACAACCCCCCATTTTTGACTTGCACAACTCAAATAATGGAGACCCTTTCTATAAAAAATTTGGCTAAGCACCTTTTTGGATTTTTATTTTAGTTGATTGCCCTACGCTTTTGTTAATTTTACATTTTCTTTGGATTCTTGTTTTGATTGTTTTGTTAGAATCGATTTTTTACAAGCTTCCCATAGACGCTTGTTTCGCCTCATTTGGTCAACTGGTTTGAAAATGGCACTCCTTTGAAGTCTCATCATTTATCTAGCCTGGGTTAAAAATGCATAAAATGTACAATATTGCATTTTGTAAATAAATTAGTTCAATAAGGCATCCATTTTAAATATTAACCCGTAGCGAGTTTTTATTAACATTTTCCATTTTTTAGTTATGCAGCCAAACCATTAATTATCAGGATTTTAAGAAATTCACTCCAATTTCCAAATCAAATCCTAATCCCAAAAATCCAAACATTCAAGTGGCTGTAGTTTATTTTTCATTTATTTTCCAAGTGGATGTAGTTTAGTTAATTTCATAACTAAATTTCATTAAAATAAAATCAAAACAAAACATTAATTTTATATATTAAATCTCAAAATAATTAAATTAATTATTATATAAAATATAATTAATTTAATTAAATTAAAATTTAATATATAAAATTAATATATATAAAATAAAATTAATCGCATCGGGAGTTTGAATCGCATCGGAGGTTTTATTCAGAACACATTTTAAGAACCCCCGATACATACCCTACCCCGATTGTCGATCCCCCGATCATCAAAGCATTCAATGCATTGCATCGGGAGTTTTCATATGTGCAAGTTTATTGAACCCCGATACACTCATGCCGCTGATTGCGAATACAACATGTCGCCGATCGCCGAATGACTTAAGTCATTTAAGTAAAAGTCTTTTATATACTTGGTTTTAAAGTTTCAACTCACTCTCACGATGAGTGAGTGAATAAAGAAAATAATAAAACGTATAAGTGGAGGGTAGTTTATATATTAGTTTAAAATAATTAATTTTAAATTGAGTAATATATGTAATATAATTAATTTAAATAAATTAAATTTTAATTATTATTTAGATTAATATTATATAGTTTGTAATTAGTTAATTATAATAGTTAGTTAATTATTAATTAATAAATAGTTTACTAATAATTAGTTTAGTTTATAATTAGCAATTAAAATAGAATTAATTATTAGATAATTAGAATTCTAATTTAAGATTAGATTTTTAATTAAAATTTTAATTTTTAGCCCAGCAACAGAATTTCCAGATTCATGCCAGATTTGACTCATCAACTTTGGAAGCTCATAGAATGAGTTTTACTTGGCCAAATGAGGCCCAGGACGGCTCATTGGAAAGAGAAAATCAAGGAGAATATTTCTGAGGAGATTTCATTGACAGATTTGGTCATTTATTGGGTCAAAAATCAGGCAGAAGATCAAGCTCCGAATTTTGAAAACAAAATCATTTTTCTGAGTTTTATTTTCATTGGTCCAGGCCTCTTCTAATTGCAGATTCACTCGTCAATGATATTCTTGGCCAATTAAATCATCCCAGGTATCAATAGAGAATTTATATTTTATAAAATTTGATTGGATTTGATTTAAATGCCATCAATTCCATGTTGATTTTATTGTTGCATGTTAATTTATTTTGATTTCTTTTTGCAGGAAAACAGTGGAAGGAATATGGAGAAAAATATCTCAATCAATGAGAATGCTCCAGCAATTGAAGATCAGAATTTTGAGCAAGTAAAATGGGATTTAGCAGATTTCTCTTCAACAACTTTTCTCTCAAGAATTCCTTCACCAATAGTATAAGTAATAGATTGTAGAATGGAATAAGGGTTACTCTCCTCTGCAATTCTAGACTTCTAAAAAAGCACTACTGTAATAGGAATTTAGAGTTGTAGGAGACAGGAGAGAAAATCTTAGATCTGGGGATTATTGAGGATTTTTTCTTTGTATCTTGAATTATGTATGAGGGGCAGATTTTGCACTATTGTGGCTCTAGTTTTGAAGATAGAAGTTCAAGCAATGTAAAGGACTGTTGAAGACCAAGATCAGAGAAATGGATGCAATAAATTGGTATTTTTAATACTACGATTTCAAATATCAGTTTCATTTTTATGGTAACATGAATGTCTCATTTTATTCATGTTTGTGCACTATTGTCAACATGGGTAATTTGTCTCAATATTGTTATTAGGTATCTCTGTTCTTATGAATTAAAATCTGATTTTTGAGTAACTATTTACTCAGAAATCTGTCTTATAAAACCGATTTCTTGAATGGTAATGTGTTGTGAACTATTTCCACATATCATTATTCAATTATTGGATTTACTGATTTGATAATTAATATCATTTTTATGAACTACTTCTTGAATGTTGTTGGTTTATTATTTCAGTTAAGAGGTCTCAATGGGATGTGTTTTGGTAACTATAATATCAGTTAATTGAACTACTTCATTAACTTGATATTCATTATAAACAAGACATATTTAAATCTCAATACTTTAATTATCTTGCTCTTAGTTGGGTTAGATCTATATCTGCCTAATTAAGATAGGATTTAGATTAGATTCTTTTGCTTGCATCATAGAATAAGCTTGCATTTAGAGTAAATTCTACATTCTTTTAAGTCCTCTCCTCAAAGAGGCAAAACTTTAGTTGTGGCTTGGCTGAACCCAAATCAGCTTAAGGGTCATTCTCTTGCCTGATCAGCAAGAAGAAGTGATATGATATCCCTGTCTATTGGCATGTAAAGATACATCATAAACCAATAGCAATAGGGAGAAGGTAACTGGACCTAGTTGAACAGTCGGAGCCACCACACCAAATGGAAAAGGAGCTGCTTTAAGGTCCGAACCGGGTGGTTATCCCCCAATGTTGTTGCAGCGATTTTTGAGGCATCAATAGAGTCCCACTTTATAACTTTGTTGCCAATGTAGAAATCCTCAGCCTTAGCTCTTTTATCAAACATCTTTTTGAGTTTCTCTTGCAAAATTTGAGCTCTGTTGTAAACTTGCTCTCTGGTTTGCTGAAGATGAATGGTCTGATTTATTCTTCTTTGAATATCATTTGGTTCTGCTTAGATCTCTTGTAAAATTTTCATGATAGGAGTGCCCAAGGAAGATGGAAATCTGGCATCCATGCCATACACCAGCTCATAAGGGCTCATCCCAATGGATTTCTTTGTTGAAAGTTTGTCTGACCATAGGGCATTTGTGAGCTTTTTATGCCAGTTCTTCTTGTTTTCTTCTAAGATATTCTTGATAATATTAATCAGGCTCTTATTAGATGACTCGGCCAAGCCATTACCTTGGGGGTAATAGGCTGTGGAGTGGCCCAAGGTAATGTAAAATTTATGGCAAAAACTGATCACCTTTTTGGATTTGAAAGCAGCGGCGTTGTCAGTGATGACCTTCTCAGGGCAGCCAAATCTAGAAAGGGTATTGCACTCAAGGAATTGGATAATAATGGAGTCATTGGCCTGTCTACATGGTATGGCTTCAATCCATTTAGTGAAATAGTCGGTGGCTGTTAAAATCCACTTGTGCTGGCCTGAAGCAGAGGGGTGGATTTCTCCAATGAAGTCAAGACCCCATTGGTAAAAAGGTTTCTCGGTTGAGATGGGCTTAAGGGGCAAGGGTAACAGCTTTCTTTTCCCTCAAATATTTGGCATTTATGACATGAGATAGCAAACTTCTTTATATCTGCAAATAAAGAGGGCCAATAGAAACCAGCCCTTAAAATTTTATCAGCAGTGGACTTCCAATATAGATGTCCTCCACAGTCCCCTGCATGGAATTCTTTCATGACATTGTTAGTTTCATTCATGGTTAAACAATTAAGTAATATACCTTCATGATTTTTCCAAAATAATGCACCATCAATGACACAAAACTTTGAAGCCTTCATTTTTAAAAATATTTTCATGGTTCTCGACAATCCTGGGGGAGCAAATAGGTTTAACAATACAAAGCATATATCAGCATACCATGGGGATTGCAAAAAGGTTTCACTGATCTGTGGAGTCGCCAGCTCCTGTTAATTGTCTAGTTGGTTGATGTCTAAGCCTTGATAGTTTGTTTCGGACATTAGTTTGGCTAAACCTTGTCCCTTTATGAGCTTGGTTGGTTTAATTTCTATGTCATACTCAAGGATATTAGCAATCCACTTGCCTCTTTTGCCCTCTAACCCCTCTTGGGTTAATATGTCTTTTACAACAGAATTTGGGACATAGGCAATCACATGTGAATATAAAATGTAAACTCGGAAATATTTGATTGCTTTAACAAAGGCATAGGCTTGTTTCTCCATGATTTGGTATTTTGAAGAGGCATCTCTTAAGGCTCGACTGAAAAATGGAATTGGCTTTTCAGCTCCCTGATCATCCTTTTGCAAAAGGACAACAGCTATGGTGTGCTCAGATGCAATGAAAATATGATGAAATCTTTGTCAAATTGTGGACTGGTGAGGACAGGGGCTTCGGTTAAGGCAGTTTTGATACTCTCAAAGGCTTGCTTGGTCTCAAGAGACCATTTTACCTTAGCATCCTTTTTTAACATGTTGCTTAATAGTATTATTAGCTCGGCTAGAATTGGAATAAATCTCCTTAGGAAGTCGATTTTTCCAAGGAATGCTTGCAACTCTTTTATGTTTCTTGGATATGGGATTTGGGGGATGGCTTGGATCCTTTCCAGATCTATTATAATACTATCTTTTGAGATGATATGGCCAAGGAGTTTTTCTTCTTCAAGGCCAAAGATGGACTTCTTGGGGTTCAAGGAAATGCCATATTTCCTACATGTCATGAATATTTTCCTTAGGTGTTTGAGGTCCTCTTGGTCAGATTTGGAGCAAGGGGTTAAGTCATCAAGGTAGACGACTAGGAAATCATGTATTTCCTTGGAAAATGCAATATCCATTGCCCTTTGAAAGGTAGCACCAGCTTTTTTAAGTCCGAAAGGCATCTTCACATACTTAAATGTTCCCCAAGGTGTGGTAAAGGTTGTCTTGTCTTGGTCATCCGGGTGAACCAGTATTTGATTGAAACCTGAAAAGCCATCTAGAAAAGATATTCTAGATGACCCCACTACTCTTTGTAGAATGTGGTCCATTTTTGGCAAGGGGTAGTGGTCTTTTAGGGAGACTTGGTTTAAATTTCTTAGGTCTACACATAGCATAATCTCACCTGTCTTTTTCCTTGTGGAAACAAGATTGGATACCCATTCAGAGAATCTGATGGGTGCTATGATACCTGCTTCAAACATCCTTTTCACTTCCTTTTCAATCAAAGGAAGGGGTACGGGATTAATTCTTCTAAGTTTCTGTTTGAAGGGCTTTTGGTTTGGTTTTAAAGGAATGGTGTGTTGGATCACTGAGGTGTCATAGGACTTCAAGTCCTCATAACTCCAAGAAAATACATCTTGGAATTCTTTGAAAAAATCAACATATTTGGGTTTTTTATCGGGTGGTATAGATTGAGATAGTTTGATCATTTTGGGCTTGTCTGATGTCCCAATGTTGTGTTCTTCTATAGCAGTGTTTAGGGGCTGTATTTTTGGCTTTTTGGGAACATTATTGGTATCAAACATATCTTCTAATGGAGTGAGGCCAACAGGGAGAAAGTTATCTTTTAGATCAATGATCAGGGACTCTGTCTCTGCTATTTCATCCAAATGCATCTATTTCAGCTCTTTTATGTTTGCATTGTCAAAAATAGTTGGGTTCAACATTTGTTTGGCTATTACAGCGGTTACAGCCTACTGATTTTCATTTGTTTGTTGTTGTTCATCCATCATAGCATCCATGTCAATGTTAATATTTGAAAACTCATGCTCAAGAGTGAGGAAGTTGTTGATCTGGGCATCACTTTGAAACACTTGCCAATCTTTAACATTATTTGGGATAGCAGGCCTATGTTTTATCTCAGCAGTAAAATGGTGATTTGGCTCAAAGGGAAGCTTGCATGTACTAGCAAAAGTGGCTAGGCTATGTGCATGAATGTTATGATCATTTGAAATCTTGGCAAGCTTAGATTCAGTGAATGCATTGAGTATATTAGTAGCAGTAGTCCTATAGGCCCTCATTCTATTGTCATTGGTAACAAAATTACCTTTCATTTGTTGTATGATTAAATCAGAGTCACCTAGAATAAACACTTTTGCAGCTCCTAGAGCTTTGAGCAGTTTAAGGCCTAAAAGGAGAGCCTCATACTCTGCCATGTTATTGGTGCATTTGAAATTTAGTCTGTAGGCATGACCTTCTGCATGATTGTTATGTGTATTGTGAATCCAGACACCTGCCCCTACTCCTAACTTGTTAACAGAGCCATCAAACTCTAAATACCATGTGATTTCTTGCTTGTGGTTAGTATCAAGAGTTTCAATCACTTTAGGATTGGGCAGTTTTGAAATTTCTGTTTGGGGAGGTTTTTCTTGTATGCTGGTTGCCTTGATTGTTTTGACAGTTTCATCAGTATGGGCAACCAATTCTTCATCGGTGTGTGTGTTCAATTCTAAAGCCAAGGGCTTGTCATTAGTGAGCGTATTTGTTTCATCATTAAATAGAATAAAGTAATCCATATCAGAATGGATTGAGTGAATAGGAAAATTTTGGGGCTTGTCCTCACTAGTTACCACATACTTCATCAGTGTTTCTCTATATAGTCTCTTTGGTTGCCCAAAGACAGATATAGTGGCATAAGAGAGGTCTAATTGGAGGGATCCTTGGAGTTTTTCCCCCCAAGATCTTGATAATAGCATGCCATACTTTGGTGGAATGTCAGCAACCACCACATCCATGAGGATTGTCTTGTTGGGATATTGGACTAAGGAGACACACAAGTCTTTGATGAGGCCTAAACACTTGACTTGACTTGAGTCAAAGGAGAATAGATCTTTGTAGGGTCTTGTAACATCAAGGTTCAGTTTTTCCATTACAACTTTTGGCATAAGGTTGTGTGAGGCACCTGAGTCAAACATAGCATTGTGAAAGACTTTGTCATGTATGTGCAAACCAACATAAAAAGGTAGAACAGATCCATATGTTGATTTTCCATTAACTTCTGGACCGAATAGCAGTTCAGGCTAATCAACAAGAACATTCACATCATCCTTAACCTCTAGCATTTGAATTGATCTTTGAATTTGTTGCCTATACACATCATGTTTGGCAAGTTCAGATAAGGGGATGGATATCTTCAGTTTACCTATTTGTACCTCTAAGTCAAATGATTTTTTAGATTGGGTTTTAGTATTTTGAGAGGTAGGCTTCTCTTTTTCTATTGGAGTACCAGCAGTTCAGTCTTGTTTATCAGATTTAAGAGAAGTAATTTCTTGCGGTTTTTCAGTTTTAGGAGGGCTTTTTGGAACGCTGTTCAAATTCTCCTTCGAGGAAGAAGGTGGCAGAGGCTAATCATTAGAGGACTGCATGTTGGTGACATCCTCTATGGTGACATCCTTTGGATTAGGGACTGTTTTACCAGCAGTTTCTATGAGGGCAACATTTTATTTAATCTTCTTCAGCTGCTTGGTATCATTTGGTTTAGCCTTTTCAGACACATCTATGGTTCTTGTCCTCAGCTTATATCGTTTGTGGACCTCATACACAGCAGTATCATAGCCTTGTTTAAAATCAAAAGATTCACCAGATTTAGTTTGAAATCGATTAAATTCATGCTCATCTTGGTCTTGTTGAGTTAGGAAAATTTGTTCCTCAGCCTTCAAATCCACCAAGTTCATGTGAGTATCTTCCATCTGTTCACTAGATGTAGATGATTCAGCGTAATTTTCATGAAAAGGAGGCCTTGCATCAGGGTTTGGGCTAGACCTACCAGCATTTGTATTCTGAGTTTTGCGGAAATTTGGGATCCTTATGGTATTAGGTTGTTGTCCTTCCCATGATGATTTCCTCTCAACACTATCTACTCTGTCTCCCAGCCTATGCATGCCACTGACAATAGCATCCAAATTTTGATCTAAGGCTGAGGGTTCCTCTTTAAAGGTGGTTCTTCTCTCAGTTCTAGCTCTGTTTCTTTTGGCAATTAGGTTTGCCTCTAAGCCAACAACAACACTTTGCATGTCTGCAAGGGTTTGAGGGGCTCTTTCCCTTAACTGATAAGCCATGTCAATGTCAAAACCATCAGGGAATTTATACAAAGCAAGATCAGCTGGAGGTCTTAGGTTCTGTGGTATTGCATTATAAACATTATTAAATATTGCACAATAGTCCAAGACAGATTCTTGAGGGCTTCTTTTGATGGTGTCATATTCAGATAATATGTGCAAGGGGTCTTTCTTTTTCTCCCATCTGTTGATAAATGACTGGTATAAGGCTTCTGGGTCTGCTATGGAATTGGTTGTGAGTGCTCTAAACCAAGTTCTAACATCACCTATCAAACTTTGGATGAAAATCTTCATTCTCATGCTATCGTCATCTATCTCGTATTTCTCAAAATAGTCTTGCATCTTCTTTGTATGCTGAAGGGCCGTGCAAGAACCAGTTCCATCAAAATATGTGATTTTAGTCTGATAATCCTGAGGCATAGCCCCAGGATTAGCAGGTAATTGTAGGGGTGCATATCTATTAGCCATGTTTACGGGGATAAGTGGAACAATAGGAACAGCTGGAACAGCTGTAACAACAACGGTTATGGGAGTATGTGCAGTAAATGGAGGTGTGGAAGGAGTGCTTTGAGAGGTGGATGATGAACAAGGGGAAGTGGGGGTTGAACGAAATAAAACCTTGACAGGGGTTGGAACACAACTTGGCTGAACTGTTTCAGGGCTAAAGTCAACAAAATCTTCTCTTTGCTCTAGCTTCCTGAGGTTCCTTGGGATTAAATTGGGATTTTCACAAATAGCTGGGGGGTTTGGGTCTGGATTTGACCTTGCATACCGTGAATTCCTTTTGGGAGCCAGATTCTGGACTTGTTTTGGTATTTTCGGTGAATGCTTTTTAGAATTAGCAAGGAACTGATCAAATTTTGGAATAGCTATCTATAACTTAAAACTAGCATGAGGATTGACCGAAGCAGCATTTTTTTACTCCTGTAAATGCAAAGCAAGAATAGTTTCAAAGGCTTCCTCGCTGACATTCAGGCTTCATCTGTAGTCTTAAGGAATATGCAGCAATTGGAAAATTCATTGTTTTCCCCAATGGAGCTTTCCAACTTGATTTGTGAGATTTAAATGAGGATGTTCCCTAGTGGAGTCGCCATTATGTTATCACTCAGGTTGTCCCTTTGCTCCTTGAGGGATACGGCCGAGGTAACCACAAACCAATCTTCCGACTGTAGGTGCTAGCCCTCCAGCAGTTAGAGAGGGCTCTCTCTTTAGGATTTAGCTTTGTTGATGATGATTTTAGGCTAGTTATTGAGTTCAAGGTGTTTTGTTTGAGTTTTGGTGGGAAGGATGATGCTTTCAAGTAAAGAGGTAGGGATAGCATGAAAGTTTTAGAACCATTGGGCATGGAGTCAAGGAGTAGGACTGCTGGTGCATTTTCTTGGTCACAAGAAGGAATATGGAGCAAGCTAGCTTCACATGAAACAATGATTCAAGCTAAAAGGATGGAATGAGGGCTAAGAATGAGAGGCAGTTAAGAATCTCTCGTTCAGCTTAGTAGATGGATGGTGAATGAGCTCTATCTAGGAGCAATGAAGAATCCCTAGATAACTGTCAAACATGAGTGAATTAGGGGAAATATGAGCCACAGGGAATTCATATTCATTACTAATTCAGATGAAAACATAAAGAAACAGTAGAAAATGAGCATAGAGGGCACTTAAATCAATTCTAAACTATTCATTCTTTCTGCTATTTTAGATGGTACTTCAATGGAAAACAAAGGTAAGAAACACTTATTGAGTCATGTTGCAGCACAAGAATTCCACATTCAATTCTCCAAAACATTAATACACAACACACAGTCATTCCTCCAAGCTTTTCAGCAGTCTTTGATTAAGTAAAACATCAGGTCTACAGAACGAGTCTCTCTTGGAGCTATACAACCAACCAACCCTTTAAACAGTGAATTAGGGTGGTTTTATAGATAAAATATCTACAAAATAAGATCCCAGTCAGATCTGTTGTAATAAGTGCCTTTAACCTAACACATGTCTGAAATAAATGCGGGAAAATATCCTTGAGCTATGCTGGGTGCAGCTGTCTCAAAAAAGAATTTAATGTGTTGTCTTTATGGCTCTATGCTGACCACTTAGCCATAACTGTGCTTTGGGTTTTGATCCATGCTCCTGAGTGGTTCCGAAGTGCATTAACTATGATGGGAGAGCCTTGATTAAAGCTCCACCATTTTCTTTGACTTTGTTGGAGGTCATTCAATGTTCATCTGCATTGGGAGTAAAAGTTTTTCATTAAAAACATTAGACTGATACTCTTTGCTGCTTCCTTGATATGCTTTGGCACTGAATGTGCGCCTTTCTCACTTCTGATAATCTTTAACCTATTGCCTCGACCTTTCATGGTTGTTGTTCGGCCCTCTATTGCATTAAAAATTGTCTTTGCCCCTTTCCTGAATCTCTGCGAAGAAATTTATGTCATTTTGCGACTTTCGGGCCTGCTGGAGGCCGAGCCATGAAAGGGCTTTCCATTTTGGCCTATTTTCCGTAGCGGTGCGCGATTAGCAGTAGGAGCTAATCACGCATCAAAAACTGCTTCAGATTTTCATTCTGGGCTCTCTAGGTTGTGATTTGCACCCTTCATGCTTTTTCACGGTGACGTCAGAATGACATCAGCATGACGTCAGTGGTGGGTCCCAATACGGCGGTGACGTGGCATGGTGACGTCAGCAGGGTGACTTCAGTAGTACGACCAGGTGATGTGGCAGTACAGTAGGGATGATGATGTGGCAGTACGATGGCAGCGACGTAGCAAGGACACGATGGCAGAGGCCGACACAGGAAGATGATGTGAGAACGACATGGCAGTGACGTTAGGCAAGGGAGGGCGGTATCTGGTTTCATGTCACACCGCTTTTGCGCGCAGTTAGTTTCGAAGGAGGGGGCTCTGCCATAGCCGAGAGGGTGATGCGTGGTGGGATTACGACTAGAAAACCGCCCATCTCCCAGGTGTTAACCCTCAGCATGTCGGAGCACAAAAAGGCCCACCCACCGTAGATCTCGGGCGCGCCAGATCTGACGGTCGGCGGCACTAATAATGCGGCGGAGGGTTAGGGACGGGGCCCGTTCTATTTTTTATTTGTTTTTTCATATGGCAGGGGGGGGGGGAGGGGGGGTTAAACATTAGAAATGTGGGTTTATGGGTATGCGCAGGCAGCGTTTAAATAAACGTTAAACATGGGTTGGCTATTAATTTAACAGGGGTTAAATTAATCCTAGGTTTGGACGCGGAAGGGCTAATGCCAAGCCCCAGATGAACTCAGCATTCGCCGAACTTAGGAAATATGGCTATAGTGCCAAAGGGAGGGGTTATTAATATTTTTTGGGGATTTTATATAATTTTTAGTAGTAAATGGGGATGGGGAAATGATACAGGGAGCTAGATAATAGAGTTAGGGGTTAATATGAAAATGAGGTGAAGTGTAGGGGGGAGGCTAAGTTTGTGAGCCTAATCTTTGGACATTTAAATTGAATGGATTGTGGAGACATGATTTTACACAAGAAATGTGGCTTCTTTTCACAAAAGAAAGTCAAAGCTTGACTTGGTGCTGTTACAAAAATAAAGTTATAACAGGACTGGTTGGGCAGATCCCAAGGTTCTCAAGGGGATGTTAGTGAGTGATTTAGGGAATGAGAAGAAATGGGAGTTAGACATGCCTCACTTGAGCTCCTCCAAAGCGGAATTGCCTTGCACTATAATCTGAATAGATATAACACTTGAAAAGGTAAAATGGATTACACAACATGATTCTACAACCACAAAATTACTTACCCAGCCTACTTACCTAGCATTTTTCCTTCTTTTTGCATGGGTGCACTTGGACGTGCAGACCCTGATTATCCTTTTTTCTTTTTTTCTGTCCTTCTATCTAAATCTACACTTATTTCTTCCAAGGCCAAGATTAAGTGGTTGGGCTCCTTTGTTTCTCTACCTATCTGCAAATCTGCCAAGATTAAACTATTTGGATAGATAATGATTCTCTATATTCTAAAACAAGAAATTGAAACCTAGGGAAGCCAAGATTAGGCTGTTTGGACTTCCCTTACAAAAAAATTCTTCAAAAATGGTTAATTTATCAAAATTGGAATACAGTAGTGGCATTTAGACTAGCACACTTTCATGACCTCTTCTTTGGCCTCTTTTTAGGAAATATGGAGCATTGCAGCATGCAAAGTATGACATATTTGGCATGTAAAAATGTCAATCATGAAAGATGAACACCTGTTGCAACAGGAGGCTAACACTCAGAACTGGTTTGAACTTGAACAACCAGATAGATCTCGTCTTCTTGATTCTGGTGCTGCAAACAGTTCGAAAGACGGTCTCCATATGCAGAAGTTATGCCAAAAACAAAATCACCCAAAGACTCTTAATTTTGGAATTTTTTTCAAAAAAAAAATTAAAAAAGAATATTCCACAGAATATTCCTTGGAATATTCCAGGGAATATTCCTTTTTGGCAGCGAATCAAAAACTACCACGTGGCATGCTCCGAGACCACCACGTGGCTCATGGTGACGTCAGCAGATGGGTGGATGTCATACGTTAAAATTTTGGTGGCAGTGAGGTTCGATCCCATGACCTCCCATTTAACACCCAAACGCTTAACCGTTGAGCCACAACCACAGGTTTTGTTATGTGAGCGGGAAAACTTTATTTAAAGTTTGAATTTGGTTAAGGCCGGGGCGTAAGGGGGCCAGCCCCTAACGGCCAGCCCCCATACATATGACTACGCGCCCAAAACCGTAGGCCTAAACCCTTAACCGCTGGCGCGAAATCCAATGCAAACCACCAGCCCGAGTTTTCCGGTCACATGGCAGAGTTAAACTGCAGTTAGCCGGCGGTTATGGTAGATTTAGTGGATCTATTGGCGATGGCTCCAAATTTGGCGGCCGCCCCATATTTAGCGGGGTTATCTGGCAGTTAGCCAGTTTTATCTGGAGTTTTTCTAGGGTACACTGGAGAAACTTTAATGAGCCATAACTTTCGCTAGGAGAGTCCTTTTTGGACGATTTTTTTTTTTATTTTTTGGTATTTTCGACCTTTTGAAGCCATTGCCATATGTTTCACAGCCATCTGAGGTCGTTTGCAGGTGTTTTAGCTTCGTGGAATTTCCAGGAGCCACCAAGGCCAAATCAGTTTGTGAGCTGCATTGGGAATTGTGCAGCCATTGACTGTGGAACGAAGGTCATTCCTGAAGGTTTTCAGCATTTTGAATCTATTTCTATAGCTCGTTTTTGTTGTTGAGGCATTCTTCTCATTGTTTAGCTTCAGGGAAGCTTTAAGGGCCACTAGGGCCATTTCAGTGCTTGAGCTGTTTGGGGGCTATGTTCATCCATTTTTGGTGATTCAAAAGCATATGTCTGCTATTTTCGACCTTCTGAGTCTAATGGCAGAGGTTTCAGAACCTATTTAGGTTAGATTCACCTCGAAATTCTCCATACAAGTTTAAAGGGCCACCAGGGCCAATTGGGGAATGTACTGTATAAGGTACAATTTCACTGTTTAGTGTTTGGGAAAGAGCATGTTTAGCTAATTCCTATCTTCTAATTCTGTATTTACAGTCAGATATGTCTTTCAAAACACTCATATTCTTGTATTAGCCCTTGTAGCATTTTTAATACAAGAGGACAAACCTAGTTTGAGAGGTTTGGTCCAGCAGATGTAGCCCAGAGGGGGTGAACTGCTTTATCATTTTGATGTCTTTATTTGCTAAAGATGATATGCTAAGAAAACCTGATATAAAGTGTTAAACAACAAATATACATAACCTGCATACACACATAATCACCTATTCAGCTGCAGAAAGTTATTTGTCTTATTCCGTAAGACATCAAACTTCAAGTATGTGGATGTCAAAGACTTCTAAGTGTTTACTTTGTTATTTATTTAGGCAAAGCCTGTAGAGGGCCAGGTAGCCTCTGGAACGCATCCTCTGTTTAGAGGTGACATGTCCGGTGAATGCCCCTACAGTCCATCTCTATATAATAAATAAGAAGTTTTCACATTTTCAGAGGTCACTTGGAGTGTATAGCTCACATTTGCAATTATGGGAAATGGATACCTTGCACCCTTAAACAAGTACATTCCATTTTCAGATCAGTTCTATAGGTATCATCAAATCAAAATCACGCCTGAAGATAGAAGCAAGACAACCTTCGCTACTCAATGGAGATGATTTCAGTACACCATAATGCCTTTCGGATTAAAGAATATGCCTGCGATTTTATCGCACATAGTCATTGCTACATTCAAAGACTTCAATCATAAGTTTCTAGAAGTGTTCTTTGATGACTGCACTGTGTTTGGGTTGGTAAAACTCCATGTGGAAAGTTTTCACCTAATGCTAGATACTTGTCGAAGGTACGAGATTTTGCTCAATTTGAAGAAATGTCTGTTTTGTGTCCCTTTTGGGATGTTGCTGGGTCATGTGGTATATAGATAGGGGTTGATTGTAGATCCCGTGAAGATCGCAGTGATAATTAACCTGGAGGCGCCGAGGAGTGTGAAACAGCTGCGCACAACCTTGGGACATACTAGGTACTATAGGAAGTTTATCAAGAGCTATGCGCAACTCACCGCACTTATGGAGAAGTTGTTGAAAAAGGATGTCATGTTCTGTTGGAAAAAGGACTGTCGGAAAAGCTTGGATGTGCTGAAAGGAAAAATGGTCACTGCACCAATTTTAGTCTTCCTGGATTGGAAGAAGGAGTTTCATGTACATGTAGACGTGTCATGTATAGCACTGGGAGTAGTACTGACACAGGCTGGGGAAGGAGAATTGGACCATCCTATAACATTTGCAAGTAGGAGGTTATCCAAGGCTGAGAAGAACTATTCCACAATCGAGTGTGAAGGACTAGCCATGGTATACGTGCTCCAAAAGTTTAGACACTATTTGTTCGGTGGACATTTTAAGATGTATACAAATCATTCTAGGATTGAAATACCTGGTCAATAAGCTTGTCATAGGGGGGAGAATTTGCAGGTTGTTTTTATTGTTCCAGGAGTATGATTGTGAAGTTATTATGAAGCTTCGATGACTGAACACGGGACCAGACCATCTGTCGCACATCGAAACTAGAGAAGAGCCCACTAATTTGGAGGAAGAATTACCTGAAGTGCAGCTATTTGCAGTGCGCATCACAAATGGTCACTTTGAAGACATCATACACTTCCTAACAACCGGAACTACCCCGGAAGGATACACCACCCAACAGAAAAAGGAGTTAGTGGTGTGCAGACTTTTTTGTCATTATTGGACATCTGTAAAAAATGGGGTCTGATGAAGTATTGCGATGATATGTACCAGAGTTTGAAAGAAGCAGTATCCTCACGGATGCTCATGGGGGTGCCACGGGAGGCCATTATGCAGGAAGGGCGACCGCACAGAAGATTCTACGCACAAGATTGTGGTGGCTAACCCTCCATCAATATTTAGAAAGCTACTGCAGGGCATGCGATGTGTGTTAGAGGACTGGCATGCCATCGCAGAGAGACGAGATGCCTCTGAACCCACAGATGACGTTACAACTTTTTGCGAAATGGACAATAGATTTTGTGAGACCCATTCAGCCTCAAAGAAAGAAGACAGGTGCGCGGTACATTATCACTGCAACTGAGTATTCGACTTGATGGGTGAAGGCACACCCTATGAAGGATTGCAGAGGCGTGACTGCTGTGAAGTTTCTTTTTGAGTATGTACTGACACGATTTGGGTGTCCAAAGATTTTGATGAGTGATCGTGGTATGCACTTTTTGAATGAAACAATCAATGCGCTGATGGAGAAATTTCAAGTATATCACCCAAAAATCACGCCTTATCACCCACAGGCTACTGGGATGGTGGAAGCATTCAATAAGGTACTGGAGAATGCACTGACCAAGGTTTCCAATGCTTAGTGAAGTGATTGGGACCTACACATACCCACAGTACTATGGGCCTATCGAATGACGTGCAAAAAGTTGACTGGACAGACACCCTTTAGGCATGTATATGGTGTTGAAGTAGTGATGCCAATGGAATACATTGTTCCTAGTCTGCACATAGTGGCACTCATAGGTATGACGGATCACAGAGCCATGGAAGAGAGGCTCGCACAACTTGCTGAGCTCAAGGAAGAAAATTTTCTAGCTAGAATTCACCAATAGGTCCAAAAGCTGCACGAAAAAGCATGTCATGATCAGCACATTAAACTACGCACCTTTAAGGTAAATGATCTGGTTTTGTTATATGATAACAATTTAGATAAATTTCCAGGGAAATTTAGTATGCGCTAGCTAGGGCCCTATGTCATTAAGGAGAGTACTGAAAGTGAAGCAGTTCAGTTGGTTAAATTGAATGGAGATCCCTTCCCAGGAAAGGTAAATGGCAGCTGATTGAAGCCATACACTGGTGATCTAGCCAGGTGACTATATGAAGGTAGCATAGTCTTAGTGCTTCAGGCAGTTGAAAGGAGGTGTGGGACTATAAACTACACTACCCCATTTGGCACACTACGCGATCGAGGGATTGTGTGGAACAAGGAGATGTCATAGGGTTTGCAACAGCGCGAAGAGAGTTGCGCTACCTAGGGAAAAGCCACACAAATCAGACAGAAAGTGACTATTAATGTCATTGTTCATGATTTGAAAATCATAATGTGGCCAAATGGAGTAGATGACCAACATTTAAGACAAAATTTCTGGGTAAGATCCTTAAAAATTTGGCGCCAATCCAGAATTAATGAACTGAATTTGGGGGCAACGGTCGGATTTTAATTCGAAATGGCCTATAAATTACATGTGGTTGCCCAATGAAAAACACTTGACATTTTGAGCATTGAGTTGGTGAGCTCTCAGAAGTGCATGAACCACACATTTTTCGAAGAATTGCTTGACTCCCAACGCTTGATCGATTTCCAGAGTCCGACCACAATTTCATCGTGACATTATTCTAGGATCAGAAGCTATGGACGCCGATGTAGTGACAGCCGAGGGGGTTCTGTTGAAAGTTGTTATGGGGGCAGAGGGAGCTACTTCGAAGGTTGCAGAGGTACTAGCTGAAGTCCCCAAGTCACCACGGACGCCTAGACCGAAGCCTACCCCGACCAAGGAGAGTGCGAAGGATAAGAAGGGCAAGTAGGCTACAACACGCATGTACATGTTGCCTAGATAAAAACCATAGAAGGACAAGCCCACTGCATAGGAAAAGCGTAAATCTATTAACTTGGAGCTGTAGGGGGAAGAGATTGAGGACATCCCGATGGATGATGAGGATTTGGGGGTGGAAGTGGAGGATGTTGAAGTCGAGGGTTCTGATCCTATTACTAAGTTTCCCGAATACATCCCTCTGTGCAAAGGGCAAGACCAAGGTGCCACAGGACATTGACAAAAGCAAGGTCACCTTACACATACCTCTGCTGCCGGACCAAATTGTCTTTGAAGGACCGTTCTTGGGACGGGTTCCCCTATTGAAATTGGAAGATTGGGACTTAGTTGACACTAAGAAGTTCCCTCACTTGGTGACAGAACAACTAATGCACCATGTTGTCCATACAACCACCATGATGACTGCGTTGGAACCACAGAAGTGGCTCAAGGGTGTAGACAAAGTAGGTTTTCTCAACCTGCTATGGGTGCCACACTACAATTGCACACCCATTACAGTATTGGTAATCAAGAAAATCTTATGCTTGGTGCACGATGGGTGTCTGTGGCTGGAGGAGCTGATACCCATCACTGATAGGTTGATCCATAGGGTCACGCGGCTGCCCTATACTGGGGAAAATCTGGCCATGATGTTTGGCGGAAAAGGTGGCGAGCATTCCCTCACAGATGCCATGAAGGAGAAATTCAACCTCGTGAAAAAGCCATGATGCTATACCATCTTAAGTATCTGTGATCCTGCGGTCAAGGTGGCCATGCAAATTTTGCCAAGAAAAGTTATGCTTAAGTGTCACTCGGATGAAGTGCCAACATCTGTCATTGATCTAGCGGCCCAAAGCGCAGAAGGAGTCCAATTTAATTGGGCATTCTATCTTTCTATTGAGTTCCTTACGAACTGCCTCAAGGCACAGGAGCTCAGCAAGAACTTCCACTATTCGTGGCTCTTGTTGTGCATTGTGTTGTTAGCCTGGGAGCTACCTAAAGACAGTCAATTCCCCTCAGTTGTGCCAGAGCTGCTAGAAGTAGTGAAGTACACTTTGCTGTGGGTGACTAAGGATGCTCAATGCATCAAAGATAGCAAGAGATTTTGGATATTGATGGAAATGAATATACACATGGCTATCAACTGCAAGCCATGATTGTTGCCTATTGTGTTTGCCAAACTGCAGGAGTATGTGGAGTTCAAGGCAGACTTTCAGTATGTATCAATCAAGGCACGGAAGGACCCTGAGTAGAAGTGGCATGACTTGCCTTACTTGGCAACTGATGATGCAATTGATGCAGTTCTTGATTGCTGGCCGACAGAGTGGCGCACTGCCTTAGACTCAGCGTTAGGATCGAGCAAGTTTGTCGTGCAGTGCAAAAATGAGGAGGCCAAGCTCAAAATGGCGCAGCTGGATGAGAAGAGAAAGAAGGAGGTTGAGGCAAAGGCCTAAGTAGAGCACGATGTGACACAGTAGGTAGAAGAACAGATAGGTGGAGTAGAGTGTGGCTTTGATAGAGGTACAAGGTCGCCCTTGCCCGAAACAGAGGAATAAATGAACGAACAAATAGAGAAGCATCGAGCAGACCTGCAGACGACGTCATTCTACATCAAGCGTCGAAGAGAACAGGAAAAAGCTGGGCCGTGAAAGAAATCCAAGGCCAGTAAGACATCGTTGGACCCAATCACCCTAACAGAGGTGGATTTGAATGACATCGGAGATACGATGTGTGATGTCACTGTGGAGGTACTACAATAGTTTGAGAAGCAACAACAGAAAGTATTGGCAACCATCTAAATGGGTCTGCATGAGCTGTAGATCCATGCATCACAAACTGGCACGGCATCCACCATCCTCGCCATTGGTACTTTAGAAGCCGTTGGGATGCTGCACGTGAAGGACTCCCAAGCAATAGTGCTGCTAGGGGGAGCACTGACCACTAAAGACGAAGCTGACAGGCCCATTGTTAGTGCCCTCAAGGGAGTAAGGCTTAACTTGGAAGCGCTTCCTGGCAAGGCGCTCCACCTACTACAGGATGGGGTGATCATGGATCTTAGGGTCCACGAACAATGAACTTTGAAGGTGATCTGTTAATAGAAGATCAATAATGTCTAGATAGCCATATAGTGAGACACTGTCCTCACTTCCATGGTAGAACTTACTAACACAAATCAACGTATGATCAACGTCATGAAGGAAGCGTACCAAATGGTCCTCGATTTGGCCATTCCTAAGCATGCAGAGACAAATGAACAAGTCCAGAAACTTATGATGGGGGTGTGTGACACTCGCACAGATTTGGCCAAGGTTCAGCTAGAACTGAACCTCCGGATTACAGAGTTTTAGTTGAAGGCGCGGCCTTCAACTCCACCAGATGTAAAGTAGCAGTGCGCAATCGTTGTCACAGAGGCGATATCGGCAGTAGACAGTGCAATAGCAGACTGCACACGGCTATTTGAACAATCATTTGAAGTATTAACCATCTTGCAAGAAGATCTTAATGTACAACGGCTAGAAACAAAGCTGCGAGAACTATAGTAGCGCTATGACAAGGTAAAAGGAACAACGCACACTGTTACCCTCACATAGAGACTTGCGAAGCTACAGGAGGCCAAAACATTGAAGGAACAAGTAGATGCAGCTCAGCACAAAGAGGCAGTGTTGAAGGAGTGCTTGAAGCCTTGGTTGGATGAGACCTATCTAGTCATGACCTCCATTAAAGACAAGCTTGCTAGTCTATAGGTGACTTAGCAAAAGCTTCAAGTTGACAATTCAGGACTAGCGACAGAGCAGTTGGTTGAAGAAGTGAAGCAAGAAATCACGTAGTGCACCACTGAAGTGGCAGTCATATAGGTCGAGCTGGGAGGTCTTCATGCTAAGATCTCCGCGCCCACAGAGTGACTCGAGGGTGAGTCACCATGTTTGTGTTGGGGGCCTGTTGGAAATGGGTTCCCAGAAGAGGAGTTTGGGCCTATTGGAAACGGGTTCTCCGAAGAGGAGTTTTGGGGATAAAAGCCCCTATTTTGGGAAAATTTTGTAATAAAATTGTAAATTCACCACATTTTGTGGTCGTAGAGCACGAAGGTGTCAAGAGCCATAAAGGGTTGTCCACCTTTATTTTGTAAAGTGTTAACTCGGCTGTAAAGATCCACCCATGGTCCACTAACCATGGAATTGTATAAAATGGACCTAATTAAGTAAAGTCTAGGTAGCTTTGGGAAGTTTTTGGTAGCAAGCTTTAAAGTGTTATCGGGTCTTAGCGTAGGTAGAGGCTCTCCAGCTGAGTGAGCAGAGGCCTAGGGTGGAAGTCCATAGCTGAGTGTGTGAACCCCTGCAGTTGTATGCGTAGGGTGGATAAAGTCTGTATTAAACTAGAAGATATCAATAAAGAGAAGTATTCTACAATTAATGTGTATTTAAGTCTCTGTTAATGCATCCTATTATATTGCATTATGATCTGGGTTTATATTACAATGCTTCTTTGATGCGCAAATTTATGTGATTATAACAGTAATTGATTGATAAATTAAGTATAACACTTGAGATAGCTCAAGAACCTATACACTAGATCATCATAGCAATGTGAAAGTACCTAAATCGCTGGTTAGAGTTGCGTGAAGGTCAACCGTACTCATTCGCGGATGTACCGAAGGGCGGGATAAAAAGGTAGAACAGTAAGTCCTAAAGCTTAGCTACCTGCATGAAGGCAGGAGAAGGAGGTATAAACCGACATCACAACCATCTTAGGGTGCAGAAAATTGGTTCCAGCATCCCCCATACTGCTTCGGGTGAGACTTCAGTCCGCACTCCATGAGTTGATGCCCAAAGGTCCAATAGTGTAGGTATTTGTTTGCCTGACTAACATTGAACCTTGGTCAAGGCCCTCAAAGCCAACAGACTCCAACGGACCATCCATGGGTCTCGTGGCATCAACGGATCTACCTCAGTCAGCTAGTACTGGAACAACAGAACACACTCTAGGAAAAAGGTCACTAGCATAGATCCGAAGCAAAATTGCTTCAGATTCCCCACCTTAGCTTTTGAAAATTGGCGTTTCATGTTTATCTTCATGGATTCCGCCCAATTGAAGATTTTCATTACTGTACAATTGATAACATATAGAAATTTTGACGTTAGTTTCATGCTCTGCTTGGGATCCAACTAATCTGTTGGTAGTCAACAGTAGCACTCTAAGTGTAAGATATCTCACAGTGGAAATCTCAATCTTGCCACTCTCGGAATTGAGGGCTTCTGGGAAATGTTCACAAGTAGCATGGATATGCTTGCCCCAATCGACCGTGACCCATAGAGGTTGACTGGTTCCCCTCTCTGGGGTAGTCCTGTGATGAAATAGATGTCTGAAGTTTCAAACTTCAACTCTTGGTCACCAATTATAAATATTTCTCGATTTATGTCCCAAAGAATAATGAGGCATCGAAGTAGCTCAGGTTGAGCCCGCATCCCCGGTGTGAGAAATAACTTGAGAAGCCCAAGGTTCCTCAAGGCATTCAAGTAGTTTGGATCGTTCATTGTCTGGGTGTCCACATATTCGTGCTCACGTTCTTTCAAGTCTACCATTTTCGATGATTCTTTCCTACAGAAACCATGTATTCAAGTCAATAATCATTCTTGGAAACTAAAATTTGGATTCAAATGGTGGAGTTAAGAGAATTTTTTTTTTTTTTACAGCGTTGGTGCGCCTATTTTAAAAATAGTTGCACTAACGTCGCGATTGGTCAATTTAGCAACCCTTGGCCGGCACGATTCCGTGCCCAGAAATCGCGCTAATCGAGGGCAATTTCTTTTCCCAAAACCTCCCTTAGAAATCAAAAAAATGGATAAAAACAAGAATAAACAGTATGGAAATGGAGCTTAGGGACTTGGATCTTACCTACAACTAGCAGCTTGGCAAGTGACCTCCCGAATCTCCCGCAATATGCTCCGGGAAAATTAGGGCAAAAGTGGGTAAAAAGCTTTTCACAACAAGGTAAAATGGTAAATGGTAAAAAATATTTACTTTTCCCTCCTTTTATTTAGTTTTTCATGAAATATTAGGGTTTTTAAGTATTTTTTACCTATTTTGCCTCAAGAATTGGATAATGCACTTTACCTTTTTGTGCAACAATAGGTGATGGATGTTCGACGATGGTACCGAGTCACGTTTCAGCTCTTTTCTTGACTCATAAAACTCAAATGAAAAGATTGCCGAGTATTTTTCCCTTTTGACTCGTAAAAGAGAATAAAATAGGGGTTCCACTTTCAAGCTCTTTTCTGACCCTTTAAACAAGAAAATATTACTAAGCTCTTGTCATTTTGAACTCGCTAACAAATGCAAAACGTCGTGCGCCCAGTATACATTTACCCCTTTTTCGATCTGGGATGCACTATTTACGAAAAATATATTCCTTGACTGAAGTGGTCAAGCAGTTCTCGAAAGTATCATTTTCTACCTTTTTGGGCTCAAGAGACACAAATGTACGAAAAGGGACCATGTGGAGTTTTCTTTTCTGTGTCTTTTGTAAAATCTCTAAATATGAAAAAGATATTAAGCTGAACCTTTTTTGGACTCATTAAAACATACAAGGACACAAGATTCGTCACCATGACGACATGAGCTTCTCCTTCCTAGGGCTCGTTAAACTTACTAGGTCGGATTCATCTGAAGGATCAACTTACAGTGCAAGCATATGTTATCCCCTTCAAACTTGCAATTAAAAAATAATTGGGATACCTGCTTGGAATGGTGGGGGGAAATTTGGAAATTCAATCAGTTGTGTCAGTAGCTTACTCTTGAACATGACACTTTCTGCTTCGTGTCAGGTTGGCATATCCTCACTTCATCTTCGACCTTCCTGGGTTGGGCCATTCATTTTTTTCCTTCCATTTCATCTCTGCCATGTCATCATGACCACGAATCATCTAGATCCAAAAGCTGCCAAACTTCCAATTTAGTTGTTGATATTTTCAAGAGTTGTCCTTCTGCAGTTACACTTACCCCTAACTCTCTGTATTATCCGAAATCATTTTGCATCCCTTTGTCTCGTTTCGAAGATGTGCGATTCATCATGACCCTCCTTCGACACAGTCGCTTCCTATCAACTTTAGCTCATTATCGAGGAAGTTGACCAAGAGACTCCCTTCCAATACCTTAGAAGCTTGCATTCCCTAATGGAAAGTTCTTCGCACTCGACGACAAGTTCACATCATTGGCTTCCGATTAGGTGATTTCATGGGTGTTCGACTTCAGTTCCTTTATTCACATTCTGTGAATTGTACTGATAGTACCTTGAGGACCATTGTCATTATTGGTGGTTTCTCTCGCGCTTGTTAACAGTTTACATCATTGGCTGGTAATCAAGCGATTTTATGGCATGTTTGACGTCAAAACATATATTCACATGTTAGAATTTATACTTTGATTTGGTCGTGTTGGAGCGCAAGACCCTGGGCTCAGATTACAATAGTCCGGGTTGCAAGGCAATGTGACATGATTGTACTGATATCCATGTCTCTCTCAGATGGATGGTTGTGACCATACCTTGGTTTAGATATGATCATCTTTCTTTGATGGTTGTGCACATGCCTGGATCCATTTACATGATCTTTCTCTGGATGGCTGCATCCATACCACAATTCATGTATCATTTGACAGAGTTTTTAGTTCTGTATATGTATCTGTACTTTCTTGTGAGTTTTTCGATGACAAAGTCCGGTTTCCTGCACTGATTCATAAGGCATTTCACCCCTTACTCTATTTCGGCCTTCATGCTTTAGGGGGAATCTATTACACAACATTTTTCCATTGTCTATGTACTCCCCATTCCATGATCCTGGAGGACCTCTACAGTGAACCCTACATGCTCTCCCTTCATGAAGAAACTCCCATTGTGTCCCTCTTCACGAGAAAAACAATTCGCTTTTGCATCATTTCCCAAAAATCTTATGTTTTTCCCAGTTTACAAGACCGACAATAATGACCTGTGTCCTCCTCACACTGATATGCAGGGATTACAACTGTCCCTAGCACCGACGGAAGCATCTAAGCCTTGTTCTAGTCATGTCGATCCTCTTTTGAAAAGTTTTGTAAATAAGGAGACAAAGCTTCCAGCTCTAGAAGCTTCATAATGGAAGTCTGGTAAATGGTTGAGCCAGATGGAATCGAGGATGTTAGTTTGGGCTCCTTTCCCCTATTAGGATGGAACTACCTCAAGAGATAAAACCTTCTCCCATGAGAAGAGGAACCATCTCCCTTCCATCCATGCTATATAAACCTCCACTTTTCCCAAGCACAAGCTAGTGTTAGTGTGCTAGTTCTAATTAGGCTCTAGTTGAAGTTTTGATTGTGGAATAATCAGCAAGTTATTCATAGTTGTAGCTCTCTAGTTGTGTGTGAGGGAGAAGTGTGAATTTGGTTTACTGTGAAGACTAAAGGGGAGAGCCTTAAAACTACCATTGTTTAGGCCATCATGGAATGCTAACAAAAGTGTGTGGGAACCTAGATTTTTCGGAGGAGAACAACAACGTCAAGACAACGTTTGTAATCTCTTCTTGATCTAATATATATGCAACTATCGATTGCTTTCCTACATAATATGTCATCTCACATGTCTATGGCTTAATGTTTCTTGACTTGTTGAGTAGGTTGAATACAATTTGTCTATTATCGTGATTGTTGTTTGTTGTTGTTTACTTGTTTTAGGTGCTCGAAGAAGAAAACGGGAGATAGCTGGAGTGAGGAAACACGGTCATCAGCAAACGGGATAAGTGTACTAAGAGGCAAGCCCTCTTAATTGGTTCTAACCTAAGGAAATCTTCTATATAATGTCTTGTTTGTGGCTAGACCCGCTCTCAAGATAGAGGAATTGTTTGTATTTGCACTTAGAATTTTACTTCACCACAGTTATGTAAGGATTGATGAATCATTGTTACGCTACTATGCACTATTGAACTTCTATGGCACTCAAGAATCAAGTTTGGGTTCTAAAATTCTCAAACATGAACAAACTCAAATATCAAAAAAATCCTAATTTTCATAGTGGAAAAAAATAACAGTGAATCAACTTGTAAAAAAGACGCAAAATTTTAACCTAAATTTGTTATATTAACAATCTTTAATACAACAATATGGGACTCCCATGCCAGGGTTCATGGCCCTTTAAAATTTTCCTTGATACAATACAACTAGGGCTAAGTATCAACAATAACTATGATAACCAATATACTTGGAAGAAAGTACAATTGGCCTACTTCCTGAAGTAGCATGCTCCTTAGCTTCTTTTCATCCATGTACCTTGAAAACATATGGAGCTCCTTTTCCTTCCGTTTCTGCAGCTCTTCAATCCACCTTTATCAGTGAACACAACACCTTTATGTAATTGAACTCTATACCAAATAACTCTACACTGTAGTTGCTCCCTTTTCCATTAAGGATGTCAACACATAGGGTCTTCCACGATGTTGTTGACTTTTACCTCTCTGCTGCTACTATGAAGAAAAACATGATGGAAATGGAAGCTTCCCACTTTCCACTAAATATGACCTCTAAAGCATAGTGAAATTAAGGCCGAAAAATAAGCCCTCTTGGCTACCCTTTAGTCCTTTAAATATGAAATTCTTAGGCTCCAACCAACACCCACCCACTAAAATACTTATATTCCTTTACCAAGACTATATTTAGGGCTCATGTGGAAGCTCTCTAATATTGCTCCAACCTGTACATGAGCTTCCCAACTTCTCTCTGAATCTAGACCACCAAACCTACACAATTTCTCGTTGAAGTTGTCGTACTAGTCCTCCAAATAACTTCATATCTGAGCATACTACTTCTGAAGCTTTTGGCCTTATTTATGACACCCTGTAATAGCCTCAAACCAGCGTATAACCTCTCCCATAGACCCTAATTTTTTATGCTCTTTCTCTTGAAGGATATAGCCTAGCTCACTAGTAACCTCTTAGGCTACTCGACCTCCCCAAATAGAGTTTCATACACCTACAACTACACAAAATTTTCAGCCTTAACACAAAAAATATTTCCTCCTTAGCTTATGTCGATAATTTCCCTTTCAAACTTGACCAAATATCCTCCTTCTACCTGTACTAGACAATGAGGCACAAAGGAAAAATGATCACCTTCTTTTGGCCCCTTGTATAGCTCTACTACCTGAGGTATTCAACCTCCTTTTATCTTTATTCACTTGAGAAATTATTCCTTATTGGATGCTCAAATGAGGTCTCTGTATTCTCTTATTTATATGCTTCTAAGGGTGCAATGACTTGCCCTCAAAGGGCACCTATACAAGCCTAGCAAACTTATAATTTTTGTCACAAGCCCATCTTATAAATAAATTAAAATACTCTCATTTGATTAACTTTTCCATGGATTCCTTAGTTTCCCATTGCTCCATTAAGGGTGCCACACATGAAACAATGGTCCAATAATCAAAATAACCCTTGGTTTCACACCTAGAACGTTGGATACAAAACCCACTACATGGGTACTTCACCCACAAAATGATTTTGTGGTGCCAACTAACAAAATTCTAGTACCTAGAGTTGTGAAGGCCCTCCCAAGCTACAAAAATCAACACTACCTCTTAGTGAGGCAGGTACTTCCACCACTAGGAAGTATCTCATCATCATCATCATTGTTGGTGACACTAACCCAACTCCTAACCCTGATCACTCTAGCATACCCAGAAGTATGAACTACACTTATCTTGATAGTGTCTCTATCATTAGAATCTTCATGCTTCTTCGTCTCCTGAAATTCTTTTAGGCCATCCCACAATTCGTTCTCACTAGTTATATAAGCACCCTTACTTCCCATTCACCATGCGGTCTTCTTTGGGTGCACATTCTCCCTCTGAACCTGCATACTCCCGATAGAACTTGGCACCCTCTGAGCCTCAACAAACTGCACTTTCTTTTTCTTCTCATTATCTATAGGCTTGCTCGTTAGCTGATATAGGCCACGATCCCTAACACAGATGACCATTCCTATAGAGTTAAAGCATTTGGGCCTGAGCTTCACCTTCTCATACTAGAAAATCACATGAAACCTCTTTCGGTCAATCACTGAGATCTAAAAAATATATTATATCTAGGCTCTGGTAAAATTAATACATCTTGAAATCACATCATTTAACCTAAGCCCATCCCGAATGGCATGACTCGTGATACTTTGATCTCCTACTCACTCTTGTCACCTACTAGCATGTGCAACTTTGTGTCCCACTTAGTTAGAGTCTAGAACACATCAGGCAAAGCTATGATATGCTTGAACACACCATTGTCATTGTACCATGCAATCTCATCAATGGCACCCTCATAGGAATGAGATACTAGAGAACAATTTTCACTCTCCACTCTTCTTAAGAGATCATCCAGCGGAGAAGAAGTGGAAAAAATTTCTACCTCCTTCCCATTGCTCTTCTAATCATCTTCCATCTTCTCCTTCGGACACTTCATCGAATAATGACCATACTCTCATAATTGAAATGCTTCAACTCACTTAATTCCTTCTTCGACTTGCCCTTCATTCTTTGGCAACAATTTTCTTGATTAAGGGCTTCCATTTTACGATGAACCCTTTGAAAGAAATACTCACCATCTCAGAATCTCTACCAGACTCACTTATGGTGGAAAGATCATCTCAAATCTTAGACAATCTAGTCAAATACAGTGCCACTGCTTCTCCATCCAACATCCTAGAGCTCTTCAACTTGTCCTTGAATAACAATAGTCAGTTCCCATTCTTGTTCTTGAATAGATCTATAATATCCTTCCACCTCTCATGGAAACTACTCCTCCTCGTTAGAAGAGGTACCAAATGATCCTTGAAACCATCTAGGATGATCATGTCATATATTGTGTTGACCATTATACCAACTTACTCCTTTCCATCCACAGAATATACCTAGACATCACATCCAACATGTCCTCATATCAAAAACTAATCAACAATTTTCCATTGTTATTAGTCCTTGAAAAACAATGGAACCAACTCCCTCTTGAGTTTGACAATGTGTTTTGAAGCCTATGATTCAATGGACCTTCAAACTTTCTCTTGTACCATGTTGAATTCCCATGGAAATGAAGAATCTGGTTTGGGTCTTAGAATGTCATACATAAAAACAATCAAATGCCACAACAATACTACTTTTCACAACGGAAAATAATAGAAGTGAATCAACAAGTACAAAAGACACAAATTTGCAACCTAACTTCGTTATATTAACACTATTTAATACAATAGTCTAGGGCTCCCATACTAGGGATCATGGTCGTTTACAATCTCCCTTGATGCAAGAAAACTAGGGCTAGGTATCAATAGTAACAACAATAATCAATATTCATTGAACAAAGCACAAATAATCTAGTTGTTGATGTAGTGCGCTCCTCAACGCCTTTCATCCCATGTACCCTAAAAAAATATTGCGATCATTTGCCTTCCATTTCTTCAACTCCTCAATTTGCCTCTATTTGTTAACACGACTCCTTTAGGTCATTGAACTTTTTCCCAATTAACTCTTCCCTCTATCTATTCCTCAATCCCTCAAATATTCTAACGCATATGGTCTTCCATGATGCTACCTAGTTCTAACCTCTTTGGTGGTACTATGTGTGAAAATTCATAATCCAGAATTCCTACCACAACAACTCATGATATTTCTCCTATTTGTTAAATTCATTTAAAAAAATTACTTGCAATTTACTACAACAAACATTGAAATACATACATTGTAGCCTTCACTTAATTGAATATAATGTGGAAACAAGAAACTGAACAAGAAATAAAATACAAAACAATTACACTGTTATTTTTGGAAAAATGTCGTCGAAAAAACCCAATATGGGAAAACCGGTGTAGCGAATTTGAGGGTTTTATTATTATTCTCGAGCAAAAATCTCATCTACAAGATACAAACAACAGAATAGAAGAGTATTATCTATGAGAAATTTTACAGACACTTCTCGATGATTCTCTGATCCAGGAGAGGACCTGTTTCCCCCTCTGCATCCCACTGCATCAGCCCTTGCATGAGAAATGCGCAGTCCCAGTGTCACATTGCCTTTGTGTTGTACCTCCTCTGCATCACAGCCTCTTCGTTGTCCTACCTCTATTCTGCATCTTCTATTCCCATCGTTCATAATGATGCTGATAACCACTTTCTCTCCTTCTCACCTGCAACTCTCCCTCTGATTCGATTTTTGCTTGTCGAACTTCAACCAGTGAGAAAATCGTTCTTACTTGGGTAACAGAGTATCTACCTCTAGTGTGTTTTCCAAATGCCCCTCGATGTATCTTTTATAATCTTCCAATTTAGAACCAACAACCCAGATTATATTCTAATCAATGGATCAAATTATTTGGACTTGATCTTCGTCTTCTTCTAGAAGTTACACCAAAAATTTAGATTAATACCCATTAATTATTTTAATTTCCTAAGATTATACTTAGGGTTCCATTAAAAATAATTAATTATTTTAATAAAACTGTCTCTGAGTGGAATTTCCCAAAACACTTTCTGGGTTCTTTGGAATGCATGTGCTTAAGCTTCCTTACAAAATTTGAGATTTAGAGCACATATGATGCTACCATAAATCAACACTCCCTATTACCGAGGAATGTGCTCTAACAATGCGACCTACCGAAGCATCACCCTGTTCTGTAACATCTCCCTCTATGCTACTGATGTCTAACATCACTGACCACAAACTATTGTGAAAATGTTGCATCTGTACTACTATTGACCCTACCACTGCCAACACTGCATTTGTACTACAACTCTCTCTCCTTGCCTACCACTGTAACTGATAAAATACCTATTTTTGCTACTAAAACAGATTCTCTAGCATACCCATCTTCTCTCTAAATTGAACAAAATTAGATCTTCCCAGAGCCTTTGTGAGTACGTTTGCTACCTCATCTCCTGTGGGGACATACTGCATCTGTACTACACCACGATGAACACAGTCTCTGATAAAGTGACATCTGATATCAATGTGTTTCTACCGATGATAAAATATTGGATTCTCAGGGAGTTTGATACAACTTTGATTATCGTAGTAAATC
Source organism: Pinus tabuliformis (assembly GCA_031772625.1). NCBI lineage: Eukaryota > Viridiplantae > Streptophyta > Pinopsida > Pinales > Pinaceae > Pinus > Pinus tabuliformis. The sequence continues at coordinate 1,927,912,852 of CM062816.1, read as the reverse complement.
TTGGTCTCTTCCATCGTTTTTCTGAATAAGCTCACAAGAGGTTTCCTAAGCCATATAGATTCACATGTAGTTGTGTTGCCTGCCATATAATTAGCTTCTGCTGAGCTTAGAGCTATTGACTTCTTCTTTCTGTTGCACCAAGAGATTGTTCCTAATCCAACACTGAAGCAGTACCCAAAGGTACTTTTCTAGTCTACTAAACTACCTACCCAATTTTCATCTATGAATCCATTCAAACTGACGTCATCCCATTGGGAGTATCTCAACCCATATCCGTTTGTTCCATGCACATACCTCATAATGTGCCTAGTTGCTGCCCAATGCACCCTTTTCAGTTCCACCATGAACTGACTAAGGGTGTTGACAACAAAGCCAGTGTTTGGCCTAGTGTTGACCAAATACATGAGTGACCTAATGAGTTGTCTGTACAAGGTGGGAACCACCTCTTTGTCTCATGATGCATCTATTTTATTCCAGTCGGTGATCATGGGAGTGGCCATGGGTCGACAATCGTGCATTCTAAATCTCTTCATGATTTCTTTAGCATATCTTCCTTACCCAAGGAAGGTCTCCCCATTATTCTACCAAAATTCTGACCCTAGAAAAAAATGCATCAACCCCATATCCTTCATGTTGAATTATGCTCCAAGATTCATTTTACAGTCCTGTATGAGCTTAGATGACCCTTTTAGAAACAATTCATCCACATATAATACAAGAATAAGTGGCTCATTCTCTACCATTAAATAGTATAGATTTGATTCAATATCACTCTTTACGAATCCCAACTTCTGCAAGTAACTATCAATCTAACCATACCATGCTCTAGGTTCCTGCTTGAGCCCATACAGGGATTTCTTTTATCTTCACACATGAGTTCTCTTTTCATGTGTTTTGAAGCCTCTGGGTTACTCTATATACACCTCTTCTTCTATCACCTCATTCAGAAATGTTGTCTTGACATCCGTCTGGTGAATCTCCCATCCCATTTGAGCTACTAGGGATATAATAGATCTTATAGAGGTATATCAGGCTACTGGGATGAAGGTCTCTTCATAGTCTATTCCTTCTTTCTGTGCATACCCTTTTTCCATGAACCTAGCCTTTTACTTCTCTATACTGCCATCTACAACATACTTGATCTTCTAGATCCACCTTGATCCTACAACTAATCTTCCCTTTGGTCTAGGTACTACTTCCTAGACATCATTTATCACGATAGAACTATACTCTTCTACCATAGCATCCACCCAAAATTGGTGTTAAACGACTTCCTGAAAGATACAAGGTTCTTCAACTTATGTTACCAAGGTGTGGTATCTGTCAAGTTGTCTATGCTGCCTCTTCTTGGTTCTAGGAGCTCTAACAAGCTCATCTGAATCCCTCAACATCTACCATACTTCCCCGCGGGTTCTACCAATGATGGTGGGAGGCTCAATCAACTCCTCCTGCTAGTCCTATTGTTCCATCTGCTGAGAACTATCTAGATTTCCTTCTTTTGAGGAAATGTTGGTACTCGTGAGTGTACGCGATCTAGGTGTCTTTCCTCCTACCTCTCCTCCTTGCTACCCCTATTGTTGCTAGACTAATGGAACATCTACTCACTAACCTTCTGCTGGCATCTCTCCATATTTTTTGAAAGCTCTATCATCCATGAACTTTGCATCCCATCTCACTACAATCTTCCTGCTTCTAGAAATGTATATTATATATATCTTTGAGGTCTTGTTATATCCTATGAGGTACCCCTTTTCTGCAATCTGATCCAGTTTATTGCCCTTTTCATGTAGAATGTGACAACATTCCACGCTTCCAAATATTCCGAGATGACTTACTTCTATCTTCTTCCCTGCAAAGACACCTTCGGGTGGTCTCTTCCCCAACATTATGTGAGGATTTCTATTCTAGATAAATATTTTTAGGTTGACAGCCTTTTCCCATAAGAATATAAGAAAGTCCTGATCATACAACATAGCTTTTGTTGCCGTAACAATAGTTCTATTTTTTTGCTTTGCTATTCCATTATGTTCCGTATTATATGGAGTTGTCCATTCTCTTTTAATGCCCTCATTTGCACAGAAATATGTGAAGTCTTTGTTGATATATTCTCCACCATTATCTGAATGCAATACCTTTATATTTTTCCTTGTCATATTTTGAACGAGAACCTTATACTCTCTAAATCAATTGAAGACCTCATCCTTGGTCTTTAACAAATAGATCCAGGTTTTTCTAGAGTGGTCATCAATGAAGGTGATGAAGTATTCACCACCACTAAGAGCTCTTGTGGACAATGAACCACAGATATTTGAGTGTATCAATCCCAATACACATTCTTCTCTATTGTTGCTTCTGGAAAAATGTGTTTTAGCATACTTCCCTAGTATGCTTCCTGTAGGTTTTAACCCTGTACAAAAATTGCCTGCATACGAATTCTAAAACATAGAAAATAAACAATGTGAGAGCATAACACATAAAACAAATATACAAAGAGATTTCCCCCTGTATCCTAAAACTGGAACTACCATATTTATTTTTAATTATATTCCTTTCAATGTTACAATACATATAAATACATGCCGAAGCATCCAATACCATGGACCGAAAACCATCGTGCCCAAAACCATGTGCAAAAACAATCCACAAAACTATAGATAGGTCTGCCCACCTAATATAGGGTCCAAAAAAAAAAAATTCCTTGGAGCTCTGCCCGCACATTGTAGAGGGGGGCTAACCACCCCCATCAAACCCCCTTGTGACCACCCCGCTGTGCAATCGGTGCAACGAAGGGGGGGCTTTGCCCCCCCTCTCACCCCCCGGTTAACTAGGTGAGCTAGTCATGGAAATAATATAACACAACCCAACATTCTCCCATTTGTTGTTTTCTTTCCATAGAGGGGCACAGGAGAGCTTATTCATTTATCCAGCCTTGCAATGCTTATTGTTTCTCTACACCAAGAGAACTTCTCATAGCTCATAGATTTTTTCAATGCATTTATAGTATTCTTCAAAGTGTCCACCTTTACCAGCAACACCTTTTTGTCTTCTATCATATCCCTAACAAAGTGATACTGAACATCAATGTGATTTGTCTTTGAATGGTAAACAAGGTTCTTTGCCAAGAAAATTGCACCTTGGCTATCACAGTCTATCCTTATATCTCCCTGTACTAACCCCAAACTTGAACACAATCTCTGCAACCAAGCTGCTTCCTTGCTTGCGCGAGTGGCTGCCATGTATTTTGTCTCTATAGTTGATAGTGCCACTACAGATTGTTTCTTATTCATCCAACTGATAGGACATCCAAATAGGTTAAATACATACCCACTTGTAGATCTTCTCTGATCCAGATCTCCAGCTTAGCATGCATCAAAAAAGACATGAATATCCAAAACTTTGTCCAATCCCCGCCTTCCTTGGTAGTACAAACTGTTATCACTCATGTTGTCCTTAAGCTCTGGAAAAGGATACGGCCGACGTAACCATAGACCAACTTTGGACTGCAGGTTCTAGCCAACCTGCAATCAGAGAGGGCTCTCTCTTTAAGATTTAGCTTTGTTGAAAAGGATTTTAGGCTAGGTCTTGAGTTCAGAGGGTTTTGTTTTTTTTTTGGTGGGAAAATTGATGTTTTCAGACAGAGAGGCAAGGCATAGTCTGGAAGTTTCAAACCATTGGGCTTGGAGTCGAAGAGGAGAACTGCTCGTGCACTTCTTCGGTCACGAGAGAGGGAAAATGGAGCAAGATTAGCTGAGCATGAAACAATATTTCAGGTTTAAATGATGGGAAGAATGCTAAGTGATGAGAGGCAGTTAAGAATCTCTCAATCAGCCTAGCAGAAGGAGGTAACAGAGCTCTACCTAGGGGCAGTGAAGAATCCCTGGATAATTGGCCAACACAAGTGAATTGGGGTAAACATGAGCCGAGAGGAATTCATATTCATAACCAATTCAAAAAGAGGAAAACATAAAGAAATGGCAGAAATTGAGCATAGAGAGTATTTAAACTAATTCTAGGCTATTCTTTCTTTTTGCTATTTAGATAGTGGTAAACAATAAACAGAGGTAAGATGCACTTATTGCTTCAGGCTGCAGCACAAGAATTCCATCTTCATATCTCCAAAAACATTCATTTACAACAGTCAGTTTGCTCTCCAAGTTTTCAGCAATCTTTAATTATAGTATACAATGCGAGTCTCTAGTGAAAATTCTCAATCAACCAACCCTTGTAACAATGTAGAGGGCAGTATATATAGGGCAAAACTATCTACAAAGTTCCTTTATTACATCTTGACCTAATTAGGTCTGAAAGAAAGATGATTACTTAACCTAATCCTATCCAGAAATAAATGCAAAAAATATCTTGGGCTGCGCTCAGGGCCGCCGTATCAAAACTGAGTAAATGATGTTGTCCTTGGTGGCTTGCTGCAGTGTTTTCTGAAATAAATGTGTATGGGTTTCTGCATCTCTGCTGTCTATCTGCATTTAAAGCTTTAACTATGATTTGAGAGCAAGGATGGGCTTACACCTCTTGATTTGACTTTCTGGGGGTGGTCATCAATGTTCAGGTGCTTCGAGCCCCTAAAAAATCTTGACTGATACTCTTTGGCTCTTCTTCTTCCTCTGATACTCTTTGGCAATAAACCGATGTTGTTCTGACGTGTTGTGGGTCTTAATCACAAATTAATAGCTGATGTTCGGCCTCTGTTTCCTTCATAAACTATTTTCTGCTCCTTCCGGCAAGCTTCGCGAAGAAAAATGGGTCATTCGGCGCCTTTCGGGCCTGCTGGGGGCCGCAGAATGAAACGATTCCCTGAAGATTCCCCATTCAGGCCTAAAAAATCTAGCGAATCGCTCATCAAAAACTGCCTCAGAAATTGATTCTGGGGCTTCGAAGTGCGAGTTTTTGCCCTCCGTGCCAAAAAGTGCTGATGACGTCACCATGACGTCAGCGGATGTGACTTCGTACGGTGGGTGACATCAGCGATGACGTCAACATGATGATGTGGCGGGATGACGTCAGCATGATGACGTCATCCTGTACGAACGGTGATGTGGCAGGGTATAGTGGCAGGAGGCCACGTGGCAGGTGACTCGGCAGTACGGTGGCAGGGGGTGGCAGGGGGCCACGCAGGTGGACGGCGTGTCGCGGTGACTGGGTAGTGGGGTGACGTGGCAGGTGACTTGGGCTTACGTCACAGGGGAGGGCGGTAAGTGGTTTTGGGAGCACCGCCTTAGCGCCTGGGCGGTTTTGGGGGGAGGGGCTCCCCCACACCCCAACGCTTGACACGTGGCAGGAGTACGGCAGGTAATACCGCCCATCTCCCGGACACTAAAGATCGGGCAGTTCGGGGATAAGAGGGCCCGTCGGCCGTGGATCTGCGGGGCGTATGATCCAACGGCTGGCGGTGATGGCGAGTCGGTGGGGATATACGGGCGGGGAATATGCACAGAATATTCCAATTTTAATAACGCGCGCGGGGGTTTAGACTTAGGGAAAGGGGTTTTATGGGTTTATAATGACCGCGGTTAATGTATTTATGCCCGAAACTTACGATAAGGGGGAAAAAAGTGGGTTTTTGAGGGTTTTTAGGGCTAGGAAAGAGCTTATTAATCTGGCCAGGTGTCAGATTAATGCCTGCTTAGACACGAATGGGCTAAACGCAGTCCCTGATGGACTGTTCTTTCCCTAACTTAGAGAGAATATGGCTATATTTCCAGGGGGGGAATATTTTCATAGGGGAATTTTATATACAAAGTTTTAGTAGGGGAAAGGCGAAAACTGATATGGAGTTATATAGTATTGTTAGTAGTTAATATGAAGGTGATCAGCAAGCGCTAAGGTCAGGGACCTTAGGCTAATTTTGGGGAAAATACTTTGAAAAGAAATAGAATTCTTGAGTGAAGCATATCTTCGGCAAGGCAACTGCTATGGATGATGATGAAACTTAAGAGGAATCAAGCAAATCTTGACCTCTTTGGGAAGTTAGTAAGGGACTTGGGGAATTAGAAGAAGGGGGGAGTTAGTTATGTCCACCTTTGAGCTCCTTTGCATGAACACTGCCTGCACTGTGATCTGTAAAGATAAAGCACTTTGTAACACAAAATTGGTCATAAATTATCATTCTGCAACCACACATCTACCTAGCCAGCCTACTCTCCTAACATTTTTTCTTCTTTTGAATTGGGTGCACTTAGACTTGCAAACCCAGATTTACAATTTTTTCTTTTGAATTTTTCCTATCTAAATCTACACTTATTTCTGCCAGGGCCCAGATTAAACAGTTGAGTCCCTTTGATTCTCTACCTATCTACAGATCTGCCAAGATTAAACTGTTTGGACATATATCATTCTCTATATTCTAAAACAGGAAATTAAAACCTAGGGAGACCAAGATTAAATTGTTTGGACCTCCCTTAAATGAAAACTCTTCAAAACTGGAACAACTCATCAAAAATTGGAACCAGCAGTGGCATTTGGACTAGCACACTTCATGGCTTTCTTCTTTGGTCTCATCTGGAAATATGGAACACTGCAGCCTGCAAAGTATGACATATTTGGCATGTAAAAATGTCAATCATGAAAAATGATACCCTGTTGCAACAGGAGGCTAACAGTGGCTCCACTTGGGGATGGCCTTCCCTTGTGGAAGGCCAAGAACAGCAGGTCAGATTGCCTTGATCTTCTGTGGTTGTTGTAGACTGGAAACATTTGTTCTGGCTGCTAGAAATATAAACTTGGAACTATAAACAACCTCCTCCTCAACTGAATTACTGTGAACTGTACAACATCGCCTGCTTTCTTCTGCGTGCTTGATAATTATGTACAACATTGTTTGAGCATTATGTCTCTGAAAATCATGGGTCAAAACTGATGTATCTCCTCTGACTCTGGTCCTGAACAGTTACTGACCAATTTCTTCTTGCTTGTCAACACTCTTTTGGCTGAAGATTACAATCTGCAACAGCTTGCCTTTACCATGATATATTGCGATGTGTCTGTGCTATTCTTTGCTGTTGTGCTGAAATTAGCACAGAGACAGGGCCTTTAAAACTGGAATACTTGCATTGACTGGATCTTCACAGATTTACTGCTGCTTCTTAAATAATCAGCTTGCTTAAAAAAAATGAAAACAAAGTGCTGATATATACAAATAAGACTGTACAAAGATATATACAAAGCTGCATTGTGTCCCTTAAAAGGGATCATGGTAATGCTTCAACATACGGCCATTGATAGGGCCTTCTTTAGCAGAACAATCCTCTACAGATCTGAGAAAATAAGTGTTATTTCCCTGAACAGCAGAAATAACCAATGGACCTCTCCATAGAAAGTCAAACTTGGCATGTTTGCCCTTGTCTTCTCTTCTTGAGTCCCATCTTAGAACTTTGTCACCAACATTGAAATCTTCAGCCTTAGCTCTCTTATCAAACATCTTTTTGAGCTTTTCTTGCACAATTTGAGCTCTGTCATAAACTTGTTCTCTGGTTTGCTGCAGATGGATGGTCTGATTGATTCTTCTTTGAATGTCATTCGGTTAAGCCTGAATCTCTTGTAACAGCTTGATAGTAGGAATGCCCAGGGATGAAGGAAATCTAGCCTCCATGCCATATACTAGCTCATAAGGGCTCATCCCAATGGATCTTTTGCTTGAAACTCTGTCTGCCCATAGGGCATTTACCAGCGTTTTGTGCCAGTTCTTCTTGTTTTCTTCCAGCACTTTCTTTATGATGTTGATGAGGCTTTTGTTAGATGACTCGGCCAAGCCATTGCCTTGAGGGTAATAGGCTGTGGAGTGGCCCAAGGTAATATGAAATCTGTGGCAAAAATTGATCATCTTTTTGGACTTAAAGGAAGCGGCATTGTTAGTGATGATTTTCTCAGGGCAGCCAAATCTGGAAAGGATATTGCACTCAAGGAATTGGATAATGATGGTATCATTGGCTTGTCTACAGGGAATGGCTTCAACCCACTTAGTGAAATAGTCGGTGGCTGTCAGGATCCATTTGTGTTGGCCTGAGGAAGAGGGATGGATTTCTCCAATGAAGTCAAGACCCCATTGTTGAAAAGGTTTTTCTGTGGAGATGCATTTAAGGGGCAGGGGCAATAAGTTTCTCTTGCCCTCAAAAATTTGGCATTTGTGACATGACATGGCAAACTTCTTTATATCTGCAAAAAGAGAGGGCCAATAAAAACCAGCCCTTAGAATTTTATCAGCAGTGGACTTCCAATATAGATGTCCTCCACAGTCACCTGCATGGAATTCTTTCATGACATTGTTAGTTTCATTCATGGTTAAACAATTAAGCAATATACCTTCATGATTTCTCCAAAATAATGCAACCATCTATAACACAAAACTTTAAAGCCTTCATTTTCAAAAACCTTTTCTTGGTTCTGGACAATCCTGGGGGAGCACACAGGTTTAACAATACAAAGCATATATCAGCGTACCATGGGGATTGTAAAAAGATTTCACTGATCTGTGGAGTCGCCAGCTCCGGTTCATTGTCCAGCTGGTTAATCTCTAAGGCTTGAAAGTTTGTTTCGGACATCAGTTTAGCCAAACCTTGTCCCTTTATCAGCTTGGTTGGTTTTATCTCTATGTCATATTCAAGGATGTTTGCAATCCACTTGCCTCTTTTGCCTTCTAATCCCTCTTGGGTCAATATGTCTTTTACAGCAGCATGTGGGACATAGGAAATCACGTGTGAATATAGTATGTACACTCTGAAATCCTTAATGGCCTTAACAAGTGCGTAGGCCTGCTTTTCCATTATTGGGTACTTCAAAGGGGCGTCTCTTAAGGCTCGGCTGAAAAAAGCGATTGGTTTTTCAGCTCCCTGTTCATCCTTTTGCAAAAGGACAACGACTATGGTGTGATCAGATGCAAACGAAAATATGATAAAATCTTTATCAAACTGTGGGCTAGTTAGGACAGGGGTTTGTGTTAAGGCTGATTTGATACTCTCAAATGCTTGCTTGGTTTCAAGAGACCATTTTACCTTGGCATCCTTCTTTAACATGTTGCTTAACAATCTTATCAGCTCAGCTAGATTTGGAATAAATCTTCTCAAGAAGTTGATTTTCCAAAGGAATGCTTGTAGCTATTTAATGTTTCTTGGAAATGGGATTTGGAGGATGGCTTGTATTCTTTCAGGATCAATTCTGATCCCATCCTTTGACATGATGTGGCCAAGTAATTTGCCTCATTCAAGGCCAAACAAAGACTTCTTGGGCTTCAACGAAATGCCGTATTTCCTACATGTCATGAAAATTTGCCTGAGATGCTTGAGGTGTTCTTCATCAGATTTGGAAAATGGGGTTAAGTCATCAAGGTAGACAACTAGGAAGTCATGTATTTCTTTGGCAAAAGCAATATCCATTGCTCGTTGAAAGGTAGCACCAGCGTTTTTAAGACCAAATGGCATCTTTACATACTTGAATGTTCCCCAGGGTGTAGTAAAAGCAGTTTTGTCTTGATCATCTGGGTGAACAAGTATTTGGTTGAAACCTTCAAAACCATATAGCAAAGAGATTCTAGATGATCCCACTACTCTTTGCAAGATGTGGTCCATTTTGGGCAAAGGGTAATGGTCTTTTAGGGAGACTTGGTTTAAATTTCTGAGGTCTACACAGAGTCTGATTTCACCTGTCTTTTTTCTCGTAGGAACAGGATTGGACACCCATTCGGAAAATCTGATGGGTGCTATGATGCCTGCTTCAAACATCCTCTTTACTTCCTTCTCAATCGGGGGAAGAAGCATAGGGTTAATTCTTCTAAGTTTTTGCTTGAAGGGTTTTTGGTTTGGTTTTAAAGGAATGGTGTGTTGGATCACCGAGGTGTCATAGGATTTCATATCCTCATAGCTCCAAGCAAATACATCTTGGAACTCTTCGAATAAGTCAATATACTTGGGATTTTGATCGGGTGGTAAGTTTTTGGACAGTTTGATCATTTTTGGCTTTTCTACTGTCCTAATGTTGTGTTCCTCTATCTCAGTGTTTATGGGCTACAATTTTGGCTTTCTTGGCACGTCATTAGCATCAAACATATCTTCTAATGGGGTTAGGCCAGCAGGCAGAAAGTTATCCTTTAAGTCAATGATGTCTGCCTCTGTTTTGGCTATAGCTTCCAAGTGTATTTGTTTCAGTTGTTCTATGTTTTCTTTGTCAAAAATAGTTGGTTTCAGGATTTGCTTGACTATTGCAGCTGTTACATCTTGCTGATTATCATTTGTTTGGTGTTCTGGATCTGTCATAGCATCCATGTCAATGTTAATGTTCGAAAACTCATGCTCAAGGGTGAGGAAATTGTTAATCTGGGCATCATTTTCGAATACTTGCCAATCTTTAACGTTATTTGGGACTGCGGGCCTATGTTTTATTTCAGCTATAAAGTGATGGTTTGGGTCAAAAGGAAGTTTGCATGTACTAGCGAAGGTGGCTAGGCTGTGTGCATGAATGTTGTGATTTCTTGAAATCTTGTCAAGCTTGAATTCAGTGAATGCCTGGAGTATATTAGTAGCAGCGGTCCTATATGCTCTCATTCTGTTGTCATTGGTTACAAAATTGCCTTTCATCTGTTGTATGATTAGATCAGAGTCTCCTATAGACACTTTTGCAGCTCCCAGAGCTCTGAGGAGTTTAAGGCCTAAAAGCAAAGCCTCATACTCTGCCATGTTATTTGTGCATTTAAAATTCAGTCTGTAGGCATGTCCTTCTACATGGTTGTTATATGTGTTGTGAATCCAGACACCTGCCCCTGCTCCTAACTTGTTGACAGAGCCATCAAACTCTAAATACCATGTGGTTTCTTGCTTATGGTCAGTATTAAGAGATTGAGCTGTTTTAGGATTGGGCAGATTTAAAATTTCTGTTTGGGGAACTTCTTTTGGTAGGCTGGTTGCATTAATTGCTATGACAGTTTCGTTGGTATTTGCAACTGACTCTTCGTTGATGTGTGCTTGTTGCTCTAGAGTGAAGGGCTCATTATCAATTGAACCATTTGTATCATCATTAAACAAAATAAAAGAATCCATATCAGAGTGGATTGAGTAAATGGGAAAATTTTTAGGCCTGCTCTCACTACTTACCACATATTTCATGAGTGTTTCTCTATACAGTCCCTTTGGTTGCCCAAAGACTGAAATGGTGGCATAGGAAAGGTCTAATTGAAGGGATCCTTGGAGTTTTGCTCCCCATGATCTTGACAGGAGCATACCGTACTTTGGCGGAATGTCAGCAACCACTACATCCATGAGGATGGTCTTGTTTGGGTATTGAACTAAGGAGACACACAAGTCTTTGATGAGGCCTAAACATTTCACTTGACTTGAGTCAAATGAGTACAGATCTTTGTAAGGTCTTGTAACATCAAGATTCAGTTTTTCCATAACTGCTTTGGGCATAAGATTGTGCGATGCCCCTGAGTCAAACATAGCATTGTGCAAAACCTTATCATGTATATGCAAACTGACATAAAAGGGTGGGACAGGTCCATGTGTTGATTTTCCATTAACTTCTGGGCCAAATAGCAGCTCTGGGGTGTTGTCTATAACATTTACATCATCCTTGACCTCTGACATTTGAAGTGATCTTTGAATTTGCTGCCTATATACATCGTGTTTATCAAGTTCTCAGAGGGGAATGAATATTTTTAACTTAGCTACTTCTGTCTCTAAGTTAAATGGCTTTTCCAGTGGAGTTTTGGTGTTGATAATGGCAGTTTTTTCTGTTTCATTTGAATTATCTGCATTTTGCTCTTGTTTATCACTGCTATGGGAGGTTTTTGCTTGCGGTTTTTCAACTTCAGGAAAGTTTTTTGGAACCATGTTCGAGCTTTCTTTCGAGGAAGAAGGTGGCAAAGGCTGATCTTTGGAATGTTGTATTTCTGTTATGTCTTCTACAGTGACTTGATGTGGGTTTGGAATAGGTATATCAACTGGTTCTGTTGTGACAACCTTGCCTTTAGTCTTGCTGGGTTGTTTGTCTTCCTTTGTTTTACTAGGTTCGGAAATGTCAATGGTCCTAGTTCTCAGCTTATATTATTTGTGTACTTCATACACAGCGGTATCATAACCTTGTTTAAAATCAAAAGACTCACCAGACCTAGTCTGAAACTGATTGTAATCGGGTCCATTTTGGTCTTCTTGGGACAGGCCAGTTTGGTGCTCACCCTTTAGATCCATTAAGTTCATGTGAGTGTCCTCTATGGGTTCACTAGATGTAGATCCTTCAACATAATTATCTTGGAAAGGGGGTCTTATATCATGGTCTTGGTTAGGCCTACCAGCATTTGTGTTCTGTGTTTTTCTAAAATTTGGGTTCCTTATGGTATTAGACTGTTGTCCTTCCCATAATGCTTTTCTCTCAACATTTTCTACTCTTTCTCCCAACCTTTGCAAGCCACTAATGATAGCATCACGCTTTTGATCAAAAGCTGAGAGTTCTTCCTTAAAGGTGGTTCTTCTTTCCATTCGAGCTCTGTTTCTTTTCGCAATTAAATTGGCTTCTACGCTAACAGCAACATTTTGCATGTCCGCAAGGGTTTGAGGAGCTCTTTCTTTTAACTGGTATGTCATATCCAGGTTGAATCCATTGGGAAATTTGTACAAGGCCAGATCAGGTCGAGGCCTTAAGTTCTATGGTATTGCGTTATATACATTATTGAATCTTGCACAGTACTCCAAAACAGTCTCTTGAGGACCTCTTTTGATCGTATCATATTCAGCTAGTATGTGCAAGGGGTCTTTCTTTTTCTCCCATCTGTTGGTAAATGATTGCTAAAGCTCATCTGGGGTAGTTATGGAATTTGCAGCAAGTGATCTGAACCAAGTTCTTACATCACCTGTCAGACTCTGAACAAAAATTCTCATTCTTACAGTATCATCGTCTATCTCATAGTTTTCAAAATAGTCTTGCATCTTTTTGGTGTGCTGAAGGGCTGTGAAAGGACCGCTGGAATCAAAATATGTGATTTTCGATTGGTACTCTTGAGGTAAAGCCCCAACATTAGCAGGTAATTGCAGGGGTGCATATCTATTAGCCATATTGGCAGGTATAAGTGGAACAACGGGGATAAATGGAACAACTGGAGTAATGGGGATGACAGGAGTAACTGTAACTCTGGAAACAACAGTAGTGTTAGTATTTGCAGTGAATGAAGGTGTGGAAGGAGTACTAAGGGATGTAGATGATGAACTATGGGAAATAGGGGTTGAACGGAACAAAACCTTGACAGGAGTTGGAATACTGCTAGGGTAAGTCGTTTCAGGGCTCAAATCAGCAAAATTTTCCTGTCTTTCTTGCTTCCTAATGATTTTCGGGATTATGTTAGGGTTTTCAAAAACAGCTGGAGGGTTGGGATCTGGATTAGACCTTGTATATCGTGGATTTTTCTTGGGAGCCAGCTTCTAAATTGTTTTTTGGGTAATTTTCCGGGGAATGCTTTTGTAATCAACAAGGGACTAACTAAAATATGAGACAGCTTGTTTGTAACTTAAAACTAGCATGAATATTGACTGAAGCAACATTTATTTACTCCTGTTAATGCAAAGCAAAAAACAGTCTCAAAGGCTTCCCGGCAAACATTCAGGCTTCATCTGTAGTTTTAAGAGATAAACAGCAGTTGGAAAGTTTGATTTATGGTCTCAGCAGAGCTTTCTTACCTTCTTCGTGAAACTATCTGAGGAAGTCCCCAGTGGAGTCGCCATTATGTTATCACTCAGGTTGTCCTTAAGCTCCGGAAAAGGATACGGCCGAGGTAACCACATACCAACTTTGGACTGCAGGTTCTAGCCAACCTACAACCAGAGAGGGCTCTCTCTTTAAGATTTAGCTTTGTTGAAAAGGATTTTAGGCTAGGTCTTGAGTTCAGAGGGTTTTTGTTTTGTTTTTGGTGGGAAAATTGATGCTTTCAGACAGAGAGGCAAGGCATAGTCTGGAAGTTTCAAACCATTGGGCGTGGAGTCGAGGAGGAGAACTGCTGGTGCACTTCTTCGGTCACAAGAGAGGGAAAATGGAGCAAGATTAGCTGAGCATGAAACAATATTTCAGGTTTAAATGATGGGAAGAATGCTAAGTAATGAGAGGCATTTAAGAATCTCTCAATCAGCCTAGCAGAAGGAGGTAACAGAGCTCTACCTAGGGGCAGTGAAGAATCCCTAGATAATTGGCCAACACAAGTGAATCGAGGTAAACATGAGCCGAGAGGAATTCATATTCATAACCAATTCAAAAAGAGAAAAACATAAAGAAATAGCAGAAATTGAGCATAGAGAGTATTTAAACTAATTCTAGGCTATTCTTTCTTTCTGCTATTTAGATAGTGGTAAACAATAAACAGAGGTAAGATGCACTTATTGCTTTAGGCTGCAGCACAAGAATTCCATCTTCATATCTCCAAAAACATTCATTTACAATAGTCAGTTTGCTCTCCAAGCTTTCAGCAATCTTTGATTATAGAAAAAACTCAGGTATACAATGCGAGTCTCTAGTGAAAATTCTCAATCAACCAACCCTTGTAACAATGTAGAGGGCGGTATATATAGGGAAAAACTATCTATAGAGTTCCTTTATTACATCTTGACCTAATTAGGTCTGAAATAAAGATGATTACTTAACCTAATCCTATCCAGAAATAAATGCTAAAAATATCTCGGGCTGCGCTCAGGGCTGCCGTATCAAAACTGAGTAAATGATGTTGTCCTTGGTGGCTTGCTGCAGTGTTTTCTGAAATAAATGTGTATGGGTTTATGCATCTCTGCTGTCTGTCTGCATTTAAATCTTTAACTATGATTTGAGGGCAAGGATGGGCTTACAACTCTTGATTTGACTTTCTGGGGGTGCTCATCAATGTTAAGGTGCTTCGAGCACCTAAAAAATCTTGACTGATACTCTTTAGCTCTTCTTCTTCCTCTGATACTCTTTGGCAATAAACCAATGCTGTTCTGACGTGCTGTGGGTCTTAATCACAAATTAATGGCTGTTGTTCGGCCTCTGTTTCCTTCAAAATCTGTTTTCTACTCCTTCCGGCAAGATTCGTGAAGAAAAATGGGTCATTCGGCGCCTTTCGGGCCTGTTGGGGGCCACAGAATGAAAAGATTTCGTGAAAATTCCCCATTCAGGCCTAAAAAATCTAGCGAATCGCTCATCAAAAACTGCCTCAGAAATTGATTCCAGGGCTCCGAAGTGCGATTTTTTGCCCTTCACGCCAAAAAGTGTTGATGACGTCAGCATGGTGTCAGCATGACATCAGCGGATGTGACTTCGTACGTGACGTCAGCATGATGACATGGCGGGATGACATCAGCATGATGACGTCATCCTATACGGACAGTGACGTGGCAGGTGCAGTGGCAAGAGGCCACGTGGTAGCTGACTTGGCAGTACGGTGGCAGGGGGCCACGCAGGCGGACGACGTGTCGCGGTGACTGGGCAGGGGGGTGACGCGGCAGGTAGCGTGGTGCTTACGTCACAGGGGAGGGCAGTAAGCGGTTTTGGGCGCACCGCATTAGCGCCTGGGCAGTTTTGGGGGGAGGGGCTCTGCCACACCCCAACACTTGACGCGTGGCGAGAGTATGGGGGGTAATACCTCCCATCTCCCGGACACTAAAGCTCGGGCGGTTCGGGGATGGGAGGGCCCGTCGGCCGTGGATCTGCGGGGCGGATGATCCAACGGCTGGCGGCGATGGCGAGTCGGTAGGGATATACAGGCGGGGAATATGCGTAGAATATTCCAATTTTAATAACACGCGCGGGGGTTTAGACTTAGGGAAAGGGGTTTTATGGGTTTATAATGAGCGCAGTTAATGTATTTATGCCCGAAACTTAGGATAAGGGGGCAAAAAGTGGGTTTTTGAGGGTTTTTAGGGCTAGGGAAGAGGTTATTAATCTGGCCAGGTGTCAGATTAATCCCTGCTTAGACACGGATGGGCTAAAAGCAGTCCCTGATGGACTGTTCTTTCCCTGACTTAGAGAGAATATGGCTATATTGCCAGGGGGGAATATTTTCATAGGGGAATTTTATATACAAAGTTTTAGTAGGGGAAAGGGGAAAACTGATAGGGAGTTATATAATACTGTTAGTAGTTAATATGAAGGTGATCAGCAAGCGCTAAGGTCAAGGACCTTAGGCTAATTTTGGGGAAAAGACTTTGAAAAGAAATAGAATTCTTGAGTGAAGCAGATCTTCACCAAGGCAACTGCTATGGATGATGATGAAACTTAAGAGGAATCAAGCAGATCTTGACCTCTTTGGGAAGTTAGTAAGGGACTTGGGGAATTAAAAGAAGGGGGGAATTAGTTATGTCCACCTTTGAGCTCCTTTGCATGAACACTGCCTGCACTGTGATCTGTAAAGATAAAGCACTTTGTAACACAAAATTGGTCATAAATTATCATTTTGCAACCACACACCTACCTACCCAGCCTACTCTCCTAACATTTTTTCTTCTTTTGAATTGGGTGCACTTAGACTTGCAAACCCAGATTTACAATTTTTTCTTTTGAATTTTTCCTATCTACATCTACACTTATTTCTGCAAGGGCCCAGATTAAACAGTTGAGTCCCTTTGATTCTCTACCTATCTACAGATCTGCCAAGATTAAACTGTTTGGACAGATATCATTCTCTATATTCTAAAACAGGAAATTGAAACCTAGGGAGACCAAGATTAAACTGTTTGGACCTCCCTTAAATGAAAACTCTTCAAAACTGGAACAACTCATCAAAAATTGGAATCAGCAGTGGCATTTGGACTAGCACACTTCATGGCTTTCTTCTTTGGTCTCATCTGGAAATATGGAACACTGCAGCCTGCAAAGTATGACATATTTGGCATGTAAAAATGTCAATCATGAAAGATGATACCCTGTTGCAACAGGAGGCTAACACAAACCATAATCACTAGTTCCATGCAAATGCCTGAAAACCCGCTTCACTATTGTTTAGTGCTCATTCCCTAGTTTTGACATAAATGTACCCAATACTCCCACTGCATGTGCAATGTCTGGTCTACTACAGACCATCGCATACATCAAGCTACCGACTTCACTCACATATGGAACACGGGACATGTCCTCTTCCTCTTCTTATGTCTTGGGACACTGTTCAGCAGATAACTTTACACCTACAGGGATAGGAACCTTCACCGGTTTATTATCCTGCATATTAAACCTCTACAGTATTGTCTCGACATGCTTCCTCTAGTTTAACCAGAGCTTCCTCTTTGCCCGATCTCTTTTAATTTCCATGTCCAAAATATAGCTTGCAGCACGAATATCTTTCATGTCAAATTTGGAGAACAATTGGGTCTTCAAATCCTGGATAATTTCTTTGTCATTTCCAACAAGCAACATATCGTCCACATATAAGACCAAATAAATTACACGGTCACCAATTAATTTAAAATACATAGAATGATCTTCTTTGCTTCCAGTGAAGCCAAGTCCCCATATAAATGTATCAAATTTCTGATACCACATCCTTGGTGTTTGTTTTAACCCACATAGAGACTTCTTTAACTTTCATAACAGTTCTTTCTTACCATTCACCACAAAACCTTCAGGTTGCTTCATGTAGATCTCTTCTTCCATATCCCCATGAAGAAATTTTGTCTTCACATCCATCTGTTCTACCTCAAAATCAAAAGCAGCAGCAACAAATAAAAGTAATCAAATAGAATTAATCTAATAAAAGTAAGCTACCTTGGCAACAGGAGTAAAAATATCACCAAAAGCATGTGGGAATAACCTTTTGCTACCAACTGAGCTTTGTATTTCTCCACCTTTCCTTCTACATTTGTCTTCTTCTTGAACACCCATTTGCTACCAATGGGTTTCCTTCCAACCGACAACTCCACCAGATCCCAAGCCTCATTTTTGTACAAAGATGCCATTACATCAACCATGGTGTCTCTCTAGAGATTGTCATCCTCTGAATCTACTGCTTCCTTCACCATTTTGGGATCATCATCAGTAATAGATAAAGAAAAAATTGAATAGTAAGTAGATGGACTATACCTTCCTGGCTTCCTTCTTTCTCGAACTGATCTTCTCACAACCGGAGTTTGTGGCTCTTCATCTTCTAATTCCTCTTCTATTGCAGAGTTTGATTCTTCCTCCTTTAGCTCAAACTCTATCTTCTCAGGTTCATTTGGTTGGAATTCATGTTTAATAACATTTTTCACCTCTCTGAACACCACATCTTGGTTGTACACAACCTCCTTGTTACTAGCTTCCAAAATTTATAACCCTTTAAACCATCCTTATAACCAATAAAGATGCACTTTTCAGATTTACTATCTGACTTTGTTCTTTTCTCCTTTGGAGCATGTACATATGCATCACATCTAAATACCCTTAGATGTGAAAGAGAGGGTTTCTTACCAGTCCATACCTCTTGTGGATTCTTATCCTCCAACGTTGATGAAGGTGTCTGTTGACCAGGTAACATGCAGTCTCCACTGCCTCTACCGAGAATTCATTTCCTAATTGAGCACCATTGAGCATGCTTCTTGCCGTTTCCATCAACGTCTTGTTCATTCTTTCTGCAACTCCATTTTTCTCAGGTGTGTATGGAGTAGTCTTCTTTCGTGATATACCACACTTCTTACAAAATTCTTCAAATTTCTTCTTGCAAAACTGTCCACCATTATCCATCCTCAGCACCTTTATCTTCTTCTCTCTCTAGTTTTCCACCAGAGCCTTAAATTCTTTAAAGTTGTCAGAGAATTTAGATTTCTTCTTAAGGAAATATATCCATCAAGGAAAATTTTATGAACCCCCCCAAATTTATATGTATAATAAATGGGCGAATCTCCATGATATATAGGAAAAATGGAAGGTGATTTTATCAATAATATAATATGTATATATAATTTTTTGGCGAATCTCTCACCAGGCATGGCGAATATTTTACTCAATTATAAAATCTTGTAAGATCATGGTGAGTCTTTCACTAAATAATAAAACTTTGTAAGGTCCTAGTGAATCTTAGCATTGTGAGCTCTTAGAGAATTTTTTGAAAAGGTATAAAACCGTATATGACAAGAGCCACATGGTGGCAATATCACTGTTCTTTTCACATTTCCACAAAATGGAGCTTGTTTATAAAATTATAAAAAATCCAACCAAGTCCCTTATAATATGCAAGTAAGCTTATAACAAAGTCTGATACATATACTATGCTTGTCTTCATTCAAGTGTCATAACTGCTATACTTAAAACTATGAATCGCAACTCTCTTAGAACTCAACTCTATAGTTTAATTAAAACCTTTGAAAATTGAATCTGACAACTCTATAAAAAGGATTAGTGAAATAGAAGCTTTTGTGAATGAGCCCACTAATTATCACTGCTAAACAATCAATCTAGACTATGAAGTCTTCCATCTTGATCACAATCGTGCTCACGATCAAGGGAGTGTGACCACCTAGCCTGATATAATGGCCATCATAACTTCCAATAATCAACAACCACCTTGCAAGGACATCGTAGCTCATGTCTCATGAATTTTATTCATCAATATTAATTAATATAAATCGTATAAAGATAATATTAGAATCCTCTCTGGATTCACTGTTAATACAAGGGTAAAGGAAATTTTCTAGCTCAAGGCACTAGCCAATACCAACTTTGATATTTGTGACCCCTTTATGGGGATGCACCTACCCTGCCCCGTTGGGTTTCTGCCTTGTAACATAGTTCAAGGATCAGAAGACTTTCCAATATTCCAACTCCACTAGACACACTTTATATGCTATACATGGTGAATGGGAAAGAAGAAATATAGAACTCACAATTTCACAGAAGGAAGAAAAATCTTAGCCAGTTCAATATCAAAATCTTAACCACTGATTAATAAATAATAACAAGAAGTGTAATGAATTGTTCCAAGTTATTTATTTACAAGCTGTAAAGAATGTAGCAGAATGGAAAATATTACTTAGGCAACCCTTCAATATTTTCTACTAATATCTTTGTGCATGTACATATGAAATTAAGAGCATTGTTTAATACAAAGTTTCCTTTTCTCTTGCTGCATTTTGACAAATCAATGTTAAATTAGTGTCACTTTGAATCTCCTTTCCTATGTGGATGTTTTGACAAATCAATATGAAATCAAAGTCACTTTGAATTCCCTTTCCTGCGAGGGATCACATCCACAGTTGATTAGTAAAATATAATCTACTATATATTATGTTCAAGAAATTGACTGCAATCTACAGTGGAAACGAGACCTCAATTCTTATTCTGAATTTGAATATCTTAGGACAACATAAGAGATAAAAATGCATATGGCTTTAGTAGCTAGAAAACAATCACTCCATCATTACAAGACCACCTAGATTTCGGCACTTAATCTAAATAATGGCACTAGTTGTAGTGCTTATTTGCATTAACACCATGGAAAAGCAACAACAATGTTTCAAAGTACACTTACTAGAAAAGTTGTAACGTTCTGAGAATATTTAATGATAGCATCTGAACCTCATAGCTATGGTGGGGAAACTAGGGAACCCAAATATTGAAAGATATATCATACCAAATCTGAGAAAAAATAAAAAAGGGAAAAAATCAAAATCTATAAATCAAGCAATGAATTGTTTACAAATCAAATACAATTCCTTTAACTAACAGTTGAATTGTGGCGATATATTTAAAGATTTAGTAAGAGGGTAACTTCAAACCATGGAATATTACCTTTGTCATTAGTGTCATCCCTCAATGACTGAGATTACAAATCAATGCTTATGGAAAGATTGTAAGGAATTCTGTGAAATAGTAAAGCGTAACCTCTATTTTCAAGCAACAAAATCAAGACATTGTTACATCAAGAGACATAATTGATACATAATCAATGAATCAAGTCATGGTATGGCACAAGCTTGTTTCACAACCTCTATTTTCTCAATAACAATATCAAGACATTGTATGTGGTTATTGCCAAAAGGAAACTGCATTCTAATTTGGAAGAGGATCTTATCAAAATACATGGATTTATCCAAAGCTACAAAGCCTAATGGGTTACTGAAAAATAAGTTGGAATATGGGATCATAATACTTAAATTGAAAAAATGTGCTTTCCTTTTAGAAACATTACAGTTATACAATGTTTTTGGAAAGCATTAGAATTTCAAATTGGGATTTTCTATCATGACAAATTTTCATTAACATAATGTACTTTCCTACCTGAAACATCGTAGATATCCAAGAAAAACTTGAAAAGCATAAGAGAACTTAGCATGATATACTTTCTTTCCTTCCTTAACATTCTTAAAGAGTTGAGGTTCCCCAAGTCATCAGGTAACTTTCGAAGGAAATGACGGTTAGTAATAGTCAAATTCACAATAGAAGATGTGTCACAAATATGAGGGGGCATCTCCTCCAAATCACAAAAGTGCTCCAGGTTAAAATCTAGCATTATTGGAAGCTTAATGCTCTACTCATTGTTATTGAACCCAGACATTTTTCCATTCTTCACTAAAAGCTTAAAGATAGCTTCTCTAAGTTCTACATGACTTTACTATGCTCTTGTAGTGGGGGCACATGCAGGCTCTCCAAGTGAATAGTCTTAAACTAAGCGAAGATAAGGTTGATAGATCATTCATTGTGGATCTCTTTAACCCATAATTGAATACTATGTCTCTATTGAACCCATAATTGAATACTATTAGGACTTTCAAATTTTTCATGGAAGTCAAAAATGCTGGAAGAAAGTATTTGCTTCCAAAAAGAGTAAAACTAAAGCCTCTGCTTGAGGACAATTGATGTCACACCACTAACACTTCTCCATGGAATCTATATAGGTAAACCACAAATGCAAAATTCCATTAGAATATTTTGTTTATTGAATACACAAATGAAATCATTGCGTTTCTTTAAAATATCTTTTGAAATCAAAATTATTGAAATTACATATCGATAACCTACTGGGTGTAGGATAAAATTCACCCGTGTCATTCACAGAAAGCATGAGAAAAAACCTAATACTATATATAAAACCAAGAAAAATTCAAATTCATCACTTCTAGGGACCTCGTAACCATCATGCCAATACACAAGTATGTTCCTATCTGCAGTTAGAAAAATTACCCAAATTACAATCTGTTTACTCTAGCATATGTTGGAAAGTTATAGAAGGATAACTAGTGCAATCAATCCATTCCTTTTAGCCCTTGATTTGTTTCAGTTTAAAACAAAAGTATACAAATATACTTGTCCAATGTCTATGCTTTAACTATTCACCTTAAGATGTTTTTACAATATAATTTCCTAATTCTATTTAATATCTTCATTATCATAAAAACCAACCTATATCCATATTAACTCCACATCTACCACTCTTAGGGGGATGAAATCTATTTATCCGTCTTAGCACTTGGTAGACCCATAATTAAGATGGATCTAAGACAATAGAATTTCCCCTTTAAATATTCTATGCTCACATGAATACCATGGTATTACCATGGGTCAATACCATGGGTTATCATAAACCTGGAGCTTAAAAATTACAATTAGTAATTTATAAAAATTAATAGTTGAATTTTATTTTATTTTTTATTTTAACCAACCTAAAATGTATCCATTTTTACTCTTGATCCACCAAGCCCCGAGAGGGATCAAATATCTTTTCACTCTATGCTAGTTTTCATATCACAATATTTGATACCTCTCGGGGGTCAGTAGATCCATCGTAAAGATGGATCTATGCTGGTTTAATTCCCCCATTTAAATAGGCTTCATTCCAGGTGAATACCATGGGTCAATACCATGTGCCATTTTGGTGAATACCATGGGTCAATACCATGTGCCATTTTTATTTTTATTAATACTAATATTAGGTTAATAATGTTTTTTTGCATGGTATTAATAACAATCTAGCCCATGGTATTTGTCCCATAGTATTTTGCCCATAGGTTTCACCTAAATAAAACACATTTTTGAGTGTTCGTAAATATAAGGTGACTTATGGAGTAAATATAAAAAAATGTTTTATTTTTTTACCATACCTCTTGTTTATTTATATTTTTTATTAATTTACCATACCTCTTTTACAAATATGGTATTTGGCCCATACGATTCACTTAAATAAAATCTCTTTCTTGAGCCTTCATAAATAGAACGAGGGTTATGGACTAAATATAAAAAGAGGTTTTATTTATTTACCATACGTCTAGTTTATTTATTTTTTTATTTATTTACCATACCTCCACTTTACTTATATTTTTATTTGTTTACACCCTTACATGTACATAAGGTGACTTAAGGAGTAAATATAAAAAATGTCTTATTTATTTACCATACCTCTCATTTATTTATATTTTTATTAATTTACCATACCTCTTTTATAAATATGGTTTTCGACCCATAGGATTCACTTAAATAAAACCTATTCTTGAAAATGGGCAAATGGAAGGTTGTATCTCCTAGTTTGAAGGGCTAAATTTACCTTTTTTACCCTCTCCCTTAAAATAAGGTGGGCTATTTGAGGTGATGTGTAAAAATGTGCTATGATACAAAATATTCACCCACTAAAAATTTAAAACCCCTTAATTTCACCAAAGGGCGAACATTCGCCCCTAAAATTTTGTATGATATCCATGTATTCATTGAGAAATCATCTATAAATGATACATAGTACACACACTTACCCGGTGATGGAACCTTCATAGGTCTAAAAACATCACCGTGCACAAGCTCTAATATATGTTTCACCCTCTTACCACTAGAGGGGAAACTCACACGATTATGCTTCCCATATACACAATTTTCACAAAAATAAAAATCCAGGAGCTATTAGTCATACCTTCTACCATACCTTTACCATGAAGTATTCGAAGGCCCTTATCTCCAATATGTCCAAGCCTTTGATACCATACCATGATGATTTCTCTAAAGACCACTAGATTTTTTGCTCCACTTTCAGAAACCACAGAACTGTTGCACCCATCAACAACAGTGCTACCTCGCAGCTTGTACAGAGTTCCAATATGAACTCCCCACATCAATACGAGTCCTCCCCAAACCATCTTGCAGGTATCCTTCTCGAACACTATTTTTACACCTGCATCATCCAACTTGCTTACAAAAATCAGATTTCTAGCCAATGCAGGAATATGTAGAACAATTGGTAGTGTTTTAATCCTTCCACCTTGAAAATTCAACTTAACGTTTCCACGACCAATGATTTTAGCCTTCTTGTCATCCTCCAAGAAGACATCACCGCCATCATATTTATCATACTCATAGAACCAATCTCTGTGGGGAGTGAAGTGAAAGGATGCACCTGAGTCAATCAACCATGCCTCATGATCTACATGTGTACCTGAAGATGCCAAGTACACATCCCCACCTTCATTTGAGGTGGTATTTGCCTCTATAAAAGGAGCATCATCAAATTCCTTTCCTTTATTATGAGATTTAGATTTATAGTCCCTTTTGTAGTGCCCTTCCTTTCCGCATTTCCAACACAACTTTATAGGTTTTCCTAGAGATTTAGATCTCCCTCTAGATTTAGATCTCCCACCCGATGACTTATTTTTTTTATATTATGGAACCGTCCTCGTACAGATAGGGCATCACCATTCTAGCTCTCCATATTTCTCAATCTCATCTCCTCCATCAGTAAGGATGAGACTATTTCATCAAACTGCAAGGCAGTTGCATTGCTACCTATTGCAACAACCAAACTATATCATGAATATGGTAGAGAATAGAACAAGCTGATCCACTTATCTTCATTTGAAAGTTTAATATCAACAAATAATAATTGACTTACTATAGTATTAAATGCGTTCAGATGCTCTGTCACCAAGTCTCCATCTTTCATCCTCAGGTTATACATCTTTTTCTATAGGAACAGTTTATTAACCATAGACTTAAATTGGTACAAAGTTGATAACTTGTCCCATAAAGCCTTAGTCGTAGCTTCCCCTGATACATTTAGCAATATTGAATTTGAGACACACAATTGTATTATGCTCTTTGCCTTCTGATCCAACTTCTTACATTCTTCATCGGACACTCCCATTGGGTTAGTACCTAGATCTACCACGATCCACTAATCTTTATCCACCAATAGATCTTCCATCTTGAGTTTCCACAACTAAAAACTCTGACCATTCAATTTCTCAATATCTATCTTTCCACTACTCGCCATCTTCTTTTACCGCCAGAATTGATCCTGCAGATCTCCCACAGAACAGGGTCTACCACAGGCCCGAGCAAAACCCCTTAGCAACAAAGGCATCCTCTTGAAGCCAAAACAGATTTGATACCAAATGTAGTTCTTAACACCGTACAAAAATTACCTGCATAGGAATTCTAAAACACAAAAAATAAACAATGCAAGAGCATAACACATAAAACAAATATACACAGATATTTTCCCCTAGATCCTAAAACCGAGACTACCAGATTGATTTTTCATTATATTCCTTTTAATGTTAGAATACATATATATACATGCCCAAGCATTCAATACCATTGACCGAAAACCATCGTGCCCAAAACCATGTGTGGAAACCATGCACAAAACCATAGGTAGGTTCGGTCACCTTATATAGGGTCCAAAAAAAAAAAAAACTCCCTAGGGCGCTGCCCCGAACCCCGTAGAGGGGGGCTAACTGCCCCCCTCAAACCCCCTGTGATCCCCCCGCTACGCAATCAGCAGAACGATTGGGGGGCTCCACCCCCCAGTTAACTTGGTGAGCTATTTGTGGAAAGAATATAACACAACCCAACACTTCCTCTACATAAATCATCATGCTCATTACTAAGGACTCGAACTCCTGTAACAGTCTCTCTGAGAATCCTCAGTTCTCCATGGTGTAGGTGTCCTATTTTCCTGTCCCATAATTCATTCAGTTACCTTTCACCATTATGACTACCGCCTATCAGTGCCATTGAAGATTCGAGTTGCAACCTATACAGTATTTTGCTTCGAGCTCCAATTTGTCTCTTCTTCTTTGAGCTTGGGTGTTTGATGTATACTTTGTTTCCAATGAAGTATACATTGTATCCCTTGACTTGTAACTAGGACACTTAAATCATATTCATTCATAACTCGGGCGCATGCAGAACATTGGTGGCTCGAATGCTGGTTCTTGCTTCCTTCTAAAATGCTATGGTGTCTCTCCCTACTAGAGTACACTTGGCTTTGTTTCGCATAGTAATCTAGAAGTCCATTTGTTCTTTTTGATAGGTCGAGAAATATTCTCATACTCTAGCCATATGGGCTGAAGCCCCACTACCAATGTACCAAACATCTGTTGATGTTGTACTTGCTAGGCATGCAGATTCTTCTTTTAATCTAGAAGATAATTCACAAACATCTTGAGTTTCCATCAGCTTTGTGTTATTTTTCTAACAATCTTTGACACTATCCTGCCCCAACAGCTGCTGCAGTAAAAATTGCCTCCCACCAGAAAAACCTCTTCTTCGCTGAATCTATTGCACTTCTCCCTTTGACACTGGAAAACATCGATCTCGAGGTCTTACCTCTTTTCAACCTCGCTCAGAGAGAGACCTTCCTAAAAAATTCAACCTCCTTCGCTTGGACTTCACAATCCCTCTAAGAATTTGAACTGATGCCATCTACAGCTATTCAACTCCTTCTCCACTCAGCGTTGGCTTCTCTGGTACCACTCTTCTTGTTTCACGCACAGCTCTGATACCATGTGAAAATTCTTGATCCAAAAATCCTACTACAGCAACTGATGATATTTCTCCTATTTGTAAAATTCCATTAAACATATTACTTGCAATTTTCTACGGAAAAATTTGAAATATATACATTGCAACCTTCACTTAATTAAATATAATGTGGAAACAAGAAACTGAACAAGAAAGAAAATGCATCAGCCTAAATCTACCCATGTGATTTCTTCCAAAAATGTTTTCAAATAAAGAATGAAAATACAAAACAATTACAGTGTTATTTTTGGACATATGTCCCCGAAAAAACCCAATGCGGGAAAATCGATCTAGTAGATTTGAGGATTTTATTATTATTCTTCACCAAAAATCTCTTGTACAAGATACAACTAGCAGAATAGAAGAGGATTCTCTATGAGAAATTTTATAGACACTTCTCGATGAGTTTCTAATCCAGGAGAGGACTTGCGGCCACGTTTGCGTCTCACTTTGTCATCCCTTGTGTGAGAACTACGCAGTCCCAGCGTCACACTGCCTCTGCATTGTCCCTCCTCTACGTCAGAGCCTCTGCGCTGTCCTCCTTCTGTTCTGCGTCTTGTACTCCTATCCTTCATACTGATGCTGATACCCTCTCTATCTCCTTTTCACTTGCAACTCTCCCTCTAATTCGATTTTCTCTTGCCTAACTTTGACCAGTGAGAAAATCGATCTTACTCGGGTAACCTGGTGTCTCTCTCTGGTGTGTTTTCCAAATACCCCTCGATGTCCTTCTTATAATCTTCCAGTTGAGAACCAACGACCGAGATTAGATTCTAATCAATGGCTTAGATCATTTGGACTCGATCTTCGTCTTCTTCTAGAAGTTACACCCATAGTTTAGATTAACACCCATTAATTATTTTAATTTCCTAACTTCAGACTTAAGTTCCCATTAAAAATAATTAATTATTTTAATAAAACTGTCTCCGGGTGGAATTTCCCAAAACGCTTTCTAGGTTCTTTGGAATACATGTGCCCAAAACCTTCGTGCATAATTTGAGACCTAGAGCACATCCAATGCTACTAGAACTCAACACTATGATGATAGACCTTAGGGCAATGATGATAAATCGTTATGATCATCACATGTTTCTATGGTATATTTTTTCTCCATAGTTTTATGTTTAGATATTTTGCACCATCTTCTCTCATTGAATTGAGTATGAAGCATATTCCACACTTCTACTTCCTTTCACCTCCCTTATGCATGTAATGATTAAGGATATAAGATTGAAGCATCCAAGGTTGTATGATTAAATTACTTAAGTTCCCACACCTCTCCACACACAAGGCCTTAAAACTCTAATATATATTTTTCCAATATACTTTTATATTCTATATGTGAAAATAAACATATTCTAATTCTAAAGATTTTATTCATTTTCAAGGAAGTGAGCCACCACATCAAAGTTCATTGCGTCACTTATGAACATTGAATTAAAAATTAATGATACTAATCATTCTTATAACCACCAAAAATAAATCCAATTGACTTTAACACTTTAATATATAATTCTATATATGTAAATATATAAATTAATAATTTATTTAATTAACCATTATTACACCTAATTAATTTAATATCAAATAATCATATTTCAATTTAATTCAATTTCAGTAAAATATTATAATATTTAAAATATAAATAATAAAATATTAAAAAATATATTTTAAATCAATATGAATGATTCACCAATCCTATTTGCATCTTTTGCACTCAAATATACCATGAGACCCCTGAGTTGATTTGCCATCATAACGTAATTAAAATCAAATATATATATAATGATTTTATCTTATAAAATTATTTTTTTTTATTATTTTTTTTTATTATTAAATGTTATTTTGAAACAATTTTAAATTTATTGTAGTAATTATATTGATTTTATAATATAAGATTAAAATATTTTGACTGTTAAATATTATTTTAAAATAATTATATAATTTTAAATTTTTTATAATAATTATAAAATATAATAATAAAATACTAAACCATTTATCAAACTCAAATTACAACTTCCTAAATGGTAAAATCGATAGGAACATTAAGAAGAGAACCGTAAATTGGACATGAACATCCTAGCCTCTTAATGATGTCAAGATTGGGTCACTTTACGACACATTTTGTTTCTTTTAACTTTTTATTATACTTGTGGATATGCACTAATTATATTCTAATTATTTTATAGTTAAAATGTTTGATTTTTATGAAGATTTTATAAAATTATATATATATATATATATATATATATATATATATATATAGATAATTAAATATTTTGTAAATTAAAATAAATTTTGAACTTTTTATTTTATTTTATTTTTATTTGTTTATATAAATGAAATGATTAATTTTATAGAATTATAAATAAAATTTGTCACAAATAAAATTTATTTTAAAAATAATAAATAAATTATATGTTATGAAGTGTCATACTATTATACACGTCAAATCTCAATATTAATGAAAAATAAAACACACATCAAATATTTATAAAAAATTATTATTTATTGAAAAATAAATAAAAAAATTATATGGCATAAAGTGTCATCATAGCATTAGTGCGGGATTTATCTTCTTAGACGAACCCGATTGAACCTTTGAATTGGGTTTAATTTCCTTTCAAGTCCGTGGTTTTTGTCAATTTGTAGGCATTTTGAGTTGTTGTTTTCACCCCAAACCCTGTGTTATTCAGATTAAATGTTTGTAGGCATTCTGAATTGTTGTTTTCACCCCAAACCCTGTGTTATTCAGATTAAATGCCCTAGGCGTTCAAGAGTTTTGTGGAACTGAGGCTTGATTTTTTAGGCTTGGCGGTGGCTGCCGTTGACTTTTGTGTCAGGACTTGTAACATAGTTTTGTAACTTTTTAGCCATTGAATGAGAAGAAAACACTCTTGCTTTAGTCATAGAACACATCAAATCTCAGTATTTATGAAAAACCATACACATCAAATCTCAATATTTATTTATAAAAAAATCATTATTTATGAAAATTTCATTTTTAGGTAAGTGTCTCAAACTTATGTTTGACTTTTAATAAATTGGTAACTTTTAAAAATAATTTACAAAGTTTATTCAAATTTTTGAAATTTTTTAATAATCACATTTTTATTTTATGATTTTTTGTAATTTAATATATATATATATATATATATATATATATATATATATATATAAATCATTTTCTATATAGATTCACATTTATATATAATATTGACATATATAATTTAATATATATATATATATATATATATATATATATATATATATATAATTATTATGTCACTACTTAAATAAAGTATTCCTAAATTATAATGGGAAATCTTTAACAAATTCTCTTTTAAGCCTTACTACTAGAATTACAATATTATTTCCACAACTATAAAAGAAATCTAACAAATACATTTATGATATTATATTACTTTCTATATCAATATAGAGATATTTTTGAAAGCTCAATTTTAATTTTTCATCTAAGATCTTGTTGAATTTGAGTTCCTTTTAACATTAATACAACTTCTTTTGATTTCTATCTAATATATTAATATCTTAAAGTCTCCCAATACTTATAAATATTTTCTATTTTTTTTCTATAAAATTATAATTACCTAAAACTACACTATTCCTTTATTAATAAGATATTCCAAAATAATATAATGTATTGATAAGAAAAAACAATGCACCCTCCCTTATAAATCTTTATAGCTCTTTGGTATGTGTCTAAATCAACATGCCTAATCATAATTAATTATTTGTTCTTTTAATATCATATAATATTTTTGTTTCAAACATCTTTACATATCTTTAATAGTTGATATTAAATGTCAAGTTGTCAAATAATGCAAGTAGATGCATAAGTTATTTCGGAATATACACAGTAAACAAAAGCCAATTGATACCATTTGTTATGGAAATTATTGTTATAAATGTTTTCAAGGCAAAATAGAAATTTGATTGTTTTAACTAAACACTTTTGAATCTTAACTTTGTGAATTCAACTATAAAAATATCCATACTTAAAAACTTTAACAATTCTATTTGCTTTAATATCTTGAAAAATTATTTTAATATTCTGAAGTTAGAAACCTTAATTCAAAAGTTGAAGAAGATTTGAACTATTATAATGTCACTACAAAATGGAAATTTGGGAATAAATTTTAATAATTAAAAAAATTTAAGATCTTTATGCATGGTGAGAGGGTTTTTTATCTTAGATATACTAACCTATGATATCAATCAACCCTGCATATTACACTTGTTTGAAAATAAAGTGGATAAGGAGGATATCCTCTCAATGTGAAGTTCATGTGAAGTCCATGTTTTCAATCCTTCGGGCTAGTTCTACAACATTGGTTTGATTATTTTGAAGCTTGAGGGAATGAATCATAAGAACCTCTCATAGGCTCACTTTTGAGTTAGGTTTTACATTTATGTGATTCAAACTATTATATTTTTGTAGAGAGTTTAGTAGGGTTATCTTGAGGAACTAACACAACCACATTGATAAATGTGGTTTATATATGTTGCATCAACTTATTTAAATGTATAATGACACAATTTTGTTTAAATTCAAATTTTATTTAACCATTTTCTTTTAGGAAATATTAACACAAAAAAGATAACCATTACCATAAAAAAAGCCAAACCTAAAATATTAAACCTCAACCTATAATATTAAAATATAAAATCTAATTATGTGGATAAGTTCTCCTTATTAGAATTGACAATTTTAATCTTTTTATTAATTAATTTTTTTGATGCCATGGTGTAATTTGGAAGATGCCATTATATTCTCTTCCTCACCACTCTATTAATGAATTATCTTTTTACAAAACCATATTCTCTTCGTGCCTATTCTTGATAACCACTTATATAAGGAAAAATGAATTTAAAAAACAAAATTGTAAAACCATACATTGTAACGTGGATTGAGTCAAATTGAAAACTTTCATGAAGTGAATGGTTCCCTATACTGATAGACATTCTACAGTTTTAACAATGATTCTGCATGTGGAAAAAACTCAAAGAATCATTAAACCTTATTGCCCAGAAATACGAGTTACCTCCAGCCATTGGTGATGTATTGATGCAGGCCACAGTCCACAAGCTTCTCCTTCAGCACTCCAGCTTCTGTCCAAGCAAAAGAACACAAAATTCTGAAGGCACTTCCGAGCTCTGCTATCTCAGCTAGATGGTGTAGAACTGAAGGGGGTTGAGATATGAGCTTGGGGACCAACAGATAAACATATAGCTAAGCTTCCATCAAGCTTCTAAAGGCTATGTGTTAGAAAAACCACAAATCAAGGTAGAGATCAGATCAAAGTAATGGACCACTTTAGTAGCTCCCAATTATAAATTTAGTAATTGCAGTTGATTTTCTTAACTTAAGGAAACTACTGCAGTTGGTTTCCATAAGTTAAGAAAAGCTGCAATTCCATAAATCAAGGTAGCTTTTGTGTAAAATCAATGGAGCTTAACATTCTCCCACTTGGTCCATACTTCCAAACTTAATGTCTCAAAAACCATTGACAATCTTTATTAAGTAATAGATACATGAATCATGGCGATAAGTCCTCTTATGACGAGTATTATCTTCCATGTATTACTATGCATCTATTCTTATTATAATTTATGTGGCAATAATATCTTAATGAATAAACCCTATGTTTATTCTTGGTCCTTCTTAAATGAATTTTCTCAAATCAACTTAAGGTGCACATAAATATGAGAAAAAACATCACAATAATTAAGAATTTCATTAACATTGTCCATACAATGAAAAAACTGCATAATGGAACCAAGTCCCATATTCAATACATGATCCTTGAATTTAAACGGTGGCATGCCCTTAGTCAAAGGATCATTGATCATTAACTCAGTGCTGACGTGCTCAATGACCACTTTATTTTCTTTAACACGTTCCCTTATAGCTAAAAACTTAATGTCGATGTGTTTATTTCGACTCCCACTTTTTTAGCCATAAAACCAGCAGCTGAATTATCACAATATATTCTCAATGGCTTAGAGATAGAATCCATAATTCTAAGCCCAGAAATGAAATTCTTAAGCCATACACCATGTAAAGCAGCCTCAAACAGGATATACATAAGCATGTAGTCTTTGGTCCCTTGAAGTTACCTCATTACTTTCTTTGCAGCTCTCCAGTGGTCTAAACCTGGATCACTCTGACATCGTCCCAACATTCCTACATTAGGCTTCCGACAGCAGAAGCATATGGAATGTTCTTCATTTGTTCCCTTTCAAAGTCGTTCTTCGGGCATTGGTTCAAATTGAACCTATCACCCTTCACAATGGGAGCTACACTTGGTGAACAATCCTTCATCCGAAATCTCTCTAAAATTTTATTAATATAGGTTTCCTGGGACAGACCCAAAATGCCTCGAAATCTGTCTCTATGGATCTTAATGCCAATGACATAAGATGCCTAACATATATCCTTCATATCAAAACTTTTAGAGAGGAATTGTCTCACCTCATGTAGCAAACCCTTATCATTGGTTGCTAGCAAAAAGGTCATCCATATGTAAAACAAGAAAACAAATTTTACTCCCACTAACCTTCAGGTATATACATTGATCCATAATGTTTCCTACAAAACCAAAAGAAGAAATTACATTATGGAATTTCAAATACCATTGGGAGGATGCTTGTTTTAAACCATACAATGACTTCTTGAGCTTGCAAACCAATTGCTCACCATGACTAGAGGGGAATCAATGAAGATGTGTTATTCATGAAGAAGTGTTATCAATCATTAATGAAGAAGTGTTATTAATCATCATCTTTTAGTGCCAGTGTGAACATGCATTGAATCATATGTGACATTGTTTTGCAGTAAAGACAATTAGACAAAATACCATTCCCTACATAATCAGATTTATAGAATAGACTGAAAGAGTTTTTTTTTTTCTAAAAATTTTAAGGAATATCCAAAGGGTACAAGCCTTGAAACTGAGATCAAGTTTCTATGAAAAACTTGGAACATAACAGGTCTTTTCTAACTCCAAAACAAAACCACTACTTAAAGTTAAATAACATGTTCCTATAGCTTCCACATGCGAGCCCATCTTGTTTCCTGATAAGATGCTTTGCTCACTTCCCACTGGCTTCCTTTGGTTTTGCAAACCTTTGCAAGGAATTCGAAATGTGAATTGTTGATCCAGAATCAATCCACCATGTGTTAATATTAACATTAACCATATTAGATTCATAACAGACAAACGAGATTACTTCCTCAAGTTCGGGAATGTTAGAACGAATTTCAGAGAAATTTGCAGGTTGTACTACTGCATCAAAATAAAAATCACATGCTTATGTTGAGGCTTAATAAACTTTCATGTTCTACCAATGTAAAACATGGTAAAAAGAATAGAATCAAATGACATGAAAATTGCCTGTGGGCTAAATTTTCAATTCAAGCAGATTCAATAAAACTTTATGAACTTTCATGTTTTACCAATGTAAAACATGCTAAAAAGAATTGAATCAAATGACATGAAAATTGCCTGTGGGCTAAATTTTCAATTCAAGTAGATTCAATAAAACTTTATGAACTTTCATGTTTTACCAATGTAAAACATGCTAAAAAGAATTGAATCAAATGACATGATAATTGCCTGTGGGCTAAATTTTCAATTCAAGCAGATTCAATAAAACTTTATGAACTTTCATGTTTTACCAATGTAAAACATGCTAAAAAGAATTGAATCAAATGACATGAAAATTGCCTGTGGGCTAAATTTTCAATTCAAGCAGATTCAATGAAACTTTATGATAAAACTTATTAATTCATAACTCCTGTGGGTAGGTTATGAAATTTTATCCTAATTAATCACATAAATATAATAAAAATTCCTGTGGGATAAAATTTATTATATTCAGTGTAATTAATTACAATTTAATGTCTAAATAATCTTTATGTGATCTTGCCAATCAATATATAATTTTATTTAATTAAAGATGCTGTGGCTACTCTCTAATTAATTAAAATTACATGGATCACTAGACATTAATTTTGTTGCATAAACAAAACTTAACCAGAGAGAAAAACTGAAGCAGCGTTGATCTACTTTGCACTTGCATAGCAAATGCAGTTCGAAGGCTTGCTGGCTTGACTTCAGCCTCCGTCCTTAAGTTCAGCGTAAATTTTACAATGAATATGTAATCAATTATAAAATTTACAGAGTGCCATTATTCGATAATGATGGGATCAGGAGACGCGGCTAACGAATTCAAGAACCATCATATAAACATATATTGAATAGCATGGCACACGCTAACACACAAATTGTGCAAGTCTTTAAGGCTGCTAACTGCACCACTAGATGTGTCAGCCAGAAGCCTTGCTACATAAAGACATCCATTTGAAAATATGGCCAAGTTTACTCTTCCATAAAAATAATTATCAAATAATAAAAATGCTGGATTACCTTAAAAAATTAAGGGGCACTGGCTCTTACCACATGATCAAAAAAAACTTTGTTCTTTAAAAAGTGATATAATTAAAAAACTTCATATAACACTTTTAAAGATCTCGTGTTTATTTTTATCAAAAGGAAACCCCTTAGGCTATAA
This sequence comes from Pinus tabuliformis, assembly GCA_031772625.1. Lineage (NCBI taxonomy): Eukaryota > Viridiplantae > Streptophyta > Pinopsida > Pinales > Pinaceae > Pinus > Pinus tabuliformis. The sequence continues at coordinate 1,927,877,557 of CM062816.1, read as the reverse complement.
TCCCAATAAGAGTTGGACGCTTGCTCTTAAAACATGATCAGAACTACTTTGCACATCAAAACTATTTACAATTGAAAAAATCCATTTGAGCTTACCATTAAACAGTTCCAATTATAAATTATAAAACTGCAAATTTGAAATTTTTATTTTATATATATATTATGGCCTTCTGTCTATCAAAAGGAAACTTGCAGTCTACAACAAGTAAAACAAATGAGCACTGCATTGTCATAGACATGACCTAAAATCCATTCATGGGAGTATTGGAAATAAATAACAGCCACGCAGGCCCATCTGCGATCAGATCCAATATACAGCTCGAGGTTGAAAAGCCCTTGCGTTGCATATCTGAGTTCCAATATTGGATATGCCAACCAATTGAAAAACAACCAATCACTATAATTCCTTTCAAAGTTACGGTATTGATTTATTGTTTGCAAACACTAGGTGCCATTACAACAGTATTCTGTCTCAGGGAATATGGACATTAATATAGGTCCATTGAACTCTTAAATTTTATAGTCATTTGTATAAATTTTATAGGCAACATAACAACAGCATTCTGTAAATACCACTAGGTGTATTTACGACAAAATCCGGAGCAGATGAGAAAGTAGCCGAAGATAGGCACCCAGTACAAGGCACAAGAATCACTCAGGTAAATTCCTGCCAGAGCCACTATTACTTTTGCCAGAAGGTAATGTTATCCCTTGCCATGTCAAGGGCCAAGGAAAATCACCTAATTGAACCCTGCTCAGGCAAGAGATTTCAGGATCTTACCTTCACATAGTTCAGGAAGGCGATTAACCCATATAATCTTGACAAATCGACAAGGGTAACTAAAGTAAACGTCGTTGTCACTAGTGTGCCTCTAATAGTTGCTACCTGAATGCTCCTTTTAGCACATAATTTATTACTTTATGCAATATTATGCTCTTCCAGGAGGAAGTCAAAACGGTAGCTCAGCCTGAGATATCACTAACACCCTGAGGAATGAGATCTGAGCAATTAACACCCCTCTTATAGTTCCATCATAGGCAATTTCTTTAGGCAAACCCAACAACTTCGCCCTGATCATAAGTTAAGCAACTACCGGCCAATTCACGATCTCACAAATTCAAGCTACCTGGAAACTCCGTATCAAGCTTCTAAACAAAACCACGCCATCTAGACTATGACCCTCTGGGAATTGAACTCATGACTACGAATTAACCAACTGCAAAATTATATTTTATGACTCTACAGGAATCAAACTAACGACCACCAATTAACGCATTGCAATGGTGGATTTTGACTCTATGGGACTCGACTTCATGACTTCTGGTTAGCCAGTTGCAAAGTCATATTATATGACACTGGGAACTTAAACTCATGACGACTGGTTGACACTGCAAACGCAGATAACATTTTATGGAAATTGAACTCATGGCAAATTGCAAACACATATAACAGGACTCTATGCATTCAACATTATGTATGTGAACCCAAGTTATCTGCACAACAAAGGATTGTTTGCCACCGCTAACTTAACAATATTGTATTATTATCCAACCAACCCATTGGAATAAAACCATTACTGTTCGATGGACATAGTAACCAGTATGGTATACCAACCAAATCCAACATCAAGAACGTTATCTAATAATTTGTGATATGATAGAGGAGATGTTACGAAGATTGGCTCTGGCCGTATGATAGAATGCCTAACTCTAAATTCATGTTCAAATGAGTATTATGCTGTAATATTGCATTTAAAGACCACATCCCTATTCCCGAATAATTGCTTGTCTCATTTACATGCATGCGTGAACAATAATGTGAAAATATTTGAAGGGGTCCGTAGTAAAATGAAAATAAAATGTATGATCCTCGGAGACCACGTAACTATGGACAGGGATGCTGGAAACAATCATTGTTTCGACGCAAATTTCATTTGCCGATTGGCCAACTACACACAGGGTTGCGCAATCTTCAGGATAAATAAAATTTCTAATGCTATTCGAATCACACACCAAGGCAGAGGCAACATGGCTCTGATACCAAATGATAGACATTCTACAGTTTTAACAATGATTCTGCATGTGGAAAAAACTCAAAGAATCATTAAACCTTATTGCCCAGAGATACGAGTTACCTCCAGCCATTGGTGATGTATTGATGCAGGCCACAGTCCACAATCTTCTCCTTCAGCACTCCAGCTTCTGTCCAAGCAAAAGAACACAAAATTCTGAAGGCACTTCCGAGCTCTGCTATCTCAGCTAGATGGTGTAGAACTGAAGGGGGTTGAGATATGAGCTTGGGGACCAACAGATAAACATATAGCTAAGCTTCCATCAAGCTTCTAAAAGCTATGTATTAGAAAAACCACAAATCAAGGTAGAGATCAGATCAAAGTAATGGACCACTTTAGTAGCTACCAATTATAAATTTAGTAATTGCAGTTGATTTTCTTAACTTAAGGAAACTACTGCAGTTGGTTTCCATAAGTTAAGAAAAACTGCAATTCCATAAATCAAGGTAGCTTTTGTGTAAAATCAATGGAGCTTAACATATACTTGTCGTTCTCATAGAATGAAAATTATTAACGAAACCACTTGATATTAAACCATATTAATAAAACCACTCCATGGCCCCTTTTCACCCCATTGTTGGTTTTTATTTTGTAGGTTTTTAGGTTTTCTTTCCTAACGTTTTGTTTCATAATATTTTAAATTCGAAAAATTCCAGAAAAACAACTAAATACAAAATTACACAATCTTGAAATCAATTAGCATATAATTAATTTGAAATTTTTAACGTAAATTCAACATTTTTTCCAAGTAAATACAGTTTATAAAAATAATAGATTTAAAATTTTAATCTCCAAACATTACTCGAGCTATTCTGGGAGACAAACACTTCGACGTGCAGCGTCCATTTCAATTCAATGCTACGTCCACCCATTTTAAGCCATTGCTATGAATTCAATGCTACATCCACCCATTTTAAGCCATTGCTATGAATATTTTCCCAAATGGTCTGACAGGATTTCACTGAGTTGACAAATTAATTAGACACATTGACCTGAGTTGACAAAGTAACTAGACACATTGAGCTGACTAAATAATTTGTATTGTTTTAATTTTTAATTTTTATTTTTAAGTGTAATTCAGTTTATAAAAATATTAGGTTTTAAAATTTAATCTTCTAACTTTACTTAAGTCATTTTGGGAGGCAACTATTTATGTAATAATTATTATTAAATTTCACTTAAAGTTTTAAGTTTTTACATTTTAATTTTAGGTTTTATGTTTTAAATTTTAGTATTATGTTTAATAATAATATTATGTTTTTCAATAAATTTTAATAATAAAAACTAAGAATTTACATTTTAAATTTAGGTTTTATATTTTAAATTTTAGTATTATGTTTAATAGTAATATTATGTTTCTCAATAATTTTTAATAATAAAAACTAAGGATAAGAAAAAAAAAGGATAGAATAAATTAATAAATATAGGCTCACAATAATAAGGTGAAACAAGACAATTAGATTACCTAAGTTAAAAAAACATAGAAAAATAAATAAAGAAAGTAAGAAAGAAAATAATTTATAATAAATTATATGATAATGTGAAATATCCCAATTACTATTATGTATTAGTTTTAGTTGTCAAAAAATTAAACTAGAAATTGTACCAGATGTTGCAAAAGAAATTGTACCAGAGGTAAGTCATAAATTTGAGAAAAATAATGACATATAGAAATCACTGAAAATAATAGTAAACAAAATTCCATTCAAAACTAGAAAGTAAAAAGAAATCATTTATATTGTGCCATATATAAATCACTGAAAAAAATTAAAAAAATTACATTCAAAATTAGAAGATAAAAAAAAAAAAAAAAAACACAAAACAAAACTAAACTAAAAACTTACACTTACACTGTGCCAAATTTATAAATTCTATAACTTTTTCAAGATAAATTTTCTCCCATTTTCAAATATGCTCTTTCAAAATGTAATAACAAATATTTGATAAAAATATGTTTTTTTCCAATATTAAATTATCTCACTTGACAAGGCTGAGTGAAAATCAATTCAATCAAAGGAATACGGTGTAGAATAGTTGGTCCTGGACCTAATTATATAAGTTGAAGTGGTTTTGATCCTTGCATGAGTTTAATATGAGATAGTGAGTATTAAAATGGATTATGCATTTCATAATTCAGAAACCCTTTTCAATTTCAAAATAAATTTTTTATTAATTTAGTGATTTCATTTTTAAAAATAATGTTAAATAATTAAAATTTAATACAAAATAAATATATAGTGAATTTTAAATAATTGAATTTTAATATAAACCAATATATAATGAATAATAGGAAGAGATTTAAAAAACCAAAAAAATTAAATTAATAGATTAAAATTGATTAGGTTAAATGGAAGGAATTTTTACTCATAGTCATGTGTATGTTTTCACATTTACTTAATATATATTAGATTAAGGAGAAGTGAAATATATTCATATTTACATAATATATATATTAATGAGAAGTGATAATTACCTATCAAGATTAATGAAAAGTGGAATCCTCCTGTTTATGTTTCCTTATCAAACCTATCAGCATTCTCAAGTGGCAGGTTTGGTTCTTTTTCCTTCGACACAGATTCGACGCCACTCTCTAGCCCAGGCGTTTCAATTATCATGCGTTTCAAATTATGTTGCATAGCAACATTCAATCCCTATAATTATAGTCTATCTCTGTGCATCAATTTCTTTTCAAATTCACTGCACATGCTCTATATCAAGTTCACTCTATATCATATGGTTGTGTTAGTCTCGTTAAGAGTAGAAACATTGTGGAATGCTCAATGATCGCAAAGTTGTTCCAATCATTGTTTAATGATGGCCATATTACTTTGGTCAAATTATGCTCACTCAATTATGCTTGCAACAGTGTTCATGCTTTGGATTGAAGGAAAGGTAGAGGACTCATTTTAATAAAACGATTTATGTAAGTATTATAATGTTGGCTTAGGCAAACGATTGGTTTTAATAAAATGCCATAGCCTTTCCACGAATTAGAATCTAACATTACCATATGTACTTCGTATAAGAGCTGCCTTTTCCATGCAAGTACACTTATGTTATGTGATGAATGACAGTGATCGTATAAGTTATTTCATGTTTTCCAGCTTAAGAATGTTTTTATGAATTTTCTATTTAAAACATAATGGAAATTAAACTATTCAAAACATTATTGGAAATGATGCATCCCAAGTTTGTGTTTTGTGACAGAAATATGCCTTTTTTTCCAGTTTCTTCCTACAGTATGAATCTTCGTTCACTAGATTTTCATTTACAGTGTACTCTGATCGTGTAACCCATTCATCGGGATCTTATGTGTGGCCTCTTCCTCGATCAGCATTATCAGTTCATCTGGACACAAAGTCTTGATCAGATCCTCAACCAGTATGATTTGATCAATGCGAAAAACATAATTTACAGTTACTAACAGAACATTTATAATTTTGCCTTTGTTTTGCAGGTTCATATTTCTCTTTCAGGGAGTAATAATATGAGAATCTCCTGGATGAAAAGCGATGACATTGTAAGCTCAACATCCAAGCGATGACACTGTAAGATCAATTGTTGAGTATGGAACCTCTTGTAAAGAATACACATCTTCTACAAAAGGGGAAAATACTAATTACCGTTATCTTCTCTACAAATCTGCAAACGTCCACCATGTTGTAATTGGACCGCTTGAAGCTGGTACTGTCTATTATTATCGCTGCGGAGGAAATGACCAGAGTATTCTTGCAAAACACCACCAGCCCAGCTTCTTGTACCGTTTGCAATTGTGTGCAAGTTTCACAAAAATCCAACATGTACTATATCCATTTTAATATGATAAGATTTGTATCTGTATTTTTTTAACCTATCTCTCGTGATGTTCATTTCATATCAAAATATTACAATACAGATGCAAGAAACCTGGCAATCCACGCCCATTCACGTTCCTTTCATATTTGATTATACCAATACAGATGAAAGAAACCCGACATTACAATTCTTACGCCGAAGAACAGGAAAGAGCTCACAATCTTTGGGCGGTGGAACTCACAAGATCCCAGAGCTGAGATCCTGATAAGGCTATTTACTATTTCAATTTTACAATATTTCTAGAGTCTGCAATTTAGTTAAGAATATAATGGAATTAAGAGTATTAATAGATAACCACATTCACAAAAAATCATTTATTTAAATTTACTTGTTTATGTATTATTATAGATCTATGAACTAATTTCATTCAAATGTTTATTTCATAGCTACCAGATCTTGCCAAGTCAGGGCAATGTTAGAAGGGAAAAGGGTAGTCAAATTAGCTTTGCAAATGGACAAATGTGATCGGTCTCCAGGGAATGAAGAGCATGACAGTCCATCAGTAAATGATAATTTCCGTTCAATTTTCTCTTTCCGTTCGTTCTTTTCTCTGCCACCAAAGAGAAGGTATCGATGGTTGGGAACTATGAGGCATGGTCAATAACACTCCCTTTATGTTGGAAATTTATGGTAATTTCAAACATAAAAGAACACAGATTTCTGCGATAGGATCTTTTGCACAGGAAAGTTAAATTGTTTTATGAGAACAGAGATTTTTCACACCCATAAAACCTTTATATTCATTAATAAAAACCATCATACATGGGTTTAGTGCTGTAAAATAAAAAATCTTTCACATTCACCCAAGAAGAATTTCATTATGCCCTTTATATTTCAAAATCTAGAGCACACAAGCCATTACAAAATTTATCACATTGCTGCGTATTTCAAAATGTCTTCATTTGAAAATTAATCCCACTCTGGTTTCGCAACCCTGCTCTAGTTCCGCACTGCTGTGTTCTCCTAGGTTTTCATTTGCTACTGCAAAAAAAAAATCACTTCAACCCGGGCGTGCTTGAATACAATGAAGTCAACACACAACAACAAAAAAAAATTGCATATACATATGCGTTCCCCCTTTTTTTTATTACAAATCTTCGACCTTGCAGTGTTGTGCAAACCTCTGGTTCTTCATTCCTCGTTGCAGCGAACAACTCACCTTCATCCCCGTGTTACAATGACAACAAAAGGTCAACCCTAAAACATAACTATATTGCGTATGTTTCATATGAGTTCACAAAAAAATATAATATTACTTTCCGTATAAAAACCTTAAATTCTTTACCTAAGACTATGACACTCTCCTTAATTGCATTAAATAAAACCGGCGGTAAAAACAAAAAAAAATGTTCTGGCACGTTGGATGAGATCCATGTGCGTTGACCAGATCGGATGCATTTCGCATCCTTCAGCCAAACAAACCAAACGATTTTTGACATCCGGGAGATGGGCAGTTTTGTGTTCGTACAATGGACGCGTGGGTGGAGTGGATTGTGTCAGAGGCCCTCTGACGGAAACCACATTGCGCGAAAGGTGGTGCAATAAAGATCAACGGTTTTCTGAAGTGATTTTGCTAGAGTTAATGACCATAGGTGAAATTAATGTTTCAACACTCCCCTTTAATTTCAACTGTTGGACATTCAGTCATACCCAAACATTTCCTCAAAAATTCGAAGCTTTTCTGATCCAATGGCTTGGTCAAAATGTCTGCGACCTGTTCTTGAGTCCTGCAATGTTCTAAGACAGTTTCTCCATTGCTCACCAATTCCCTAATGTAATGAAATCTTGTGTCAATGTGTTTCGTTCTCTTATGAAACACTAAATTCTTGGATAATGCAATAACTGAGCTATTGTCACAAAAAAATCACCGATGCTTTTGCCTGCTCTTGGCCTAAGCTCCTCAACATTTTTCTCATCCAAACTACTTGACATGGTGCTATTGTAGCTGCCACATATTCAGCCTCTACTGTAGACAATGCCACAATAGGTTGTTTCTTAGAAGCCCATGAAATGGCTCCTGAACTCATGTGAAAAACATAACCAAAAGTGCTTTTCCGATCATCTACACTTCCAGCTCAATCACTATCAGTGTATCCAACTAAATCTGAACATTCTGAGATAGTATATAAAATGCCAAACCTTTTAGTATCTTTAACATACCTCAGAATCCTTTTTGCTGTCTGTTACAAAAAAAAGGTCTTCCTCTTAACAGAGGGATTACAAAACTGCTGTTACAAAAGTCTTCCTCACACAGAGGGATTCACCAGAAATTATGTTGAAGAGCATCTTCCTCTTGACCAGAGGGATTTACCAGTCTATGTTGAAAAGCATCTTCCTCACACACCAGAGATTATGCTGAAGAGCATCTTCCTCTTGACCAGAGGGATTTACCAGTCTATGCTGAAAAGCATCTTCCTCTTGACAGAGGGATTCACCAAAGACAATAGATCTTCCTCTTAACAGAGGGATTCACTGGAGATTATGCTGAAGAGCATCTTCCTCTTTAACAGAGGGATTCACCAAAAGACTGCTTCAAGTGCAGTTCCAAAACAAAATAAACTTCACTGTCTCTTCTGAAAAATACTCTCTCTCTGTCTTCAAAATTAACACTGCTGAAGCACTGCTGTGTCTGCACTGCTGTGCATTTTTCAAAAACAAAATACTCTGTCTCTTCTGGAACAATTACTCTGTCCCAGCTTACAAATTTACACTGTTGTGTGTAAATATTTCTTACATTCACTGCTGTTGCATATATTGCATTTCAGTTCAATGAACAACACACTCACTGCACTTACATTTACTGCTGTAAAGAAAAATTTATTTTACATGTGTTGTTGCCCATTACATTTCGTTTCTTCAACAAAATCTTCATGCTGCTGCATTTTTCATATTTACACTGCTGTGCATTTTTACTACATATTCTCCAACAAAAAAAACAAGACTTACATTACCTTTTTCACTGCTGTGTGAAAAATTTCAAGATTTCACTAATGCGTGCTTCCGTTTTCTACATTACAGGCTCCTCCTTCATTTTACACTGTTGTGTAAATTCTTCATTTCATTTTATTTTTTATTTTACTCACCTTCTGTTGCATTTTGTTTCGCACTGCTGTACGTTTCTTCCCCTTTTTCTTATCGCATTACTGTGCCTTCACTTTCATTACATTACTTTTAACAATAAAGAAAACTTCCCTCACACTTCTGTGTGTAATGCATTACAAAGCAACAACAAAAAAAAATTCATGCAGCTCCTATTTTTACCCTCTTCGCACTTCTGTGCATTTCATTCCCCTTTCTTTATTCGCTGTCGGGTTCTCTCCATTTACATTACCATATTACATGCCGTGTAAAAACAAATAAACTTAAGAACTTTACCAATAACTCTACGGCCATAATAAATTCATTTACTACTTCGGCATGGTGAAGAATTAATTCAGTCAGGTTTACATACAGTTTTACCAGACATACAGAGGTCAAACAAAAATTTCACTCCACGCAATCTCCATGCCCTGCAGACTTTTTTCCTCTGCTTTTATGGCAGATTTAATTTCATATCTCTCCCCTATAAGAAGATCTTCATCAAAGAATGACTGTCAATCTAGTTCAGCAATAATGATCAAGAATTACAGGCTCCCCTTAACTGTATGAATTGTCTTCTTTCAGCAAAGTTTTCTCAAAAGAAGCTTAGATCGACTGGAGAGCTCAAGGGACTTTCGGACTGTATTTCCTTCCTTCTCCATACTTGTGTAACTTTCTTCTTTTGCATGGGTCTACCTTTTGTAAGAGCCCATGTTAAGTTACAATCACGTGCCATATGCCCAATGTTATGACACTTGAAACATTCCACATTGTTCATGAATAAGATTTCATGATTTCTTCCTGTAACGTTGTTTCTTGGAGGTTGTCGGAGACCATAACATCTATCTCTATGAAATGCTCTACAGTATTTTGCCATATGACCAAAGTTTGAACAAGAATAAAAATAACCAAAAAATGAACTTTGGCACCTGGGAGATGGAGGTTTCCCTGATGTACTTCTGAAGCCTTCCCACCTTGAGATCCTTTGATGATAACAATTGCCTCTTGCCTCTTTGACATCATCAACATTTCTTCTTGGAGCTGGTTTTCTACTTGGAGTAGGATTTATTCTATTGTATCCTTGGTCTTTCTCCTTGCCTTTGTTGGAACTAGGGGCATCACAATTTTATTTTGCCTTCTTCACATCTCCTTTGCTTAAAGCATTTTCATTCTTGCTTGAGGGTTCACCTGCATACCCGACTCCTAATTTATCAGATGGAGATCTGTGATAGCTGAGCATGTCATCCAAGGCTTGAGATCTCTTCATGATTTTGTTCATCCCTTCAACCTTTTCCCTGAGGAGGACAATCTCTTCTTCCAATATTTCACACTCATTATTCTTCTTTGCAAGTTGTTCCTCAGTTTCTTCCTTGCTACAAGTAGCTTCAGCTGCTACTATTTTAAGGGAGATGATATCTGACTTCATTTCTTCATTCTTTGCTTCACTACTTTCCATTTTCTTCTCAGCTTCTTATGCCTGTTTCCTGGCTTCTTGTAATTGAGACTTAAGGGAGGAGACCTCTACCTTGTACTGTCTAATTTCTTCTACAAGTTTGTTCACTCTCTTGTGCCTTTGTTCAAGTTGACTTGACAAGGTATATTCCTGCTTCTTTGCTTTATTCAATTGATTTGTCATGGATATGACTTCTTCATGATGCTTCCTTTTTCTTTGATCAAGCTCCTTCTTAAGCTTGGCGAGCTCTTCATCCCTTTCTTGTACTTAAAGCTTGATGAGGTCAACCTTCTCATTTTCAGCTTCTATGATGGGTTCAGAATTTCCTTCTTGACTGATGGTCATGGTCAGTGCTCCATTTGCATGAAGATCTTGAAGTCTGTCCCATATATCCTTTACTGATGAATATTTTCCTAGATGCTTCTTTACAAAATCACACAATCCATCAAAGATTGTCCTTGCGGCTTGTGCATTGTACTCCTTGGATTCTCTATCCATCCTGCTGTCATCAATCACTGATTCCCAAATTTCAATCCCTTGAGACTTTAAGAAAGTCCTCATTTTTATTTTCCATATATCAAAGTTCCCATTGAACCTTGTAGCCTCAAATAGAATGCTTTCAAATAGATTGTATTCTATTTTAGTAATAGAGGGAGACACATCCTTACGAGGATTGGAGACTTTCTTCTTTGACCTTCCATTCTTAACTATGCTTCAAATACCTGACTATGTATTTAAAATGACTGACTGTTTCTTCAACAGCGACACAGAAAATTAATCTGAGAAATACCTTGGATTCTTTTGCCTGAGACTTCGCTCTGTTGGAGAAGTTGTTGCATCAAAAAAAGAACTCTTTCCTTCAGCTTCTTTGTCCCCTTCAAAGAGCCTAGATCTATGTTATAGAAATTTTTGGGCACTACAACCCCAAGCATGAAATGTCCATAAACCAAGGGCTCCTAAGTCCCTAAAAGTGTTGTTCTAACCCCTAAAGGAACAAGGTCAATAGATTACAGCTTCTCCCAGAAGTTCTCCAAGAAAAACTGCACAGAATTGGTCAAAACAGGATCATTTCAGCTGCTCCACTGGCCAAGTGCGTTGCATCTCACCTAAATACACTGTGTGGGTGCGTTGCATTTCAAAAATCCCTTCTATGGGGTGCGATGGACGAGAAATGACAAATGGCAGTGTCATTCCACGAGGTGGAGAGGAAATGGAAGCTTCCAGAATCTTCTCCTGTGACACTTGCCTCTCTGAATTCGACCAAGGATGAGTAAGAGATCATCAATCTCCAAGTGGAAGCAAAAACTATCAGAGGGAAGACACTAATCAAATCATAAGCTAACTGATCTCCATTACAAATATCTATATATGGATCCCTCATCCCAGAGATCCAGGGGCTGGAATTTTGCATATTGTAAGGAATTGCTGTTGGTTTCTTGAGACAAAAATCAGATTGTTGGGTGATCTAAGCTTTGTTTGAGGTGAAGAGGGGCTTCCTTGCTGGGAGGTTGATGCTGGGACAGAACAACTGGTTGTAACTCCTCTTGGCTCTTTCTTATTTATCAATAAAAGCTATTTAAGTTTTCCTCCATGCTCTTGTGTCATTGATGTTTGCTACATTCGTATGGTCAATTTACATCTATCCTAGATTGTTTATGATTATAGATCCATGTCTTTGCATAGTGCTATGCCACTGTGATCTTACAGGTACTTGGTGAAGCTGGGCGTGCAAGGGAGCAGATAGCTAAAGACTATCAAAGAAGAGAGGAATCAAATCAAGAGATTAGCGCAAGACAGAGGTTGGTCTTTCTGTTCCTCTCTATCTATAATTCATAAAGGAAAAATGAAAGTAGGTTTTCTCTGTTTGTTTCTAAGGTAGCTGTCACACCTTAGTGGGATAGAGCAGTTCTATATAGACACTTTTCTCTGTAACAAAATGGCGACTCCGCTGGGGAGGAATTAGTTTGTTTGTTTATCATTCTTTGTTGTCTGTTTCATAAACTTACAGGTAGCATTCGAACTGCATTTTCCATAACAAATGCAAAGTAGATAAATGCTACTTCAATCCATTTACTGGATTTGTTTATGATTTAAACAACTGATTCACAAACTATCTAATTGCCCTTGTGATAGCTCTTAGATCCTCCTTAGATCTACCCCTGATTGTTGCATTACTGATTTCTTTTTGATCGGCCAAAACCCAAGAACTGAACTGCAAACTGTGACCCGGAACCCAAACAGAGTCTCGTTTCTGGCCCAGTGCAGGTACTGTTCAGAGAATCTGAACTTCAGCGCACTTCCCGAGTGGACAAGGTTCGCTACATTTCAAATTCTCTGTGTTACAGGTGCGCTGATCAGACTAGACTCTGTGCAGTTTTGATTTCTGTGATTCATTCTTTCCAGTTCTATTCTTGAATTTTGCTGCCTATGATCAGTAGATGTCTATTTGAAACCCCTTTTCCTTGCTATTATTCTGCCTCCTTTGTACAAAATAACTGTAGATATTTTTGTGTGTTTGTTGAGTCATTTTCAGTTCTCCTTTGCAAAAGTAGCATAATCGTACTGTCGTCCTTTGATTTGAAATTGTCGCAAGTGTCGATTTCAAGCGTAGGAAAGAGTTTGATTGCTGTTGATGGTCGATTATCCTGTTACTGTTGTTTTTGGTCTGAATTTGTAATTTTCTAGTGTCAAGAACAAGTGTTCATTTTAAAATCGTAAGGTGTTGTGATCATCTCCATTTTTGATTTCGAAAAAAAAAACTTGTTAATATTTGTCACTTGAAAAGAAATTCAGATTTGTGCATCAACTTTCTTTTTAGCATTCATATACTAAGAAAGTCGAAAAAAAATACATGCATGTGCATTTGCATATAGACAGTCTGATTGGCTTCATTTAGGAAAGTGCATTTAGAGTGTGCTCTTTGCTCTTTGTGAAAAGATTTTGTCTTTCCTTTCCTTAGTAGCTAGGATTTTCGTTGCACAAAGAAGATAAAAAGTTTGTTTATCATCTTAGATTGCATTTTAGGAATTACATCTACATCTCGCGGTTAACCTAAAAGGAAAACTTCATAAATAAGATCAACTTAAAATAAATTCAATGAATCTAATAACTCTTTGGAACTTAACGCACAACATTTAGAAGTCTAGGCTAGAGACGTATTCTGGCGTCGTAAAGCCTGGTAACTGTTGTTCTCACTGATGGTTGGGTGATTCCTCCACTTTTAGACGATAAGTGCCAGTACAGACTTGTGCTTCCACGTACCATCGAGTATATTTTGGGAGACCCCAATAGGCTTAATCCTTTATCCATAGGAAGTTGTGTCTGTCGCCCTATCGATCGCAATGCACTGAACACAGCATTCGGGAAGATTGACTGCCGTACCGTAAAAAGTATTCTGCATTTTTGCGATTGGTTTGGTAATCCCTCTACCTATATTTTCAGAGCAGTCCCTTTCGTTCCTTTTCAGACTCTTTAACAGAAAAGGTCCATCTGAGCACTTGTCACTTCAGGCTCATTAAAAATCGAAGGAGACTAGAGTCATCTTTTGTTTTTTCTCGAATCTTAAAAATTGAAAAAACAAGTTGTGTCAAAGCGTCTAAAATTTATTGTAAATGGAATACTCATTACCCTTTCCTACGTTGATCTTGGGTTGAGAAAATGGAATCCACCAACCAAGGAATTCCCCTTGGAGGAAATCCTAGTCCCTTCTCCTCTTGGGGAGATGTTGGTGCACCCCATATAGCAACATTGTTGGTTCCGGGACTAACAATCGGCTTGCCTGTATGGCTCTTCTCAACCTTTGTCGTTCAGAACAACGCAATTCCTGAACAATCAAACCAGCAACTAGACAAGTCCAGAGTTACCCACCAACCTTCTACTTCCTTTAATTCTTCCTCTCCTCCTTCCTCTTCGCTTGATGGGGCTGGTAAAGCCAAAAGTAAAGTACCTGAGAAGAAGAAGGAAAAGAAGAAGAAAGAGAAGAAGAAGAAAGAGAAGAAGAAGAAAGAGAAGAAGAAGAAGGAGCTAAAAGCGAATGGGGGCAAACGAGTGTTGTCTAGAGAAAATCCACACACTGCACCGACCAGGCCTAAATCGCCATGTGTCATTTGCAAAGGAGACCACTATCATAGAGATTTTCCTTGTATCCCTTGGATCTTAAGGGACTGGTCTCCTCGTTTGCACAACCCGGTGTCGTCAACCTCTAATGATCATGTTGAAAACACACCGTCAACTAGTGAAAGTGAAGCCCAAGGACAAAAAGGAAAATATAGATTTCCTTATAAACTGTGTGAAGGTGATCATGCCGTCCACCGTTGTCCCTTCTTAGATGAGGTTAAAAGAGTTTTGGACGATCGTCCGGTTTCGCCGTTACGACTTCCTCCTGGATATAAAAAACTCTTGCCGAGTCTATCACTAGTTGAAAATCCAGCTGGCCCGCTCAAGTGGTCGGCTGAAGCATCTATCATTGAAGACAAACCATCTGAACCCATACCAGACAAAAGTCAAAAGGTCGAGGTGGCAGTTGACCCGGTCTTGCCTTCAGAGGTTCCATCTTCAGATGATACCATCACCGAAGAGAACAAGGATGACACCATCCAAATTCTTTTCATAAGCACAGACTCCAACGAACATGGGGGAAATTTACCCGTTCCTTTACCGTAGGAAGGAAGTTCGTCAGAATCATACCCGGCCGTCTTTTCGGTCCCACCTCCAAGCAACTTAGTTGTCTCCTTGGACTGGAATCAACTAGGCAGACCCCGTTTACTAGCTAGCATACCATTCCGAATCATTATTCAAATATATAGAATGGTTATGGCCGGTACCATCATAGATGAAGGGGCTTTTGTGAGTATCCTTTCCTCAACTGCTTGGAAAGCACTTGGTTCGCCATCGTTTTTGCCTGAGATGAGATATCCAACAGGCTTTGATAAAGGAACCAGTCGACCGTTAGGGATCCTTCCCAATGTGCCCATAACATTGAGGGGGAAAACTGTTCACATGAACGTAATGGTAGTTCAAGGATCCCTAGATTATAATCTACTCCTTGGACGAGACTATATTTATTGCATGGGAGCAACTGTCTCCTCACTCTTTAGAGTAATGTGTTTTCCGCACGAAGCAAGAGTGGTCAAGCTCGTAGACCAGCTTTCATTCTCTGGTTCACGCATAGCAAATAGTCATATACCATCCCTGAATGGTCTTTTCACGCAAGAAATGTTTCAATCCCCAGTCCGCCCACCCGATGAGCACGAGTGATTCGGGGGACATGACTGAAACCGAGGGGGCATGCACCCTGGTCTGCTTCGGCAGGAAAACTTCAGGTATAGGGTAGGTTTCTGCGAGAGAATATGACTAGCCTGTACTCCCGTCCGTGATTAGAAGAGGGGGTTATTCTAGAACAAGATTCTCTTGTCAAAGTTACGTGAGTGGAGTAGCCTCCTTCACTCACTTTTGTCTATTTCGATAAACATCGCCAAAGAAGTGTTTTGTTTGTGCTGTGAATAAAACAATCTTTGGGTAACCTGTAAGAGGTAGGCCTCTCCCGGTAAAACAAATGTTTTAACGGAAGAAAGAAGGGGTAACCTTGAAACTCTGTTTTATGCTTGGGGGCATGCAAACCTTTTGGAGTGCAAGCAAAGAGCGATCATTTATCTGTTTTTTGGATTGGTCGTTTCCTAACTTGCATAAAGAAAGGATGTGGGGCAAAACTCTAAAAGTTGTCATTTTTATATGAGACATTCTTATCACACGACTTAATCGAGCAGTTTTAGCACATAGTTCAAGCTCATTAAAAAATAAACATAAGACATGAGCAAATTTTTCCCCCCGTGTTTAAGCTCATTAAAAAATGAACTATTCATCAGTAAATAACCATCGTGAATGTAGTACTTCAGCCATTAAAACCTTGGTCGTGTTTGCACCATCACCTCCACTTTTGCATTAGCCGATCATTCACCTCCATTTGATTGTTTACCCATTTTGAGGAACAACTGCGAAGAGTGATTTCACTAGCCATCCTTGTAACACTGCCGTGATTGGAAGATTCCAAACCTTACTTGGAATCAGTTACTATCCATTTTATCACTCGTTCCTCAAAAGACGAGTCTCCTTTAGGCTCTTTTCAACTAAATCGTAAAATATGAAAAGATTGCCGAGCCATTGGCCTCTCCAGCTCGTTAAAGGGACCGGAAGTGCTATCTCTCCTCTAAATTTTAATCTTTTTGGTCCTGAGAGATTATTACACAAAAAGATCGAGCGCTTGCTTTGTTCGGCTCGTTAAAAGTATCGAAGATTCATCCCTTCTGTATTGTTTTATACTTTTTCAGACTTAAGGGATTATATGACGAAAAAGGAATTTTGGAGTTACCTTTACGTTCCTTTTCAGACTCTCTAAAATTGAAAAGGACCGAGTTATCTTTGTCATTAAACTCGTTAAAAGTTTAATAGCGACAAACTTGTCTGTAGAAGAGAACGAGTTTCACTATCGCTAGGCTCGTTAAAACATAGCGATGGGTTTGCCCAAAAGGAAAATTATAGAACAAGCATATGTTATCCTCCTCAAGATTGAAAAAAATAAAGAGGTACTGGTCAGCAATGACTGGGGAAAATTGGGAAGAAAACTTGAAGAAACTTTGTTGGTAGCAAGTCGCTCTTGAACATGACACTTCCACTCCACGTCCGAGTCGGGTTGGGTTGTTTCATTCACCGGTCACATCACCATGGTCCCATCATACCATCCACATTTGGGGCTAATGCTACCAATCGATCACATCAGTGTCGCCGATATGTTCAAGAGAAGTCATTCAGGGAATTCACCTGTGTCTCACCCATTATCATACATTTATACTCCATTCTTTTATGACCGCCACCCTGAACCTTATATCACCAGATCGTTTTCACCTCCATTAGAATCATTTGCTTCGTTCTGTGTCATTGATGTGGGATTCATTAAGGCCCTCCTGTGACGGATTGCTTCTTGTCGAGATCAGCTCATTATCGAAGAAGTTGATCTAGGAACACCCCATTCAGTACTTTGAAGCTTGCATGCCTCAATGGCAAGTTTCTCACTTCTGGTGACAGGTTTACATCAATGGCCTTCGACCGAAAGATTTTCTGTGGTGTTCGACGCCAAGTCCTTTATTCACACCACGTGAATTGTACTGTAGTACCTTGAGGGTGATTATCATTATCGGTGATTCCTCTCGCACCTGTTAATAGCTTACATCATTGGCTGGTAATCAGGCGATGTCTTTCCATGTTCGACTCCAGAACAGCTTTCACATGGATCGACTTGTACTTCAAGTGAAGATCGAACGAGATTGAAGACCCCGGATCTAGTTTCATCCATCCGGGCTGCAATATATATTCAGGGAAATAAAGACATCAAATGTACATCATTGCTGCAAAGATAATCATCCAATCAAAAGGATGATGGCTCTATCAGAATCATCAGTCTACACTCAGACGATTTTCTGTCCTATGTACATGAAAATGAATTTATAGAGCTGAGCATGGGAATGCCCACCTCAGCTAGATTATGAAAATATTATGAAGATAATGTATTGTATTGTATCTTATTACAAGTCTCCTCCCAGCTTGAAAGAACTTTGGATCCTCATAATAAAGCATTTCACCCGACATCAAAAGATTAATGACGTCATGCTTTAGGGGGCAACTGTTATAGACATTTTTGGGCACTACAACCCCAAACATGAAATTTCCATAAACCAAGGGCTCCTAAGTCCCTAAAAGTGTTGTTCTAACCCCTAAAGGAACAAGTTCAACAGATTACAGCTTCTCCCAGAAATTCTCCATGAAAAACTGCTAAGAATTGGTCAAAACAGGATCATTTCAGTTGCTCCACTGGCCAAGTGCGTTGCATCTCACCTAAATACACTGTGTGGGTGCGTTGCATTTTAAAAATCCCTTCTATGGGGTGCGATGGACGAGAAATGACAAATGGCAGTGTCATTCTGCGAGGTGGAGAGGCAATGGAAGCTTCCAGAATCTTCTCCTGTGACACTTGCCTCTCTGAATTCGACCAAGGATGAGTAAGAGATCATCAATCTCCAAGTGGAAGCAAGAACTATCAGAGGGAAGACACTAGTCAAATCATAAACTAACTCATCTCCATTACAGATATCTATATATGGATCCCTCATCCCAGAGATCCAGGGGCTGGAATTTTGCATATTGTAAGGAATTGTTGTAGGTTTCTTGAGACAAACATTAGATTGTTGTGTGATCTAAGCTTTGTTTGAGGTGAAGAGGGGCTTCCCTGCTGGGAGGTTGATGCTGGGTCGGAAAAAATGGTTGTAACTACTCTTGGCTCTTTCTTATTTATCAATAAAAGCTATTCAAGTTTTCCTCCATGCTCTTGTGTCATTGATGTTTGCTACATTTGTATGGTCAATTTACATCTGATCCTAGATTTTTTATGATTATAGATCCATGTCTTTGTATAGTGCTATGCTACTGTGATCTTACAGGTACTTGGTGAAGCTGGGCGTGCAAGGAGCAGGTAGCTAAAGACTATCAAAGAAGAGAGGAATCAAATCAGGAGATTAGCGCAAGACAGAGGTTGGTCTTTCTGTTCCTCTCTATCTATAATTCATAAGGGAAAAACGAAAGTAGGTTTTCTCTGTTTGTTTCTAAGGTAGCTGTCACACCTTAGTGGGATAGAGTAGTTCTATATAGACACTTTTCCCTGTAACAATATACTCTGATACCATGTTGGAAATTTCTGGTAATTTCAAACATAAAAGAACAGAGAAAATGCTCTGTTTCTGCCACAGGATCTTTTGCACAGGGAAGTTAAATTGTTTTCTGAGAACAGAGATTTTTCACACCCATAAAACCTTTATATTCATTAATAAAAACCTTGATACATATTTCTTCCTCTTTCTCAGAGGGATTCACCAAAACTTTTACCAAAAACTAAATACTCTGCCTCTTTTACAAATGATTTTTACACTGCTGTGTAAAATCTTCATTCACTGCTATGTAAAAAGTTTTTACATTTACTGTTGTAAAATAAAATTTTCTTACATGGGTTTACTGCTGTAAAATAAAAAAATCTTTCACATTCACCCAAGAAGAATTTCATTATGCGTTCCCTGTATATTTCAAAATCTCTAGCACACAAGCCATTACAAAATTAATCACACTGCTACGTATTTCAAAATGTCTTCATTTGAAAATTATTCTCACTCTAGTTTCACAACCCTGCTCTGGTTCCGCACTGCTGTTCTCTCCTAGGTTTTCATTTGCTGCAAAAAAAAAACTTCACTTCAACCTGCGTGTGCTTGAATACAATGAAGTCAACACACAACAAAAAAAGAAATTGCATATACATATGCATTCCCCCTTTTTTTTATTACAAATATTCAACCTTGAACTGCTGTGCAAACCTCTGGTTCTTCATTCCTCACTGCAGCGAACAACTCACCTTCATCCCCGTGTTACAATGACAACAAAAGGTCAACGCTAAAACATAACTATATTGTGTATGCTTCATATGAGTTCACAAAAAAAATATAATATTACTTGCCGTATAAAAACCTTAAATTCTTTACCTAAGACTATGACACTCTCATTAATTGCATTAAATAAAACCGGCGGTAAAAACAAAAAAAAATGTTCTGGCAGGTTGGATGAGATCCATGTGTGTTGACCAGATCGGACGCATTTCGCATCCTTCAGCCACACAAACCAAACGATTTTTAACGTCCAAGAGATGGGCAGTTTTGTGTTCGTACAGTGGATGCATGGCTGGAACGGATTGTGTCAGAGACCCTCTGACAGAAACCACATTGCGTGAAATGTGGTGCGATAAAGATCAGCGGTTTTCTGAAGTGGTTTTGCTGGAGTTAATGACTGTAGGTGAAATTAATGTTTCAACACTTTCATAATAGCTAAAATCTATAACTGGATTTAATCTCAAATCACCTTTCATGAATACTTGGGGGTGCAAGCGAACATGATGGTATACCTGGCTACGAAATACGACATGAAGAAAGTGGCAGCTACCAATATGGTGAATTCCTAGTCTAGAATGATGGGACTTGCAACCCTTCCAAACACATTTTTGGTCGACTCCTACATCTTCCCATTTGGAATGACTCTCATTGTCTTCTTGCAATGCCACGGATGGCAGTGCAATGGATAATAAGTTGAACAAATGCGAGGAAGAGGCTCGCCTCTGCGCAAGAGCCTTTGTGCAGTGGTGGCCTATCAATGCACCAAATTATCACTGACAATGCCGGTGGTCTATCAATGTACCAAATTATAAGGAACAATACTCATCTTTAATCAGATGTTAGATATTGTTTTAATACTCTAACACTAAAATTAACGTCCCACAACTGCACTGCACAGGTGGCATGGGAAGGAATTCTTATCAGAGGAAACCTTTTAATTAATTAAAAGATTACAAAGAAAAAATAAAACAGTTGTTAATTAATAGAAAATAAAATAGTTATAATTCGGTGAATAGTTGGATGTATACAAGAAGCGCCTTTCCACCTCAGTCACCAGTGAGTGCCCCTGCAGCTACACATCCTCGTTCACCAGCCATTGTTGAATGTCTCCTCCTTCACTAGCCACGACTTTCCCTGTATCTGAATAAGAAGCCCATTTGTGCATGGATAAAGTGGGGTGTTGAATTTGTATCATTCTTTTATGTTGATTATTTACAGCTTTCTCAAGTTGTCATGATGCTCATATCTACAACCTTCACCATTTTCAACTACATAGATGGCATCTTTCTCAATTTGTCACGATGTTGATATCTAAGGAATTCAATATTTGAAACTACATGGATGGCTTTAGACCAGTGGATTACACTAGAAGCCCATGCTCCATATTCTTTCAACAACGATTATCAAAAGAACAGTCACAAGACTATAACCTGCGACTTCTAGGTCGCTTCTTATGTCATTACCTAGTCTCCAAGTAAGTTCTTATGTTCTCCAAGCATTAGATTAATTTAGTGTACATATTCCCTACCATTATTATTAAATGTATTCGGAGGATTAATTTTCTATTGTGTTTTTTTATTTTGTTGCTGCAGAGTATGGCGATTGGCGAACTCACAACAGGTAATTAGTTTATGGTAGAGAAGATGAGTAGTATCTAGTATTATTATAAAGTGGAATCATCTCTTGTGAACTTTATTGAGTGCTTGTATAAGGTCATTCTAATTATGAAATCAATATTCTGGCCCATTGTAGAAATTGCCATACTTGCAACAGGTTATTAGTTTATGGTAGAGAAGATCAGTAGTATCTAGTATTATTATAAAGTGGAATCATCTCTTGTGAACTTTATCGAGTGCTTGTATGAGGTCATTCTAATTATGAATTCAATATTCTGGCCTATTGTAGAAATAAATCGTACTTCTTCCTTCCCCTCTAAACCATGCTCACGCCTACATGCACTCAAGGTTGTTAGAAAAAAATTTACTGGGCAGAGGAGAGGAGTCTCACTCCAACTGGAGTGGATATCGCAACCACACAGGGACTTAATTAAAACATAAATTTTATGCACAACAAAACAAAGTAAAACAAAGGAGGTTGTCGTAAATCTACTTGTGAAGGATTAACGTCATAGCGCAACAAGCCACGCTTTCTATTATATGTCAAAACATAAGGAAATACATTCACTATAAATGGAGGTTGTAGTTCCAAGTGAAAGACACAACAAACTCACTGCGATTTACGCATCAAAGGGGTTGTGGAGTAAACCTCTGTAAAACTCGATAAAACTGGGTTTCACATGGCCACCAATATTTCCTCCACGATTTTCTCCTCTAACTTGCCCAACCATTACAAATGACTTTTACATCCATATTTATATCAACCATTAAAAATGACTTTTACATCCATATTTATCTCAACATACAAATTTAACATTAATACATGACAGAGAAAATAATTAATACGCAACATGGGAGAATTTACATAGGAAATGGTTTTCTAAACTTGCAAGTGCTTTGGAGTGTGGGAAATAGTGATGGAGTGAATGCTTGCCCATTCTTATTTACTAACTTCATTAAATGCCTTAACTTCTGTGATGTGTTGCGGAATGGTACCTTCTCTACTTTTTCTCTAACTTATGTCCTTTCGCCTGCAAACAAAATCACAATTGTGTAGTAGGTGACTGGGAAAGCATGGTGTTTGTTAGTTTGTTTAAGACAGTGGTTGGGATTATTATTTCCAACACTCCCTCTTAATTACAACTGCTGTCATTGAAAATTCCCAAACAATCTCTGAGATAAACAAAACTTTCACGTGCCAATGGCTTTGTGAAAATATCAGCAAACTGTTCCTGTGACCTAAAGTGCTACAACAAAATTTCATCATTTTTAATCAACTCTCTCATAAAATGATATTTAGCATCAATATGTTTGGTCCTCTTGTGAAAAATTAAATTCTTTGATAATGCAACTACACAGGTGTTGTCCAAAAAATAGTTGTCGTTCCCTCTTGAAGGTGATGAAGATCCCTCAACATCCTTCTCATCGAAACTTCGTGACATGTTGTTGCTGTTGCGGCGACATATTCAGATTTTGTTGTTAACAGTGACATTATTGGCTGCTTCTTGGAGGCCCATGAAATGGCTCTAGAACCCAAATGAAAAACATATCATGACGTGCTCTTTCTGTCATCAACACTTCCTACCCAATCACTATCAGTGTAACCAACCAACCCGAAGTTATCTGTTGCAGTGTACAAAACGCCATATTGTTTTGTCCCATTGACATACCTTAGAATTCTTTTCGCTGCTTGCCAATGTGTGTCTTTGGGTGTCTCCATGAACCTCGACACCAAACTCACTGCATATATTATATCCGACCTTGTGGCAGTCAAATACATCAAGCTGCCTATCATACTTCTGTATAATGTCGGATTGACATTGTTTCTGCGAACTTCTTTGCTCAACTTCAACGCCATGAGAGTTGGAGTTGGTGTGGGCTTGCTGTTCTGCATTGTAAACCTCTCCAAAATGTCTCCTACATACTTTTCTTGAGAAATAAAAATGTCATTTTCTGTTTGTTTCACTTCTATGCCCAAAAAATTTCTTAACAACCCAGGCCAGTCATTTCAAATTCATTCTTCATGACTTGTTTGAAATCAGTGATGAAGAAATCATCACCGCCTATAAAAATAAATCATCTACATATAAGACGACAATAAGAATCTTACCCATCACTCTCTTTGATGTAGAGAGTAGGCTCATTGTGGCATTTGTTGAAACCATTGTCCAATAAGTAAGCATCTATCCTACTGTACCATGCACGTGGTGCTTGCTTCGACCCATAAAGAGCTTTCCTCAACTAATACACTTTGTCTTCTTGGCCTTCTACCTCATAACCAGGTGGTTGCACAACATACACTTCCTCTTTTAGCACTCCATTCAAGAACGCTGACTTTACGTCCATTTGATACACTTTCTATTTATATTGCATGACAATCACCACAACTGTATGCACCATCTCCATCCTCATGACTAGCACGAATGTCTCCGCAAAATCTCTTCCATGCTGCTGCTTGTATCCTTTGACAGCTAGCCTTGCTTTTATATTTCAATCTTACCGTCGACATTTCTCTTGGTGTTATAGACCCACTTCACTCCAATGACTTGTTTTCCTTGCGGCAAGTCCACTAACTCCCATGTGTAATTCTTTTCTATTTCTTTGATTTCTTCCTCGATTGTCACAACCCATTTTTCTTCTTTGACTGCATCTTCAAAATGGATTGGGTCATCTACATGACAAAACAAAGAAAATAATGAATTCGCACCAGCACTGTTATCAACCTCATCTTGCTCATAAGTCTCAATAAAGCTCTGAATTTTGGTCTTCTTGTGCTTGCTGACGATGGGATTGACATGTCACTTGGTGCTGCACTTTGCGGCGTGCTTGGAGAAAACTGCGCGAAGTTGTCCTATTATCTGTTGATGGTGTTATTTGTTGCGTGCTTTGTTGTGCTTGAATAGGACTAAATGGAGTCACTATTGACAAATTACTTGCTGATGTTAATTCCTCTTTGTCCTCATGTGGTATACATGCTTTCACATTGACTCTCTTCTCTAAACATCCATCCCATGCTTCCTCTTCTATGAATTGCACATCTCTATTGATTATGACTTTCTTGATTGATGGATTGTAAAGCTTGTATGTCTTGGATTCATCATTCGATCCAACAAATATACATTTCTCCCCCTTGCTATCCAACTTCTTCCTCAGCTCATCCAGGATGTGTGCATATGCCAACCATCCAAAAAACTCTCATGTAAGTGACACCATGCTTTCTTCCACTTCATGCCTCTTCAGGAACTATATTATGGACACTCTTGGTTGGACATATATTCAAGATATATGTTGCACAAGCGACAACTTTAGCCCAATAATCATTTGGAAAATGCTTTTCCTTCAACATACTCCTTTCCATTTCCATAATGGTCTTATTCTTCCTTTCCACCACACCATTTTGTTGAGGCGTATATCTTGTTGTAAATTGCTTGTGAATTCCATGCTCCCTACAAAAACGAAGGAAATCAATTGAGATGTATTCTTCACCTTTGTTAGTATTGAGGACTTTTATGTAGTGTCTGTTTTCTTCTCAACAAGAGCTTTGTACTGGTGAAATCACTCAAACACTTCACTTTTTTGTTCTAGGAGATAGACCCATGTCTTCCTTGTGTAGTCATCTATGAAGGTCAATACATAGTGGCTACCATGAATTGATTGTGTCTACATTGGACCACATAAATCTGAGTGGACAATCTCTAAAGGTGCCTTTGCCCTTACTAACTTTCCTGTTGGAAATGTCTCGCTATGTTGCTTTCCTAAGATACATCCTTCACATAGGCTATCTAGTTTTCTATGAGTGGAAAACCCTTCACCATGCCTTTCCTATGCAACAAATTCAAACATCCAAAGTTGAGATGTCCAAATCTCAAATGCCATAACCAGTTTTCATCTTTGGCCTCTGATTGATAGTTCACTTGTGTGACAACTTCCTCTTTTCTTCCATCCTCTTGTGAGTTCATTGATAGTTGTGCTTGTGCACCTTCTACCTTCAACTCTGATCTTATCTTTATGGGAAACATTCTATTGTCTATCATCTGAACCTTTGCAATCCGTTGTCTCCTTGGAGGCCTATCCAAAATTGTGCATACAACATCCTTGAAAAAGACATTTTAGCCCTTTTGCATGAGTTGTTCAATGCTTATGATGTTATGCTTCAGAACAGGGACAGAGTAAACATCTGAGATGTACTTCTTCTCCCCCTTCTTTGTTAGGATATTAACTCTTCCTTTTTCCATGAAAGAGGCTTTGCTATCAGTCCCTAATGTCACTTCAGATTGCACACTTTCATCTAGATTGGAAAACAATTCTATGTTCCTTGACATGTGGTCGCTACTCCCTGAATCTAGATACCATATATCACTTTGTTTTTCTTGTGCTATATTACAAGATAAAAACATGCTATGATGATTCTGATTTTCTTTTGTGAAATTTACACTTGGTTTGTTACTAATGTCATATTGCTTCTCTCTACATTCATTTGCATAATGACCATATTTCTTACAGTAATGACATTGGACTTGAAATTTATCATACCTCTGACCTTATGCTTGATTTTGGCTTGGGCATTGACTTGAATTTTGATTGCTGCCTCTTCCACTTGAGCTTGAAGGGCTGCTTATTCCACCTCTGCGTGGGCTTCTTTCTCTTCCTCTAGCATAAGATCTTCCTCTGCCTCGACCTTGACCAAATAAAACTTGTGTTTTGAAGACATGCTCCAATGAGGAGCTTGTTGCTCTATTCAGTCTATGTTCTTGAGCAATCAGTGATGCATGAAGCTCATTCACTAAGAACTATGAGAGATCCGTTGTATCTTCTAAGGCCACAACAGTGGCATCAAACCTTTCTAGCAAACTTCTCAAAACTTTCTCAACTATTCTCCTTTCTTCAAGTGTCTCACCATGAGACCTAATTTGAGTAACCAACCCAATTACATGTGTAAAAAACGAGTCTACATTCTCAAACTCTTTCATACAAAGTGTTTTAAAGTCTCTTCTCAAAATTTGCAGTTTCGTTGTTTTGACTTTTGCCATGCCTTGGTAGGCTATCTGGAGGTGTCCCATGCTTGCTTGGACTTCGTTGCTGCTGCAACCCTTGGGAAAATACTTTCATTAACTGCTTTAAAAATATAGAACAGGGATTTTGAATCCTTCTTCCTGTTGTCCCTTAACAAATCTCTTTCTACTTGAGACAAGGCATTGTATGCTGCTACATGTGCTGGTTCTTGGAAACCATTCTCCACCAAATCCCAAATTTCTTGAGTAGAAAATAGGGTCTTCATTGTAATAGCCCAATAGTCATAATTTTTTTCATTAAACTGAGGTATCTAAGGATTAGTCAAGCTCGTGCTTGATGTTGCCATTTCTGAGTGTCAAAAAACACTTTCTACCTTCTGGTAAATATGCTAAAAAAATCCCTCAAAACAATTTTAACTTCTCCGATACCAAGTTAGAAAAAAATTTACAGGGCAGAGGAGAGGAGCCTCACTCAAAAATTCGGTTGCGGAAAAGTCAATTCGCTCAAAAATAGGTTGTGGAGTGGATATCGCAACCACACAAGGACTTAAATAAAACATAAATTTTACGCACAACAAAATAGAGTAAAACAAAGGAGGTTGTCATAAATATACTTGTGAAGGATTAATGCCGTAGCACAACAAGCCATACTTACGTGATAAATGAAGGTTGTAGCTCTAAGTGAAAAACACAACAAACTTACTGCGATTTAAGCATCACTGGGGTTGCAGAGTAAACTTCTGTAAAACTCCGTAAAACTAGTTTTCATGTGCCCACCAATATTTCCTCCACAATTTTCTCCTCACTACCTCAGACACTCTCGCTCTCTAACTTTCCCAACCATTACAAATGAATTTTACATCCATATTTATCTCAACATACAAATTTAACATTAGTTCAGGACAGAGAAAATAATTAATACGCAACATGGGCGGATATACATAGTAAATGGTTTTCTGAACTTGCAGGTGTTGTGGGGTGTGGACAAGAGTCATAGAGTGAATACTTGCCCATACTTATTTACTAAACTTCATTAAATGCCTTAACTTTTCTGATGTGTTGTGGAATGGTACCTAATGTACTTCTTCTCTCACTTTTGTCCTTTCGCGTGCAAACAAAATCATAACCGTGTAGTAGTTGACTGGGCAAATATGGTTTTTGTCAGTTTGTTTAAGGTGGTGGTTGGGATTATTATTTCCAACAGAGGTGAATATTATAGTGTGGAAATGATGGACCAGGGGTGAGTGACAAAAGAGGTGATATGGGGCCTGGTTCTCTTATTTAAAATATAGTGGATAGTGCAAAGTGATAAAGGTTTGGATAGCTAATAAAGAAGGCTAGTCTAATGAAGGTGGACTAGTTGGGTTAACCTTATTGGTCTAGGTTAATCAGGGTGGCATTGGACCACCAAACATCTTCTTTCCTTGGTCAAAACACTTTAGATAAAGGAATGGGGGATGGTACTTTTAATGTTAAGGTTTATACATTACAAAGATCCTTGTTTTTAATGCTTCTCCTTGAATTTGAATCTTTCAACAATTTTATTTTACTTAACAATGTATTTTGTCTTCGCCACAGGAACTAAAGACCAATCTTGGATCCTTTGCGTCAAGGTAGAGTTTTCATTGTAACCATATCCTTAAAAATTGGTCCATTAATATTTCTCTTTCCCCCAGTGTCATCTCGTTGCTTCTAACAGAGACTCTTAGAAGCGAGTTGGTTAAATTTCCCCTTTCTAGAAAAACAACTATCACATTTTGGTTTATGATTGTCGCTTGGAATTATTACCCGTATGACAGTTATCAAGGTTCTTACTTCATTTTTTGTTTTTGGTTTTCTCAAGGGTACTCCATCATGAAGACGAGTCCCATTCTTAGGGTTACACAACCTAGGATTTATAGCCTTACAAAGATCCTTAATTCCGATGCTTCTCTTTTTAATTTTTCAAAGTATTTCTTACCATATATTCCATATGTTTACAGCCATTACAAAGATCCTTGTTTCTGATGCTTCTCTTTTTAATTTTCTTACCATATATTTTACATGTTTACAACCATTTCTTAGAAGCTTTCAAGGTACAAATGTACACTTAGGCCTATATAGGTGATCAAGATCCCAAAAAAACCCAAATTGATGTAGAAAAATTGTGTTTAATGAAACACGTATGGACAAGTTTACCTTATACTGCTGATGAAGAAGCTTAAAATGCATGAGAGTGCTAGTACGATGATCCCGTAGATGGACTTAGCTTGGAGGTGAGTGTAGAGAGTTCCAAATGGAAAGTAATATTATGATGGGGTGTCGAATGTGTATTAATTTTTGATGTTAATTATCCATAGCTTTCTCAATTTGTGATGTTTATATCTGTAGCTTTCACTATTTGCAACTACTGGATGGCATTAGAACAATGAATTACACTAGAGGCCCATGTTTCATATGCTTTTAAAAAACATTATTAGAATAAGTTATTTGACTAGAACCTGTGACTTCAAGGGTGTTTCTTATGTTGTTACCCAGTCTCATTGATACGTTCTCCAAGGATTAGCTTAATTTAGTGTACATATGCCCTACCATTACTTAATGCCTTTTGAGGATTAATTTTATGATGTGCTTTTGATTTTGTTGTTGTAAAGTATGGCAATTGGAAAATTCTTGATAGGTTATTATTTTAGGGTAGAGAAGATTAGTAGTAACTAGTATTATTATAGTGTGGAATTAGACTGGTCCTTATTTCATTTCTCTTACAATCTTTACAACTTTTTTGGCTCTAATAATTTTGGATGAAGGAGAACCCAAAATTCCATTATTGCCTCAAATGCATGAATTGTGCTAACAGGTAATAGTATTACCAAAAATAGAGGAAGCTTATTGAATCTACAAAGCATATAAAATCCAAAAATTACAAGGGCAATTAGTAATGTCGATGTGGAAATGTTTTGAATGATAATCCTTGATCCACCACCTTTTTGGTCATTATGGACATTCTCTCATGTTATTGAAGGTGTCCTTTGCAACATTTGGTGCAATTGCCAGTAATATTACAATAATGATGGAAACTTTTTCTATAGGAAATAAGGCAAATTTTTAAAACAAAGAAAACTAGAAATTTCGGAATAAGCATGAAAAAACATTAATCGTTAATGAATAATTATTAAATTCAAATACCTAACTTTATTAACATTTATTAAATTTGAAACTAAAACACGGATAGTATCTTCAAAGAAATATAAAATAAATTAATAAATATAGGGTCACAAAAATAAGGAAAAAGGAGAAAGGTTAGGTTACCTAATAAAAGAACGAGAAAAAAATAAATAAAGAAAGAAAGAAAGAAAGAAAATAATTTATAATAAATTATATGATAATGTGAAATAAGATAAATTATTAAAACAATTAAAACTAGAAATTTTAGAATAAGCATAAAAAACAATAGTCATTAATCAACAATTATTAAATGCAAACACCTAACTTTATTAACATTTATTAAATTATTACTCGGATGCGGGTGTATAAATCTGAGTACAGCTCGACGGCGGCATGTAAGGGAGGCGCGTGGCCCCTCACTAGTGCCAGCCGGCCTCGCATGAGGATTGATTTAATATATCAGTACTTCGAATTAATTGTGGCATTAACGCAGCACACCACCACCTTCCAGTTCAACAGTATAATGGTCATGGCACTTTGTTTCTTTCTCATTCTGGTCCCTTCCTTGTGCTTAAGTTGTTCCAGCGAGAATGTCGCTCCTGGCTCTCGAGTAAGTTCAGTCCACTGTCAAGCTTGGGTTCATAACGCTGCCATTCACCAGTGCATCCATCTTCCTTTTAATCCGTCCTGCACCTCCCTTTGCAGCTCCCTTTCTGTCTCCTCCGTTGTTGTTTGTTCCACTCCTCCTGCCATCCTCAAAATGCCCAGAACTCGCTCTAGGATGAGCTGCAGGAGAGGCAGCTCCCATGGTCATGTCTCCCGCCAGCCATCCTCCACGACCTCTGAGCCTTTGTCGGATGCTTCAGAATTCAGCTTTGATAGATACCCTACAACCAAAAGCGGTCGTGGCAAAGCAAGAGGGCAAATTATCACCGAAGATTGCTCTTACCACTCCCAATCCCACACTACATGCTTCCGCTTCCCCTGCTCCCTCGGAAACGCTTCCTTCATCTTGTCAGTCACCATTGAGCTGAGTGAAGACGCTGTGGGTTCAGGAGCTGTTGGTTCGGAGGCAGTTGGTCCAGGCGCTCCCTTGGAGCCGACGACGATAGACAGGAACAATTCCACGCAGACTAAGGCTACTCAGCAAAAGGATGCATGCGCCCCAACAAATCAGGAAACTACCGCTCACACTGGTCCTAGCGCTCCTGTAGAGGGTGGTTCTTTAGGCAATAAAGGCCAATCCTCCGAGTCTGAAGATTCTTATCAATTCAGCTTTCGTATTATTGAGGAATCGCCTCCCACCTTGCTTAATGATTGAATAGGATCGCACCTTCTTTTTTTGCTCCATTGTGGTAAGAAGACATCCTATCCTCTCAGAATCCACAAGTCATTTCTTGTCTTACACTTCTCAATATCAGGTTTTCTGCTAATATAGACTCGCCGATTTCCCCTGCGTGGGCGGCCCTCTCCAGTTTTTTAGTCACTGTCATAACCAATGTCTTACGGTCTCTGTCCTCCTGGATTTTGTACTGGGTCAATAGGTTTATAGGTTCTCTTTCGGTCATGGAAAGGTCGCGTAGTTTTGAGATTTTGTCTGGTTCCAAACACTCTGTTCCAGCTTTCAGTTACAGTTTCAAGACACATCAAGTCTCAAAGCAAGTCACTATGAAGGATTTCTGGTCAGGTTTTCAAGTGATTTTTGTAAGCATGCCTTCTTCAAGGCTAGAACTCTAGGGGCCCTTGTCCCTCTGTAATTTTATTATGTATCAATATAGAAGTAGCTAAATTCAGAAAAAAAAAGAAAAAAGAAAAAAAAAAAGACATTTATTAAATTATTTAATGAATAATTATTAAATTCAAATACCTAACTTTATTAATATTTATTAAATTTTAAACTAAAATATATATTATCTTAAAATAATCTCTCTATTATATTCTACTCACATTGTTTGATGACAAAAATTTAAAAAACAAAACAAAACAAAAACAAAAACTTTCTTGATTTCTCACTTAAATAATAGTTTTTTATTTTTAATCTAAACTATATGAAATATCTTAAAACAAATGTGTCTATTCTATTTCCCTAAACTTGTTTTTATGGCAAATTAATTTACATAAATATGAGAAAATATTTTTTCTTTCTAAATTCCCATTTAAGTAAATTACAATACATATATATATATAATTAAAAAGAATATATTTAATAAATATTTTAATACAAATCAAAAAATGTATTTATCTTATTTTACATAATCATTTTCATCTAAGTTTTTCATCTAAGAAAAGGAAAATAAAGTATATTCAATACTTTCCGTTACCTAAAATGTTAGGTTAATTTTAATTTGGTCATAAAATTGATAGAATAATAAAATAATATTAAGTTAGCTTTGATTTAATAATAAATTTGTTAGGGTTATCTTCGATATATTCTTTACGGGTTTATGGAATTGATCAATTCAATATATTTGGGCAAGTCGAATACAGGGGCGTGTTGTGTCTTATGGAATGCTGCATAGTAAGCTTTTCACGCAAAGGTAGTTATCATGGGTGATCTTTAATTTGGTCATAAAGTTGTTAACATAATTAAATATCAAGTCAATTTTGATTCAATTTATGATAAATTGTTTATGGTGTATAGTTTCAAGGTAATGATTAAGCCATGGTATTTGTGCATTGTGATAGATCTATTTTTATGACATGTTTCATGAATAAGATAGGAGTAGTCTATCGAGGCGGAGGAATGGCCCGGTTTTCATGACAGTCCAGAAAATTGTTTGGCTCCGGGCAATCCCTCCACCACCACCCTTCATCCACCTCTCCGCATTAATTCCTTGATGGATCAGATCAGAGCTGATCTCACAGAATTGCCGCACTACTCCCGGAGAGTTAATGCAATTTCCAATTCGAAATGGAGTAATTGTGAAACCGCAGGAGGAACATGGCAACGCTTCCATGCTTCGGCTTTCGCATAGGAAAATTATTGGTCTTTTAAAGCTTTTGGTGGGAAGGTCCTGCCAGAAAACGTTTCCTAACCTGCAAATCCTAGTAATTGACGCTTGCAAGAGTTCCAATGGTGACCAAGGCACTGCAAAGCGGAGCCAGTGCTTTTGTTGGGAGTTCTGTGGTTAAGCCTGCGAGATTGTCTTCTAATGGAAAACAAAGCGTACCCATCTCTGCAATTTCATGTAAGAATAGTATTTCAAGCGCCAAACCCTATGTGTTAACCAGCAATGCAACCGGATTTCAAACATGGAAAAAGGAAAACAGCAAAATGAGCTTGTTGCCCATATGTGTAGATGGGTTAACCTGTGCCGAGGAAATGAAAACCTGTCCACCAGTTACCTCTGAGAAGCTCGAAGAATGGATGAGAGATTCAGTAATCGAGGTACGCTAGTAATCATAAATCAAAATCTAATATTTTGTACCTTTTGGAAGTATTTGCTGCAATATTCTTGTTTCAGGTTGGGTTTCTCCTTTTTGATGCAATTGTATTGATGTGTTTTTTTTGCGGATAGAATCTGATGAAATTACATTAATTGGTTTTCAAATTCTCTGGCATAAGTTAGGAATTTCATATTTTTATAAGTTAGGAAGACCACCTTTTTGTATATGTCCCGCTGGTGAAATTTTGACGTTTCACGTTTGCTCTTTGTTTTATTTCTTGGTTGAGTAGCTTGTCAAGAATATTCAGGAAGCCCCCTTTCTGCACTATGTTTTGACAGAAAATCTCCTTCAGCAAGTTTGAAGAAACAAAGGGATTATGCGGATATGTTTGGAAAGGTCGACAGTTGGGCTAAGATGAGAAATTCTTTGAGAGATATATCCCCTGATGCGGTGATTCTTGTACAAAAGTTGAATCAAGATACCTATCCTAAAAGTGAAGAAGAAAATGTGTCCTGTAATGGGAATGGAAGGCATAGGACAGATCAGCAGGGCCGCACAGCTATTTGGGGTTTTCTCATTCAAGATAGAGGTGTTGGAGTGAGTGCTTGTTATATTTTGAGGACAACGCAGATTGCTTCAATCTTTGGATATTGTACCAATTTCTCTTTGACAAGAGCAAAATGCTTTGGTCCAACTCCCCATACCCAGCTCACTAATTCTTGGCTTCTCTAGTCTTCTTGTTTCTTACTAGCTTATTTTTGAAAGCCAAGGTTTTACATCATTTCCATGGGGAAATTCCAAATTGTGAAGCCCTAATGAAAATGAGTACACTGTATATTGAGCCTTAGTCTGGTTTTCTGTAGTAAATAAACGTAATTCATTTTTCGTTTCATTAATTAGGTCAGAATACTGGTTCATTCAAATTGGTCTTTTGATTGGCATTCTGTGTTAATTCTCGCTAACTGAATGTGTAATGGTTGGAATTTAGGTGCAGCTCTACCCAAAAAAAATTGAATAAGCCCATTATTCAATGAGTTTATAATTTATGAGTTCAAACTTCAAAGGCATATCTTGTGCCACTTTAGCTGCTTTTTATTGGCCATAATTCTCTATGTAGAATAAAAGAAACTTCAAAGCAATATTGTTGTTATTACATCTACTGTTTAGATATGTTGAGAGTAATACATTCAGCATTCAGCAATAAGGATACAGATAATAATAGAAAGAGACTCATATTGTGGCATTGATCTTTCAAGCTTGGTTAATTGTGGTTGTGTAAGATTTAATACTTCTTAAATGAGTCATGTATCGCATGAAGCTAGAATTGAGCTATACACATTTCGAATTGAATGAGATTTGAAAACATAAAGAAGTTATTTGGAATTTATCAAATGGAATGCTGAAAGACTTTTCAGTTTCTTGTTTGATCTGGTTCTTATGATAAATGCACCTCTGGACTACTTCTTTCAAAACTCTAAGGTTGCTTGAAATTTTAATGAAAATAATTAACTAATCATGGACATTAAATGTATCCAAGCATG
Source organism: Pinus tabuliformis (assembly GCA_031772625.1). NCBI lineage: Eukaryota > Viridiplantae > Streptophyta > Pinopsida > Pinales > Pinaceae > Pinus > Pinus tabuliformis. The sequence goes on along the minus strand of CM062816.1, from coordinate 1,927,842,921 downwards.
AGGGTGGTCATAATCCTCTATGTAGATTGGCACAACTTCAATGCAGTGTGCTATTATTTCATCCATTGTTTAGACATGTTGAGAGCAATATAGATACAGAAGAGAATAGAAAGAGATTCATTTTGTAGCATTGATCTTTCATGTTTGGTTGATTCTGCCTGTATTAGATTAATACATCTTGAATGAGACACTTATTGCATGAAGCTAGAGCCAAGCCATACACATTGGAATTGAATGAAAATTTAGAAGGCAGAGGAGTTCTTTTGAATTTAGAGAATGGTATACCGAAAGATATTTCAGTTTTCTGGTTGGCACCTATGGAATATTACTTTCAAAACTCCAAGTTTCAACTAAGTTTACTTGAAATTAAATGCAGGATGTTTGGCTCCTACGATGTTTGTTTCAAACATCATCAATTGTGTTTATGATGATCAGATGTCATAAAAGGCTTGGACTAGCTGCTAGCTTGAAACTAAGCAAAAGGTTAGTTTCATTGGTGGAATTCAATTACTGTTGTGTAGCCTGCCTACTAAATATAAAGGCAAGGGTAGGGAAAATAGATTTTCAATAACATATAAAGTGGGAAAAATAAGACCACCGAGAAAGGACTTAGCTCCCCGCAACAACATTGCATAACTTCCAATAAGTGCAAAGCCACATTGCAATTCCCATTGAGGGACACAATATCTATATGGTTCAAGCTGAGCCTAGGAAACAACAGTGTCTAAATATGGAAACACAATTGAGCAAGGAAGCACACTGTTTGGTATGCTATGTTACAAAGAAAAGGTTCTTTTTCAACCTGAATTTTAAAGCTGAAGAATATTTTAGGTTTCATCTCAAAGGATTTTCATGTGTCTATTAGAGAACATGGAGGCTAAATGTAACATATAATATAGGTAAATAATTTTGACCATGATTGAGTTAATTGGTCTTTATATTTATTCCAATCAAATATTAGAATGGTTTTCACCCAAAGGTTTGTCATGAAAAACCATTGAACACACACACACTCTATCAATATCAATGGCCAAAGCTTATATGATAAGAATGTTGAAGTATGTAGCTATTGTCAGTCTTAATAATAATAAAATCATTGATGTATTTGATTCAATAAGATTATTTTTATTTTTCAAAATAAAAGCCATGAAAGGCTTGTTAGCCATGGATTTTACAAAAGAATAAAATTTAATTTTTATAGTCTATTTATTTGTCCTCCAAATTACCAAGTCGACTCTCCAAGTGTAAGTTCATCTCTACTTCATGTGGCACCCATTCGCTTGACTAGAAGGCTATAAATAGTCCATACATATCCTCCCAAAAGGGCACTTCATATCAACTTAAATATCTTTGAAATGCGAGGTCTATTTGAGGCTATATGTCTATGTGGAAGGTGAAGATATGAGGCTAGATCTCTCTGTGAAGGGAAGCAAAGTATGAAGCAATATCTCTGAGAAATAATGCGAAGTATCTCTATGGCATGACATATTTGTGTTTGAGGCATCTTATCCTAGAGATCTTGGAGGGTTGGATTGGAATTTGGAGAACGATTATCTAATTACCACTAACATGGATTTCTCTTGTTGAAGATGATTCTGTAAGGAAGGAGTTGCTGGGTTTTCCCCTTGTGGTTTTTCCCTCGCCACTAGCCTAATCTCTGGTTTCTCTTGTGCACTATGATCTCTACTTTTTTTTTTTTAATGTTTTTGAATGTGTAATTTCTTGATGACATAACTAAATAATGTAAATGCTACAATGAAACATGTATATCAGTCACAAGTAATTATCATGATTAGAAATTCAATTTGCAATCGAATTTCAACATGGTATCAAAGCTAGCTTCGAAGAGCAGTTTGAGAAGAAGTATGAATTATTACTGTGGTGATGTCCTCCCCTCTGTGATTCAAGTTACCTCTGTGAAGTAGCCCAAATTATTTTGTGGCATAATTCTGTAATGATGATGTGAAGTTTTACGAGTTCATGAAAATGATCCGAGTTTGTGATGACATAATCTGAATTCTTGAAGTGATCTGAGTTATGTTATAGTGACCTGAGTTCATTATGAGATGATCCATGTTCTTGAATTAATCTGAGTTCTATGACAGTGATCCAAGTTCAATGATGTCCTACTCTATGATGATGATCCGCGTTGCTCAGTGGTAAAAAAATGATTTTTTCTTGTGAGGGATCATACCTAGCCCTTGTGAAGAAGTACCTATCCAAATTTCTGTGGTATATGCTCCAACTTCTGGTCAAGATCAAGTTTCTCTATTATACACTTTCGAATTTCATAAGTGTGACTATAATCTAAGATCAAGTTTCTCTATTATACACTTTCGAATTTCATAAGTGTGACTATAATCTAAGGCTTTGTAATAGTCTGAGTTTCTCAAGACCAAATTACTTTTGTGGTACTACTATAGTAAAGAATGAGGGGTAAAGTCTTAGAAAACTCTATGGTATTGATTCGAAGCTACTAAGTCAAAGAATACTTGATGACCTAAAGAGATAAATATCTAAAGAAGCATTGATTAAACAAAGGGACCATAAATAAAAGGTATGATCACTAAGATGCATTGCAACATATTTTTCTCAAGAATTTTGAAGTAACAACTTATCAAAGTATAGGTCTAATGAATAAAGTTTGTATTAAAGACTTGTGTTAAAACTATTTTATATTTGAAAGATTAAATTGCATTAGAGGACCTTGTAAATGATCTAAAAGGAATCTTTAAAGAACCATGTGTAGGCCATTATTAGTGACTTACCAGAAGACCTACAATCATTTTAAATGATGCTCAAAGGGAAGCTGCAATATCTAATTAATAGGATCATGAAGGCATGGAGACTCTTTTTACAATAGCTATTGAAACATGTGAAATTTTTTCTAATTTTACAAGAAGACACCAAGCTCCTCTTTAAGAATGGAGTTCAAAGTGATTTAGACTAGAAGGCTATTTTGATTAAGAATCAATATTAACATGGGAATGTATGGATTTTTGAATATGACTTGTAGGGAGTTAGGGTTTGGAAGACTTTGAATAAGATATCTAGGGTTTTTAGAAAAAACCCTAGATTGAACTATCTCTTGTGTAAATAGTAATTAGGGTTTTGACCTTTTGATATTTAGGGTTTGTAAACCATATAAATCTAAAAGGGATTAAATAAGAGAAACCCTAGGGTTACGAACAAAACCTTGGATGAGATATTTCTACTAAAAGAAGGAAAACCTAGATCATGCAAGGAATAAATTAAATCAGACGGAAGAGGTTGATTTTCATGATGGATGCAAGAAGTCCAAGAGTAATAGAGAGTTGAATTTTCTCAAAAGATAAATATTCTATAACTTTCCTCTTTGATTAAGCCTATTATTATTGTCTTTAATTTTGAATTATTGTCTTGTCTATGTATCCTCTGCTTGGTTGTAATCATTCTTTCATATCCTCTCAAAGTTTGAAATTTAATTATGCAACTCTAGGGCATAGATAAGATTAAAGAAGGTTACAATACTGAAGCATACCTTGTTCACATTCTCTCACTAAAAAGGAGAAGTTTCATACATATTTTGATTGCAAGTGTCCTTGTCTAAGAAAAAGCCAGCGTAGTCATCTCTTGTGATGAATATATTCAAAACGTGTATGGAATCAACAAAATCCATACATTTGCGATTCGATGCTTGAATAAAAGGTATGTATTATTATTTAAAGTTAGCTTCATTGATCAAAGGTTTTTGCGATAATAATGATCCTAAATAAGCCTTATCGCATGCCTGGTTCAAATTTATTTTAAGAAATGAAATAGGACTATGATATTCTCATAGAAGAGTATCGAAGGTCAGATCTATTGTACTGTAGCATGATGGTCACATTTAAAAGGTATTGACAATATATCACAATTTGAGTTGTTACAAAACAATCACAAAATAAATACGCAATCTATATACCTATGTTGAACATCTAGAATATGGGATGAAAAATCTATGTTTCTCCTTAAAATATGTTGCCCATATATCTTTGAAAAGTGCACTGAATCATGACACTGTCTTGAAGCTACAAGGTATTGACATCTTGCACTATTAAATAAAAGTCTTAGAAGTTGCATTGTAAATGTTTCATTCAACATGACAAAACTTACAATAAAAGGCCAAGTCCTCCTTCAAGTTTTTGAAGACAAAAGGTATTCTCAATAAGATGAGACTATTAAGGCTTGAATAAATCTTGCAAGAATATAACCTTTGAAAACATGAAATGACATGTATTAAATTTTTAGACTTCAATTCTTTCCTTGGGAATATTGCAAAACATTGACACAAAGTATTAATACTTTTCCCTGTTAAGATACATGGCAGTAATGATGATAAGATCTAGCATGAAAGATTGAAAGAAGCCATTAATAGGTATGATAAAATCCATTCATTATTTATGCATATTATTCAAAGAAATATTGGTTATATGTGACATGAAAGTTGTCTTGATATTACAAAGAGAAATGTCATCATTACAATTCAAGATCTAAGAGAAGTATCAAAGATGCGCTTCCCTTAAAATAAGTAAGATATATTACAAACCATGTTTTTCATATGATTAAAGGATATTTATATTTTATGGCTTATGGATGATCACTACCTCTTGATGAAGGAATCTTTGGGTGAAAAACCATTCTAATATTTGATTGGAGTAAATATAAAGACCAATTAACTCAATCATGGTCAAAATTATTTACCTATATTATATGTTACATTTAGCCTCCATGTTCTCTGATAGACACATGAAAATCCTTTGAGACGAAACCTAAAATATTCTTCAGCTTTAAAATTCACGTTGAAAAAGAACCTTTTCTTTGTAACATAGCATACCAAATAGTGTGCTTCCTTGCTCAATTGTGTTTCCATATTTAGACACTGCTATTTCCTAGGCTCAGGTTGAACCATATAGATATCGTGTCCCTCAATGGGAATTGGAACGTGGCTTTGCACTTGTTGGAAGTTCTGCAATGTTGTTGCGGGGAACTAAGTCCTTTCTCGGTGGTCTTATTTTTCCCACTTTATATGTTATTGAAAATCTATTTTCCCTGCCAGCGCCCTTATATTTAGTAGGTAGGCTACACAACAGTAATTGAATTCCACCAATGAAACTACCCTTTTGCTTAGTTTCAGACTAGCAGCTAGTCCAAGCCTTTTATTACATCTAATCATCATCAACCACAATTGATTATGTTTGAAACAAACATTGTAGGAGCCAAACATCCTGCATTTAATTTCAAGTAACCTTAGTTGAAACTTGGAGTTTTGAAAGTAATAGTCCATAGGTACCAACCAGAAAACTGAAAAATCTTTTGGTATACCATTCTCTAAATTCAAAAGAACTCCTCTGCCTTCTAAGATTTCATTCAATTCCAATGTGTATGGCTTGGCTCTAGCTTCATGCTATACGTGTCTCATTCAAGATGTATTAATATAATACAGGCAGAATCAGCCAAACATGAAAGATCAATGCTACAAAATGAATCTCTTTCTATTCTCTTCTGTATCTATATTGCTCTCAACATGTCTAAACAGTGGATGAAATAATAACACACTGCATTGAAGTTTTGTCAATCTACATAGAGGATTATGGCCAACCTCATGCTTGGATACATTTCATGTCCATGATTAATTAATTATTTTCATTAATATTTCAAGCAACCTTAGAGTTTTGAAAGAAGTAGTCCAGAGGTGCATTTATCATAAGAACCAGATCAAACAGGAAACTGAAAAGTCTTTCAACATTCCATTTGCTAAATTCCAAATAACTTCTCTATGTTTTAAAATCTCATTCAATTCCAAATGTGTATAGCTCAATTCTAGCTTCATGCGATACGTGACTCATTTAAGAAGTATTTAAGAAGTATTAAATTGACTCATTTAAGAAGTATTAAATCTAACACAGCCACAATCAGCCAAGCTTGAAAGATCAATGCCACAATATGAGTCTCTTTCTATTATTATCTGTATCCTTATTGCTGAACGCTGAATGTATTACTCTCAACATATCTAAACAGTAGATGTAATAACAACAATATTGCTTTGAAGTTTCTTTTATTCTACATAGAGAATTATGGCAAATAAAAAGCAGCTAAAGTGGCACAAGATATGCCTTTGAAGTTTGAACTCATAAATTATAAACTCATTGAATAATGGGCTTATTCAAATTTTTTTGGGTAGAGCTGCACCTAAATTCCAACCATTATGCATTCAGTTAGTGAGCATTAACACAGAATGCCAATCAAAAGACCAATTTGAATGAACCAATATTCTGACCTAATTAATGAAATGAAAAATGAATTATGTTTATTTAATATAGAAAACCAGACTAAGGCTCAATATACAGTGTACTCATATTCATTAGGGCTTCACAATTTGGAATTTCCCCATGGAAATGATGTAAAACCTTGGCTTTCAAAAATAAGCTGGTAAGAAACAAGAAGAAATGATGTAAGACCCTGGCTTTCAAAAATAAGCTGGTAAGAAAGAAGGAGTTATGATTAGAATGATAATTGATATATACACAGGACAATGGTAGTGAATGTCTCACTAAATGGAAAAATAATTGGTATTGAGAAATCTTATGGTGCAGACTAGAGAAGCCAAGAATTAGTGAGCTGGGTATGGGGAGTTGGACCAAAGCATTTTGCTCTTGTCAAACAGAAACTGGTACAATATCCAAAGGTTGAAGCAATCTGCGTTGTCTTCAAAATATAACAAGCACTCACTCCAACACCTCTACCTTGAATGAGCAAACCCCAAACAGCTGTGCGGCCCTGCTGATCTGTACTATGCCTTCCATTCCCATTACAGGGCACATTTTCTTCTTCACTTTCAGGAGAGATATCTTGATTCAACTTTTGTACAAGAATCACCGCATCAGGAGATATATCTCTCAGAGAATTTCTGATCTTAGCCCAACTGTCGACCTTTCCAAACATATCTGCATAATCCCTTTGTTTCTTCAAACTTGCTGAAGGAGATTTTCTATCAAATACATAGTGCAGAAAGGGGGCTTCCTGAATATGCTTGACAAGCTGCTCGACCAAGCAATAAAACAAAGAGCAAAAGTGAAACGTCAGAATTTCACCAGCGGGACATATACAAAAAGATGGTCTTCCTAACTTATAAAAATATGAAATTCCTAACTTCTGCCAGAGAATTTGAAAACCAATTAATCAAATTTCATCAGATTCTATCCGCAAAAAAGGACACATCAATACAATTGCATCAAAAAGGAGAAACCTAACACGAAACAAGAATATTGCAGCAAATACTTCCAAAAGGTACAAAATATTAGATTTTGATTTATGGTTACTAGCGTACCTCGATTACTGAATCTCTCATCCATTCTTCGAGCTTCTCAGAGGTAACTGGTGGACAGGTTTTCATTTCCTCGGCACAAGTTAACCCATCTACACATATGGGCAACAAGCTCATTTTTCTGTTTTCCTTTTTCCATGTTTGAAATCCAGTTGCATTGCTGGTTAAAACATAGGGTTTGGCGCTTGAAATACTATTCTTACATGAAATTGCAGAGATGGGTACGCTTTGTTTTCCATTAGAAGACAATCTCGCAGACTTAACCATAGAACTCCCAACAAAAGCGCTGGCTCCGCTTTGTAGTGCCTTGGCCACCATTGGAACTCTTGCAAGCGTCAATTACTAGGATTTGCAGGCTAGGAAATGTTTTCAGGCAGGACCTTCCCACCAAAAGCTTTCAAAGACCAATATTTTTCCTATGCGAAAGCCGAAGTAGGGAAGCGTTGCCCTGTTCCTCCTGCGGTTTCACAATTCCTCCATTTCGAATTGGAAATTGCATTAACTCTTTTGGAGTAGTGCGGCAATTCTGTCAGACTAGCTCCGATTTGATCTGTCAAGGAAGTAATGTGGAGAGGTGGACTGAGGGTGGCAGAGCTAGGGTTTTGGAGTAGTGCGGCAATTCTGTCAGACTAGCTCCAATCTGATCTGTCAAGGAAGTAATGTGGAGAGATGGACTGAGGGTGGCAGAGCTAGGGTAGGGTAGGGTGGCTGCGGTAGGGTGACTGAAGGTGGAGGGATTGCCGATGGCCGGAGTTGGACAATTTCTGGGCGGTGACGAAAACCGGGCCATTCTTCCACCTAGGTAGACTACTCCTTATGATAGTGGAAATAATCTCTAATGTTTGTGCGTATTGGCTCGGTGAGACTTGGCTCCTATGAATCATTGCATATGTATAGGTAGCATAATATATATTGACATGTATTGAAACTTAATACTAATTGGATACCTTTCATAGACAAAGGAACCACAATTTCATATCATCCAAATAATTCATCGATACAAATATCGAGAAGGTAATCATTGGTCGAATGGCTTGTATTGTGTTGGTTAAAAGAGATGCATGAACTTCACCATAGGGATATGTTAGTACGAGTTGGATGCTTCATATCCTTAAGCGTCAATATCCAATTCCATGTACATTTTTATTGTTGAAAGAAAAATAAACCTTTTGAACAAAATGGGTAGGATAGCCATTCATGAATATGGTTATGAAGGTCGAAAAGAGTAACCCAAAACTAGTTTATATAAATAATATTAATAGAATGTCTTGCGCAATAGATAGAACCAAGTAAATAGACCGAGTGGGAATATGGTAATTAAGTCCAATATGAGTAAAAGGGGGAGTATGGATGAAAAGAAGTTTCATAGTACAGAACAAATTGTACAGCATTATAAAGAAAAATAATTATGTCGAAGGTTTACACAAAGGTACCCATGTTAAAAAGGAAATGCAATTTGATAATGATGATAATTAAATATAATAAAAGAATGTAGAGGAAATCAGGGGTTCGTTATAAGTGGTATGAGAGCCTTAGCTTTAACTCTTCGACATAGTGAGTTGGGGGATTTTCTTTTTCTATTATGCCTAATTGCGCACGTGTAACTTTTGAGAAGTAGGAAATCTAATGAAATATTTTAGGTGCAATTGAAAAAATTGTATCCCGTGTCAAAGCTATAATAATTATGTGGATATGGTGCTAACAATCCATGGGGTCTTGGGAGTGGATGTATTGTTTCATAGAATTATAAAAGTAGATTTCATTGGCACTCCTATAATTGTCTTCAATCTTGTTTAATTTTCTTGCATAACACTATTTTAGAAGACTTAACTGAACATGGAAGAGAGCAACATCAAGGTTTTACTATTACATAAACCTCTAAAATGAGGTAGAGTATGATGATTCTCAAAACTTTGTTGTGGTAAAATGCATTTAATGTCTCAAAAAGTAAAGTATTTTGGAAATCCTAGTGAAGCAAATAACTAGAAAATTATCTTCTAATTATATCTTCAAGTGAGGGGAACAGGAGCTCAAATAAAAGATAAGAAGCATGTACTTATTTTAATGTCAAAGTTGCATGAACGAGTTTAGAAAATCATTCACCTTGCATCACTATGCCATCAGGTACATGCAATCCTGTTATTAGCATACAATGCCCATTATTAGGTAAGGCTTCAGTAAGGATTTTATCACATTTGAATATCATAGAACTATCAATGCCAACCTTAATTCAACCAGTTTTCACTAATTTGCAGCAATATCAACAACGTTCATACATACTTGTGTATAGATCTCTTATGTGAAGTATTTTTAAATTCTTAGATTCATCTCAACTTTTGTTACTTTTGTTCAAGTAACCATAACTAGCATAGAAATAAAAGTACTCTTACTAAAGATGATCTTAGGAACTTGTGATGTGAATAGGAGTTGGGGAAGAATAGTGGCAACCCATGCACACACGATTAAATATTTTAGAATTTCGATTCAGAAACAACAAATAAGAAGAAATTAGCATAAAAATATTTCTTGAAAAAAAATCATTAGATTGTAAATCGAACCTGATGAGATTGGGTATATGTAAATTTGTGAGGAGATTTGGATCTGAACTGGGAACATATTACAGTTCTACCAAAAAGTTGAATTTTTTTTATGACCATCCCTTTGACAACAAAGTTGAAATATACAATTTAGGCAATGTAATATAAATAATTATGGTGTACTTAGGATAAAGACTACTTATAACATTTTCGTTGGTAAAAATTGAAAAGAACATATCACTTAATTACTTAAATTGTTAGGTACATATACGAAGGAGTGTATATAATAAATAATTAATTTGATCATTCTTAAAAGTAACCAAAGCAGGGTTAAGAGAAAACAAAATTGTTCATTTTGAGTGAGAACATTATATGAGATGGTTATAGGAGGAAATCCTTGCATTTAAATTCACTATTTGAAATGAGGTAATTTGAGTGGTATTAAGGATCAAAATACTATTGATTATATATATATATATATATATATATATATATATATACTCAAACTTCTATAATGAAATTATATTTTTGCTTGAAACAATAATTATGAGGAAATCTGAAAGAAATATACGAAGGAAATAAGGTTGATATTTTTTTTGTCAATTCTAGTTTAGGGTACTCGTACAAATTGGTACAAAGTATTGACATCTTTCCTATCCATTGACTTTTGTGCGTCAATATTTAGAAGAACAAGATGGCTAATATTAGTGATTTTTATCTAAATCATTTTATCAAGTTTTGTAAATGGAATCTTTTAGGAGGTTCGCGGTAATAAATTTGGAACTATATGAATTTAATTACACTCAAAACAAGAGAAACATGTTGAACTGGAGGGGAAGCGGGGTCGTGCATGTGTCAAATTATAGAAGCAGTTGGGAAATGTTTCACAAACAATGTATTTTTTATCTTATATAAAATTAGAAGTGATCACCATTATTCATTCTTACCCAACTAAGGGTGTGTATAACCTAATGACATGAACTATTTTTTTCATGAGAATAGGAATTGCAATGGGCAATGGTTGAGACATCAATGTTGGGTATGAAGGTTGAAGAAGCTATGTTTGGATTTTAATCTATTCACAAGTGTGTGTGCTACGCCAAGTTTATTAACACCTACAGTCCTGAGGGGTACTTAGATGATCAGGATAAGAGAAGTGGTGGAGAAAGTCACTTAAATCAGTGACACGTTCTGGGAAAAATATGCACGTTAGAGAGGAAAATGGGAGCTTACATCAATTCATCTTACTTAAATTCTATATGTAGCGAGTTCTCTTTAATTTGTGGGAGTAGATGCTTCGTAAAAATTTCAGCAAATACATGAACTATAATTAGAAGAAGGTAAGAACTTGAACTGGAAGTTAAAAATACCAAGTATTTTATGAACAAAACTGCTAAGGAAATTTTTTCATTAGAAAGGAAAAGCATGCAGTGCATCCATAAGATATAATTTGTGGGGATCTATATAAACCTTGATAGGGAATGGATTAAAATAAGAATTATGAACTATTAGCTTACAAGTAACATACAATATGTACAGAAAAATAAAATTTCCATACATAGTTGATATGTAAGATGAGACCACTAAACTATTATTATGAAGAAAACAAATGCTAATAGCATCAATATTCTAAATATTACACCTTTATGGTTGAGAATTAAACTACCAAGGATCTTTTGAATGCAACTATTGGAACAACTGATAAGAGTTCGGAAAGATGTGGTATGAAGGTAACATATAGCTATAGTGGTGACCTCCTTAATTGAGGAATTAGAAAGTAACTTTAAGGTTAACATATAAATACCCACAATAATAGTAGTGTGGAGTCTAACAAATGTCAAAGTCCATGTAAGGAAGTAAGGGGCAACACTATAAGAAGGGACTGGATTCATCCACTTTAGGAAGAAATTAATAAAATATAAGAACCATGTATAGAAAAATCTTCCCCTAGATGTGCAAGACATCGGTATAGTGATACGAGAGTATTAAAATAACAAGTATAAAGTGAATTAGTTCCTAATAATATCTAAGAAAATATGGAATTATTAGTAATAATAAGAATGAAATGATCTCAAACACAAGTTCAGGATTAGAAATCTATATGGTGGAATGAATAAAAGGAAAAAGGAGTAACATAATGTGAAGTACATTATGCTAGATATATCAAGAAAACTAGCGAACAATGAAATATTTTTGACTTGGTGATTGTCAATAGTTAGGAAAAATAGTCAAAGGTGCACATAGCTAAGTCCAATTGAAGTTCGTTTTACTCATAATATAGAAACCAAAAAATGGATACAAGACTATAGGTATAATTAATACAATTATATTCACTTTATATCATGCTACAAATAATACGATGATAATGATTATGCTTATGTGACTAAAGGGAACATACCATTTTGTATTATGAATCTTACATACAACAATGGTCACAAAACTGGGTGAATGATTATACGAAAAGCATACCTGATATTGTTATTTTGTTATTGATCTTGTTCAGATGTGAATGAATAGTTTTTGGGTGCAGATGAAATGCACATAGCATATGGTAGCATGTGTAAAAGTGTGCCAGGAGAGAAGCATGATACAAATGTGAAGAATATATGTGTTCAGATTGGAGGTATCGCACAAAGTAAAGCAAAGTGGAGACACTTAATACCCAAGTGAGACATCAGTATTAACGATAGACTTAACAAAAAAAAAAATCAGTATTGTCATGGGAATTTCATTTCTTTTTCTGTACCATGAAAATGGGGACCTATTCACAGTAGCCCCACGAGTCTGTGGGCCATGTGCAGTTATATGTATCTTATCATATTTATCAGTTAGCATTAGCAGTCATATTATATTATAATATTTTCATGCATCGATACCTAAGAAGGTATGTACGTGATAAATCTCACATATTGGATTGGGAAATGTTACAAGTGGAACTTGGGAGGGACCTTCAAACAAAACCTTTATGTTATCCTAGAGTAGAAAGAGATCAGATTCTACAATCGAGCAATAGATTGATATTAAGTATAATCAAAGAATTTCACTTTAAAAAGGGATACTTGGCAGCGGAAATAAGAAAGGCATAAAAGAAAAGTTATTCAACAAGGATTTTGGAAAAGGGAACTGGATAAGAAACACCAAGGATGGTGCTAATAAAAGGGGAGGAGAATGTAGCATCCCTCCATTGCTAAAATATGGTTAGTAGTTAGAATGAGTTACATTATAAAGATTTGCGAGAAAGCCATGAAGAATATTCGAATAATTGTGTAAATATTTATTAATACATAAATAAACGAAATATACATACTTGGGAATGATACACCTAGGAATGAGACTCTTTCCAAATAAAATCTCATTAGTAAATTAGATGGAGTAATTCTTTCATGATAAGACTTATAGATGGAATTTTAGATAATCTTAATGGATCGGAGAGAAAAATCCATTAATTTTCTTAGCTCGAGAAACAAGCTAAGCTTGAATAAGCATAAAAACACCGTGGGAGAGAAACAAAGGCTTTTATGGAAAAGCCTAGGCAAGTGGATAAAAAGATCCACAAAAGCGGGACATTGCTAAAGGAAGTTTTATCATGAAAGAAAGGTATTAAATACATGTTCAAGAGATCAACAGGGGTTGCTGATTTCTTGGTGAGAGATTGTGATCTCACGGGTGAATTGGAGGAAACAGTTCTAGGTTAGGTGGAGTGAAGGTGTGAAATTCCGAGTACCCTACTTGTGATTTTATTCAAATTTACCATGATTTAATTCTTCAGTGAAATACAAATGCATGTATATGTTAAAATTCATGAATTACTTAAGGGTTGATGTTTCTCCATTTTAGGTTGTCTTTCATGTATAATGATGTGCTTGGAGATAGCAGAGAATTTGTAAATATTGGATAGTTATCTCTTTCTTTTTCATACCTATAGAGCTTAAAAGAATTAGTCTCAGGGACTATTTTTGAGTGAAAAAGAGGATTCTTAGTTAAACTTCGTAGAAATTAGAGTGTGCATTTCCCATAGAATTTTGTTATAGTGATGTTAAAACTCTTATCATTGTAAAGCTTATTTAATATGAGTTCACAAAGGTTGACTCTATAATTAAAAATAAATTATATAATAATAACTGAGTAAGCTATTTTATAAATGTGCACATAAAGAAGTGTTAATTTTGAGGGATTGAAAAATTATATGGTGGTATTATATAGTAAATGGACCTAATATATATATATATATATATATATATATATATATATATATATATATATATATATATATATATAGAGGTCATACCAGTGAAATCATCAAAGTACAACTAAGAATAAGGAAGTATATCGTTAACATATGATAAATTTAGGTTGAGAACTAAGATCTAAATCATAACTGAATAACCAAGAAGACTGCTAGAATCTCTTAAAGGGAAATGGTGGCTTAGGTAAGGTTGTTAGAACACATAAGACTTACATAAAGAGAGTAGAAGTGAACAAGTAAATAATTTATTTTTATATATTGTCCTTATGCATGATAGGAAACTAAAATAGTGGTGAACAATGACACACAGAAAATGATCAGTTGTTATAGACATTTTTGGGCACTACAACCCCAAGCATAAAATGTCCATAAACCAAGGGCTCCTAAGTCCCTAAAAGTGTTGTTCTAACCCCTAAAAGAACAAGGTCAACTGATTACAGCTTCTCCCAGAAGTTTTCCATGAAAAACTGCTCAGAACTGGTCAAAACAGGATCATTTTAGTTGCTCCATAGGCAAAGTGCGTTGCATCTCACCTAAATACACTCTGTGGGTGCGTTGAATTTCAAAAAGCCCTTCTATGGGGTGTGATGGGCGAGAAGTGAAAAATGGCAGGGTCAATCTGCGAGGTGGAGAGGCATGGAATCTTCCAGAAACTTCTCCTGTGACACTTGCCTCTCTGAATTCGACCAAGGATGAGTAAGAGATCATCAATCTCCAAGTGGAAGCAAGAGCTATCAGAGGGAAGACACTAATCAAATCACAAGTTGACTCTTCTCCCTTACAGATATCTATATATGGATCCCTCATCCCAGAGATCCAGAGGCTAGAATTTTGCATCTTGTAAGGAATTGTTGTTGGTTTCTTGAGACAACATCATAGTGTTGGGTGATCTAAGCTTTGTATGAGGTGAAGGAGGGCTTACCTGCTGAGAGGATGATGCTGGGTCAGAACAACTGGTTGTAACTCCCTTGGCTCTTTCTTGATTATCAATAAAAGTTATTCAAGTTTTCCTCCATACTCTTGTGTCATTTATGTTTTATGCATTTGTATGGTCAATTTACATCTGATCCTAGATTTTTTATGATTATAGATCCATGTTCTTGTATAGTATTATGCTACTTTGATCCTACATGTATTCTGTGAAGCTGGGCGTACAAGGAAGCAAGTAGCGAAGGACTCTCAGGAGAGAGAGGAATCGAACTAAGAGATAAGCGCAAGATAGAGGTTGGTCTCCTTTTCTCTTCTCTCATCTATATTTCATAAAGGAAAAGCAAAAGTAGCTTTACTTTGTTTGTTTCTAAGGTAGCTACCACACCTTAGTGGGATAAGCAGTTCTGTGTAGACACTTTTCCCTCCACTGGGGACCGACTAGGTTGTTTGTTTATCTTCCTTGTTGTTTATTTTATAAACTTACAGATGGAGCCTAAAGTCGAGCTAGGTAGCTTTCGAACTGCATTTGCTATGAAAATGCAAAGTAGATAAATGTTGCTTCAGTCAATCTCCGGGATTTGTTTATGAATTAAACAACTGATTTACAAACTCTCTAATTGCCCCTGTGGTAGCTTCAGTAACCTCCTTAGATATACCCCTGATTGTTGATTTACTGATTACCATTTGCTCAGCCAAAACCCCTGAACTGAACTGCAAACTGTGACCCAGAACCCAAGCAAAGTCTTGTCTCTGGCCCAGTGCAGGCTTTGTTCTGTGAACCTAAAATTCAATGCACTTCCCGAGTGTAGTAGGTGCGCTGCATTTCAAGTTCACTGTGTTATAGGTGCGCTGATCAGACTAGGCATTATTCCTCAGTTTTGGTTTCTGTGTTCATTCTTTTCAGTTCTATTCATGAGTTTTGTTGTTTGTAATCAATATATCTCTGTTTGAAACCCCTTTCCTTGCTGATATTCCGCCTCCATTGTGCAAAAGAACTGTAAATGTTTTTGTGTATTTGTTGAGTCATTTTCAGTTCTCCTTTGCAAAAAGTAACGTAATTTTACTGTCGTTTCTTGATTTGAAAGTGTCGCAAGTGTCGTTTTCAGTCATAGGAGAGAGTTTGGTTGCTCTTGATAGTCGATTACCTTGTTGCTATTGTATTTGGTATGAATTTGTAGTTTTTGTAGTGTCGAAAGCAAGCATTCATTTCCGAATCGTAAAGTGTTGTGATTGTCTCCATTTTTTATTTTGAAAAGAAGCTTGTTAGTAATTGTCGCTTGAAAAGTAATTCAGATTTGCGCATTAGCTTTCTTTTTATCATTCACATACTAAGAAAGCTGAAAAAAAATACATGCATGTGCATTTGCATTTAGACTGTTTGATTGGTTTGATTTAGGACAGTGCATTTAGTGTGTGCTCTTTGCTCTTTGTGAAAGCATATTGTCTCTCTTTCCTTAGTAGCTAGGATTTTCATTGCACAAAGAAGATAAAAGACTATTTATCATCTTAGATTGCATTTTAGGAATTGTACATCTACATCTCGCGGTGAACTTGAAAGGCAAATTTCTTAAGCAAGATCAACTATAAAATAAATTTAATGAATCTAACAACGCTTTGGAACCTAACGCACAACATCTAGAAGTCTAGGCTAGAGACGTATTCCGACGTCGTAAAGCCTGGTAACTGTTGTTCTCACTGATGGTTGGGTGATTCCTCCACTTTGAGATGATAAGTGCTAGTACGGACTTGTGCTCCCACATACCATCGAGTATATTTTGGGAGACCACAATAGGCTTAATCCTTTATCCATAGGAAGCTGTGTCTGCCGCCCTATCGATCGCAATGCACTAAACACAACATTCGAGAAGATTGACTGCCATACTGTAAAAAGTATTCTACAGTTTTGCGATTGGTTTGGTAATCCCTCTACCTAGATTTCCAGAGCAGTCCCTTTCGTTCCTTTTCAGACTCCTTAACGGAAAAGGTCCATCTAAGAACTTGTCACTTCAAGATCATTAAAAATCGAAGGCGACTAGAGTCATATTTTGTTTTTTCTCGACTCTTTAAAATTGAAAAAAACAAGTTGTTTCAAAGCGTCTAAAATTTATTTTAAATGGAATAATCATCACCTTTTCCTACGTTGATCAAAGGTTGAGAAAATGGAATCCACCAACCAAGTAATTCCCCTTGGAGGAAATCCTAGTCCCTTCTCCTCTTGGTGAGATGTTGGTGCACCCCATATGGCCACATTGTCGCTTCCAGGATTGACAATCGGCTTGCCCGTATGGCTCTTCTCAACCTTTTTCGTTTAGAACGCCGTAATTCCTGAACAATCGAGTCAGCAACTAGACGAATCTAGAGTTACCCACCAACCTTCTACTTCCTCCAATTCATCCTCTCCTCCTTCCTCTTCGCTTGATGGGGCTGGTAAAGCCAAAAATCAAGTACCTGAGAAGAAGAAGAAGGAGCCAAAAGCGAAAGGGGGCAACCAAGCGTCGTCTAACGAAAATCCACACACTGCACCGACTAGGTCTAAATAGCCATGTGTCATTTGCAAAGGAGACCACTATCATAGAGATTGTCCGTGCATCGCTCGGATCTTAAGGGACTACTCTCCTCGTTTTCACAACCCAGTGTCGTCAACCTCTGATGATCATGTTGAAAACACACCGTCGACTACTGAATGTGAAGCCCCAAGACAAAAAGGAAAATATAGATTTCCTTGTAAAATGTGCGAAGGTGATCATGCCATCCACTGCTGTCCCTTCTTAGATGAGGTTAAAAGAGTTTTGGACGATCGTCCGGTTTCACCGTTACGACTTCCTCCTGGATATAAAAAAATCGTGCCGATTCCGTCACTAGTTGAAAATCCGGCTTACCCGCCCAGGTGGTCGGCCGAAGCATCTATCATTGAAGATGAACCATCTGAACCCATACCAAACGAAAGTCAAAAGGTCGAGGCAGCAGTTGACCCGGTCTTGCTTCAGAGGTTCCATCTTCAGATGATACAGTCACCGAAGAGGACAAGGATGACACCGTCCAAATTCTTTTCATAAGCACAGACTCCGATGAACATGGGGGCAATTTACCCATTCCTTTACCGCAGGAAAGAAGTTCGTCAGAGTTGTACCCGGTCGTCTATTCGGTCCCACCTCCAAGCAACCTAGTTGTCTCCTTTGACTGGAATCAACTAGGCAGACCCCGTTTACTGGCTAGTGTACCATTCCGAATCATTGCTCAAATATATAAAATGGTTATGGCCAGTACAATCATAGATGAAGGGGCTTCTGTGAGTATCTTTTCCTCGACTGCTTGGAAAGCTCTTGGTTCACCATCGCTTTTGCCTGAGATGAGAAATCTAATAGGCTTTGACAAAGGAACCAGTCGACCATTAGGGATCCTTCCCAATGTGCCCATAACATTGAGAGGGAAGGCCATTCATATGAACGTAATGGTAGTCCAAGGACCCCTGGATTATAATCTACTCCTTGGATGGGACTATATTTATCGCATGGGAGCCATTGTCTCATCACTCTTTAGAGTAATGTGTTTTCTGCATGAAGGAAGAGTGGTCAAGCTCGTAGACCAGCTTTCATTTCTCGGATCACGCATAGCAAATAGTCATATACCATCCCTAAATGGTCTTTTCACACAAGGAATGTCTCATCAATCTCCATTCCATCCACCTGATGAGCGCGAGTGATTCAGGGGACATGACTGAAACCTAGGGGGCATGCACCCTGGTCTGCTTCGGGAGGAAAACTTCGGGTATAGGGTAGGATTCCGCGAGAGATATATGACTAGTCTATACTCCCGTCCGTGATTGGAAAACGGAGTTAGATTGGAATAATATTCCCTCATCAAAGTTATGTGAGTGGATTGTCTCACCTTTGTCTATTTCGGTAGACATCGCCGAAGAAGTGTTTTGTTTGCGGTGTGAATAGAACAATCTTTGGTAACTTGAAAGTGGTAGACCTTTCCTGATAAAACAAATGTTTTATTGGTAGAATGAAAGGTGACCTTGAAACTCTGTTTTATACCTGGGGGCATGCAAACCTTTTGGCATGCAAGCGAAGAGTGATCATTTATCTGTTTTTTGGATTGGTTGTTTCCTAACTTGCATAAAGAAAGGATGTGGGGCAAAGTTTTGAAAAATTGCTGATTTTAAATGAGACATTCTTATTATACGACTGGATATATCGAACAGTTTTAGCACATAGTTCAAGCTCGTTAAAAAATAAACATAAGTCATGAGAAAATGTTTCTCCCGACGTTTAAGCTCATTAAAAAATGAACTATTTCCCAATAAATAACCATTGTGAATGTAGTAATTCAGCCTTTAAAGCCTTGGTCGTGTTCTCATCATCACCTCCACTCTGTATTGGCCGATCATTCACCTCCATTTGATTATTTACCCCTTTTGAGGAATAGCTGTGAAGAGTGATCCCACTAGCCATCCTTGTAACACTGTCGTGATTGGAAAATTCCAAACCTTACCTGGAATCAGCTGCTACCCAATTTTATCACTCGTTCCTCAAAAGATGAGTCTCTTTTAAGCTCTTTTCAACTCACTCATAAAATATGAAAAGATTGCCGAGCCATTGGCCTCTCTAGCTCGTTAAAGAGACCGGAAGTGCTATCCCTCCTTTAGATTTTAATCTTTTTGGACCTGCGGGATTATTACACAAAAAGATCGAGCGCTTGTTTTGTTCGACTCATTAAAAGTATCAAAAATTCATACCTTCTGTATTGTTTTATACTTTTTCAGACTTAAGGGATTAGATGATGAAAAACGAATTTTGGAGTTTCCTTTACATCCCTTTTTAGACTCTCTAAAATTGAAAAGGACCGAGTTATCTTTGTCGTTAAACTCGTTAAAACTTAATAGCGACAAACTTGTCCATAGCAGACAAGAACGAGTTTCACTATCGCTAGGCTCATTAAAACATAGCGATGGGTTTGCGCGAAGGGAAAATTATAGAACAACCATATGTTATCCTCCTCAAGCTTGACAAAAATAGAGAGGTACTGGTCAGCAATGACCGGGGAAAAATTGGGAAGAAAACTTGAAGAAACTTTGTTGGTAGCAAGTCGCTCTTGAACATGACACTTTCACTCCGCATCCAAGTCGGGTTGGGTTGTTTCATTCACCGGTCACATCACCATGGTCCCATCACACCATCCACATTTGGGGGTAATGCTACCAATCCATCACGTCAGTGTCGCCGATATGTTCAAGATAAGTCATTCAGAGAATTCACTTATGTCTCACCCGCTGCAATACATTTACACTCCATTCTTTCATGACCGCCACCCTGAACCTTATATCACCAGATCGTTTTCACCTCCATTAAAATCATTTTCTCCATTCCATGTCATTGATGTGGGATTCATTAAGGCCCTCCTATGATGGATCGCTTCTTGTCGACATCAGCTCATTATCCAAGAAGTTGATCTATGAACACCCCTTTCAGTACTTTGAAGCTTGCATGCCTCAATGGTAAGTTTCTCACTTCCGGTGACAGGTTTACATCAATGACCTTCGATCGAAAGATTTTGCATGGTGTTCGATGCCAAGTCCTTTATTCACACCACATGAATTGTACTACAGTACCTTGAGGGTCATTATCATTATCAGTGATTCCTCTCGCGCCTGTTAACAGCTTACATCATTGGCTGGTAAGATGTCTTTCCATGTTCGACTCCAGAACATCTCTCACATGGATAGACTTGTACTTTCAGTGAAGATCGAATGAGATTGAAGACCCTGGATCTAATTTCATCCATCCGGGCTGCGATATATATTCAGGGAAATAAAGACATCAAATGTACCTCATTGCTGCACAGATAATCATCCAATCAAAGGGATGATGACTCTACCAGAGTCATCAGTCTACACTCAGACGATTGTCTGTCCTATGTACATGAAAATGAATTTATAAAGTTGAGCATGGAAATGCTCGCCTCAGATAGATCATGAAAATATTATGAAGATAATGTATTGTATTGTATCTTATTACAGGTCTCCTCCCATCTTGAAAGAACTTCGGATCCTCATAATAAAGCATTTCACCCGACATCAAAAGATTAACGACCTCATGCTTTAGGGGGCAACTATTATAGACATTTTTGGGCACTGCAACACCAAGCATAAAATGTCCATAAACCAAGGGCTCCTAAGTCCCTAAAAGTGTTGTTCTAACCCCTAAAAGAACAAGGTCAACTGATTACAGCTTCTCCAAGAAGTTCTCCATGAAAAACTGCTCAGAACTGGTCAAACCAGGATCATTTCAGCTTCTCCATAGGCAAAGTGCGTTGCATCTCACCTAAATACACTCTGTGGGTGTGTTTCATTTCAAAAAGCCCTTCTATGGGGTGCGATGGGCGAGAAGTGACAAATGGAAGGGTCAATCCGCGAGGTGGAGAGGCATGGAATCTTCCAGAAACTTCTCCTGTGACACTTGCCTCTCTGAATTCAACCAAGGATGAGTAAGAGATCATCAATTTCCAAGTGGAAGCAAGAAATATCAGAGGGAAGACACTAAACAAATCACAAGATGACTCATCTCCCTTACAGATATCTATATATGGATCCCTCATCCCAGAGATCCAGAGGTTGGAATTTTGCATCTTGTAAGGAATTGATTTTGGTTTCTTGAGACAACATCATAGTTTTGGGCGATCTAAGATTTTTATGAGGTGAAGAAGGGCTTACTTGCTGAGAGGATGATGTTGGGTCAGAACAACTGGTTGTAACTCCCTTGGCTCTTTCTTAATTGTCAATAAAATCTATTCAAGTTTTCCTCCATACTCTTGTGTCATTTATGTTTTATGCATTTGTATGGTCAATTTACATCTGATCCTAGATTGTTTATGATTATAGATCCATGTTCTTGTATAGCGTTATGCTACTTTGATCCTACAGGTACTCTGTGAAGCTGGGCGTACAAGGAAGCAAGTAGCGAAGGACTATCCGGAGAGAGAGGAATTGAACTAAGAGATAAGTGCAAGACAGAGGTTGGTCTCCTTTGCTCTTCTCTCATCTATATTTCATAAAGGAAAAACGAAAGTAGCTTTACTTTGTTTGTTTCTAAGGTAGCTACCACACCTTAGTGGGATAAGCAGTTCTGTGTAGACACTTTTCCCTGTAACATCAATGGATTAATTTTCCTCAGCATAGAACTTGAAAAATACATGAAAGATGCAATCAAACATAAATAGTTATAGCAGGAATCAAGAAAACCTTTCATTTCAATCCTATGAATATAACATATTTTAGAGATTTGAATATTGTATTTTCTGCTACAGAAGCATATATGTAAATTGATAGCATGCACAAAAAGGAAAAATTCTAACAAAAAGTTTTACATACACCAGTTAGGCATAGGGATTTTTAGAAATGACTATTTAAACCATTTAACTATTTGAATGTAAGCAGAATATATATATAACTAACTCACATTATTCATGCTCATGGAACCAGAAGCCAATTTTGGAAGTTGTACATTAAATTTGAGTACACAATTGGTACATAAATTAAAATTCATGAGGAAATAGTTAAGCAATGTCCAAATTAAATAATAGGCTTATGCTACCATGGCTCCCTGATATTAACAAGATTTAGGAAAAAACCAAACAAGTAAAAGAGAGGGTTGTATTTTACAATTGCAAAAATAACTCTAGGAGGGAGAATTTCGAGATGAAACTTCTCTCAAAAAATAAACCATGAGGGGTAATACAAAAAACCTTATTCTTCTCAACTAACTTGTCTAAAAACATTCCCAAATATCTACGACATAAGCTCAACCAACCTGCATCAAGGAAGTGGACATAGAGTGCATTAGAGAGATGTGTTAGGTATTACTCACAAGGGCCTTCACTCAAGGAACCTCTGACATATTGCATGAGTTTGTGGCATACTAAAAAATGACCCTAATTTGGCTACATATTGGGAAATATCTCTAAAAATCACATTATTTAACCCCCTACCAATACACACGCAATACAACTTCCCAATTTAAAAAACCCCTAATTTCACTAGATATTGTAGGTATCCATTTTTTCATTAACTTTTAGGTCTACTTTTTATCCTTGCCAATATAAAATCACTTTACCCCTATATATCCCCCAATATATTATGTCATCTTTTCCTCAATATATATCCCCCAATATGAACCCACATGATATGTTATTACTCCCCCAGTGAAGCCACCATGGTATCACTTCTCTAGACCAAAAATGTAAGGAGATCACAGTTGAGTGAATACCTGTCAGATCATAGAGAAGAGAAAAATGAATTTAAATTATAAACCCAGATAGGAGAATTTTTCCTAAAAATGTAAGCAATAACAAAAATAATAGGGGGAGGGTATAAGGATATACTTGTGAAGTATTGAAATTCAAAATTGTAACCCATCCCATTGTCCTAACGTATAGCTTCAAGAGGAGAAAGGAGAAGAATCAACAGTAATAATTAAATTAATTTAAAGACATAAATTAAATTTAATGATGTTAATTGTGAAACTTAGCACTCTGAATATCCTTACGAAAACAAGAGCACCAAAAAGGGGAAAAATGGGTAACGCTTCTTCAGAAACTGAAGCATAAAATCGCTGCTAACAAAAACATCTTGATAAGTCAGTCAGTCATAGAAATGTGTATCTCGGTCAAACCACCAACAGTTAATGAAGAATAACAAGTTCAAGAAATTTCAATCTATATATAAATAAACATGATAGTACCTGACTCTACCCAACAAGTGGGGGTGTCAACCAGAGAAATGAAGCTAGTGTGTGGATTACGTAGAGACACAACATTTGTTCATATTTCTCATGACAAAAACCAAGGAAGAACCGAAAATTTGATACATAAAACAATAAAAAGTATATATATATGTAAATTCTTTCTACCTTAGATTTATCAAGCAAAATACTCACAAAGGGGTTGTGCCGATTAAACCAGGTGAAATGGAAAATCCTGGAAGGCACATCAAAACCCTGAGAAAGAATGTCGATGGATTTTGAATTGGGGTTACTCCCTATATATAAGCTCCAATAGTTGTGCCAAGAATCTGGATATTACACACCAAAATTAGACTTGTACCAACGAATTTTTTCACAAATAAACTTAAAAGGCAAGATCTTAAAATAATGCAAGAAATAAGGATTTTACTTGTAGGATGACTCGAAGTCATACATATGGAAGGTGTTCCAAAATGATTCATATTCATAAGAATGAAATCTTCGAAGATCTTTGAGGAACAAATGCCAGACGAAACAATCATAATTTAGGCAATTACCACCGGGCAGAGGAGGTAATAGCGAAGGGGAGGATCTATCCAAGTTATTAGGGTTGAATATGAATAAGGGTGAGTAAAGTGATACTCAACCTTGATTCTTGTTGGTTGATCAGAACCGTCCATTCCCGCAGAGTCCTAAGCAACCGAAATCAGATGGTCCCATGTGACATAGTGTACGTGGCATGCCATGACTTGCTTGGTTATGCTAGTGAAGTTGTGAGGTACTTCTCGCATGAGAAGGGAGCTAAGGGTCATAAATATTCTTCCAAATTCAAACCATATGGAATATTATGATAGTGGAAATCTTCTCCATGGTTTGTGTGTATTGGCTCGACAAGTATTGGCTCCTGTCAAGCATTGCATATGTATAGGAGGCATAATATATATTGACATGTATTGAAACTTAATACTAATTTGATACCATCCATAGACAAAGGAGCCATAATTTCATATCATCCAAATAATTCATTGTTAAAAATATCGAGAAGGTAATCGTAGGTCAAATGGGTGGCATTATGTTGGTTAAAAGAGCTGCATGAACTTTACCATAGGGATATGTTAGTATGAGTCAGATGCTTCATATTTTCAAGCACCAATATCCAATTCCATGTATATTTTTATTGATGAAATAAAAATAAATCTTTTGGATGGAATGGGTAGGATAACCTATTCATGAATATGTAACACCATCTTCAGGCATCTACCCAAAAAACCAGCTAGTCGGGGTAAACATGCCATGAGCGGACACTATGAAATGATTCGACCTCCTAAGTCACATTAAGGAAGTGGAACTGATGGAACACACCATACAGACATTCAACATCAGCTTCAAGACCTTGAGGAACCAATCCAACACTTCATATAGCTTGTCCTTGGGCCCCACTAAACATGTTAACAACTTAAGCCTCATTCTCTCTCATGATATAGGCATGAAAACATCTAGAAACCTAGAGTCACTATCACAAGCTTGCCTGTTAGCATCCAGAGACTCATTTAGTTAGTGTTATGCCAGCATCCCTAGGATTTGAGCCACTTTTTCAGGCCGAGAGCCGAGGTCACTGCCCAAAAATAAACCACCTGTTCAGAGCAATAAAATAACATAGAAATGGTAGTACTAAAGAAAATACTTGCTTAAAACCTTGACTTGACTCCTACTAGCCATGATAGGCATTTCATCAAACATATCACGAACATGTAAACTACATGTGTAAATAACAGAGCTCAGCATAGGGGTCTCATACTTATCTGGGTTTCACCATGAAGCCTTGATGCCTTATCACATTAACTTCCATTCCATCCATTAGTCCATAGATAAATTGGTCATTCAATTACAAGTAAAAAAATGATGAGAACCATACATAGTTGTTATCATAAAAAATATCCATAACCAATGTAATAGAGAAGAAATTCCAATGAACTCACTGCCATATAAACCTCATATAATCTAGTATAATTATCATATAAATACAAGGAGAAATAACATTTATTGATGATGCAAAATCCAAACTCGGGATGGGACTTCAACGTTCCACCCGATTGTAGAATGGCTGAGCCAAATATCTCTTCATCCATTCACCCCCGTGTCATATTCCAAGCATGAATATGGGATCTCATAGAAGACATCTATCAAAATTCATCCAAGGCTTCTAGATGCCATCCACTTCAACCCATCAAACAGTGTTTCCACCTCATGGTCGGACATCAGAAAATCATTATCAGATAGATCTCTATCCAAGCCTTCTAGGGCTCAAAATCATTTGTTCCAACCAAGGCTCCAGGTCTAGTAACTCAACCCACAACTGTTGTCAGGCTCGAGAGAATTTGTCCAACCAAGAATCTAATACTAGTAGCTCAACACACCAAGGGTTCCAGAGCGTTTATCCAACCAAGGCTACAGGACTAGTAACTCAACCACAGCTGTTACAGGGCTCCAGAACATTTATCCAACTAAGGCTCTAGGAACTAGTTACTCAACCCAAGTGAAGGAAACATGAAAACCAATCAGAACAAACAATAAGAGTAAACCCACAATCACCATGGCTATCTAGGAAATGAAAAGGCTAGGAAATCCATTGTCAATCTAGGAAATAATCCATGACAATGACAAGCCACAAAAATAATCCACATGCATATGGCATGCTTGCTAAAACTAGTGAAGAAACCATACATGCAACTTTGTACCTACAAGCAAATCTGATGTAGGTGTTGATCCCAATGCCTTCTTGTGCTTTCCTACTCTTCCTTTTCCTTCTTTCTCCAATAATTCATGTATGCCACACCCTCTAAGAGTGCTCAAAGAAAACTCTAAGTCTCCAAGAGTATGAGAGAGAGAGAGTAATGAGAGAGTTCCAAAATTGAACTCACAAAAGGTTGAGCCAAGTCTGAGCCAAGAGCTTGCAAACTGATCCTCAAAAGCCTTTTTATTAATTATGCCTCTATTTTCTTCATTTTACTCTTCACATGAAACCTGTGAATTTTCACTTTCCTTTTCTCCTAATTTCCATTACTTTCATAAATAAATGTGCCAAAATGCCTTTTTTCCTTTCCAAAGCCTTAGCCATTTCCTTTGCCAATTTCCTAAGCCATAATAAATGGAATCAACACCCATTAGGATGTTTGCCCCACCATTCAGCTTGTAATACGTGTCCCATCAACCATGGTCCTATATATTGTTACATGAATTTTCACGAGGGTTGGGGGAACACTGTTCTCTGTGTTTAATGACACCTATAACCAACAAGACTGTTGAAAACAAAACATACTTCCCATGGATGTTTATAACATAGCTCGTTGCAATCTTTACAATGACCACTACTGAAACATGACAATCATACCGTTTACTGGAGCTTTATAACATAGGTCATTATGGTATTAACACTGACAACATATACATATACACATTTGCTTCAACCAGCACATAGTCATACTACCTATGGAGCTTATAAACTAGCGTGATACAATATTTACAATAATATACACCTATACACATAAATACATTTGCTCAACTAATAACTAAAAGGATACGATGCCTGTATCTGCAATAAGGGAATACACCAGCTCACACCTCTACCCTCAAAGTAATACCAAGATTCACATCCTTCCCAAAAAGTACATAATCCACTGCAAAGTCAAATCTGCATCCAATGTCTAGTGCTACAATCTAGTGCCACTTATCCTCTTATTGAACAATTACTGTCTCAGTGTTCTAGGGTGCACTCCAAATTTTCATCTGATTCTATTTGGAAATGCTAATGACCAAAACAAATATATCCATGACTTTCCCTTCTCTTATATACAATCCCTTGGGTAATTTGGTCATCCCCGTCCATGAAGTCATTCACCTTCCAAGTTTCGTTGGCACTCCATCTCAGGAAATCCATCCCTTGGTAAGGCTTCCTCGCATCGGAAGATGCAAAAACCAAGTCATATCCCTCCCTTAAAACCATCATACTGGTCATAGCATGCTCATGGAAATCAATGGACACTATTGGGTACCAGTGTCCCACAATAGCCCTACTCCTGAAGTGCTTTACCAGTATATTGTTGTCTGTCAATTTCTTTTTTTGTTGCTAATTTTTGCATTCAATTTCAATCACCCAACGAGGCATGTTCATGCATTCCTATACCAAGCACATAATTTCCATTACATTTAAAATAAATCGGAATAACTTCACATCATACCTCATTGGTAGCTTTTCAATAAGGTACACTTGCAATCCTGTTTACTTCTTGTACCAACAAGTCAAACTACCATCTTTGACTAAATCATTATGTATAAACATATCACATCATGTTAGCGCAAAACAAAACAATCATAGATCAAAATCATAAAATCACACGTAACCATCATAAACCAGAATCATAGATAACATGCAATCATCATTGGCAACAATCATAGATCACATGCATAATAAAACTGAAATAAAATTCTAATGCTTATCCTTTCATCAATCCTTAGATTCTATGTTTTTCATTATTCAGTATGCACTTCAGATCGGTTTCCACATTAGACAAACACCTAGTGCCTTCTCCTTAACCACGTGTACATACACATTGTGTGCATTAGACACATGCAACCACGCAGGACTTAAAACACCATGAAATACATGCACCTACAATTGACACACAATACATACACCTACACTGAGTGTACAACAAAACACAATACATACATCTACATCCAGTATATCACACCACACAAAACGTATACGTACACAATGTACATCACAAGACATACATCTACACACAACTCGTGACACCACAAAATGCATACACATACACCCAATATACAATACAACTCATACATCTATAGTCAATGTGCAACACGACACAATACATGTACCTACACCTCGCATACAACACAACAAAAAAAATGTACTACGTAGAGTGCAACACAACGAGTACGCATGTCACGATACCACAATTACAAGATACAGATACATAACACTGCATGTACATAACACAATATGTACGACACACACACAATACCACATGTACACGAGTACCATATGTACAGCATGTGCACAGTACCACCTGTACAAATCACCACTTGCATAATGTGTTCTCAGGATCACATGTACATGACACCACCTGCAAAACGTGTACACAATGCCACATGTACATCATACCACCTCTACAACGTGTACACAATATGACATGTACACAGTACCACATGCATGACATGTACATGACACCACATGTACATAGCGAAACATGCATGACATGTACACAACACCACCTACACACAATGCCACTTATACCACATGTACATGACACCACATTCTCACAACACCACTTGTCCAATCATGCACACATCACCTTATGTACATAGCACCATATGTACAGCATGCACACAATTCCATATGTACATAGCACTACATATACAACATTTACATATCACCATACACAACACTTCATATCCAATATGCGCACAACACCATATGCACACAACACCCCATATCCATCATGTATAGAGCACCATCTATACCCATCACTGCATATGCAACATTCACACAACACTATATGTACCACCATGTACATAACATTGCATAAAAAACATGTACACACACTATACATACACAACACCACATGCGCACAACATCACAAATGCAACATGTACAATGTATACAACATATGCACAACAATAGTACAACACATCCAAATGACACAATCTTTACTAGGTAACCTTGCTTCTAGTGTCTCTCTGCCATCCATGCTTATCCTAAGATGCCACAAACCATACGACTTTCATTCTACTGGTGCATCCCTTGGTATAACTAGTCCATAACATGGACATAATCTAATCGCATAATATCAACTCATAACCAAATGATACTGACTATATAGATGTGTCATGATACTCTTCCCACTTTATTCCTCATGAACCAGGAACCTCTTCATGTCATTCACGTGCATAAGATATCATTCCTCCATACGGATGATCCCTGACAACCCTCTCAGATAGTGACATAGATACATACATATTGTTATAGACATTTTTGGGCACTGCAACCCCAAGCATAAATGTCCATAAACTAAGGGCTCCTAAGTCCCTAAATGTGTTGTTCCAACCCCTAAGAGAACAAGGTCAACTGATTACAGCTTCTCCCAGAAGTTCTCCATGAAAAACTGCTCAGAACTGGTCAAAACTAGACCATTTCACCTGCTCCATAGGCAAAGTGTGTTGCATCTCACCTAAATACACACAGTAGGTGTGTTGCATTTCAAAAATCCCTTCTATGGGGTGCGATGGGCGAGAAGGGACAAATGGCAGTGTCAATCCGCGAGGTGGAGAAGAATGGAATCTTCCAGAAAGTTCTCCTGTGACACTTGCCTCTCTGAATTCGACCAGGGATGAGTAAGAGATCATCAATCTCCAAGTGGAATCAAGAACTATCAAAGGGAAGACACTAATCAAATCACAAGTTGACTCATCTCCCTTGCAGACATCTATATATGGATCCCTCATCCCAGAGATCCAGAGGCTCAAATTTTGCATCTTGTAAGGAATTGTTGTTGGTTTCTTGAGGCAACATAATGGTGTTGGGTGATCTAAGCTTTTCATGAGGTGAAGAAAGGCTTACCTGCTGAGAGGATGAGACTGGGTCAGAACAATTGGTTGTAACTCTCTTGGCTCTTTCTTGATTATCAATAAAGCTATTCAAGTTTTCCTCCATACTCTTGTGTGATTTATGTTTTATGCACTTGTATAGTCAATTTACATATGATCCTAGATTGCTTATGATAATAGATCCATGTTCTCGTATAGTTTTATGCTGCTTTAATTCTACAGGTACTCTGTGAAGCTTGGTATACAAGAAAGAAAGTAGCAAAGGACTATCGGAAGAGAGAGGAATCGAGCAAGGAACCAAGCGCAAGACAGAGGTTGGTCTCCTTTATTCTTCTCTCATCTATCTTTCATAAAGGAAAATGAAAGTGGTTTTACTTTGTTTGTTTCTAAGGTAGCTACCAGCCTTAGTGGGATTAGCAGTTCTGCATAGACACTTTTCCCTGTAACAAAATGGCGACTCCGCTGGGGAGCGAATAGATTGATTGTTTATCTACATTTGTTTACTTTATAAACTTACAGATGGAGCCTGAAGTCAAGCCAGCTAGCCTTCGAACTACATTTGCTAAGCAAGTGCAAAGTAGATCAACGCTGCTTCAATCAATCTCCAGGTTTTGTTTATGAATTAAAAAATTGATTTACAAGCTTTCTAATTGCCCTCGTGGTGGCTCTAGTAACCTCCTTAGATCTACCCATGTGATTGATTTACTGATTACCACTTGCTCGGCCAAAATCCCTGAACTGAACTGTAAACTGTGACCCGGAACCCAATCAAAGTCTCGTCCTTGGTCTAGCACACTGTCTGTTCTATGAATCTCAAATTCAGTGCACTTCCCGAGTGTAGTAGGTGCGTTGCATTTTAGATTCACTGTGTTATAGGTGCGCTGATCAGACTAGGAATTTTTCCTAAATTTTCGTTTTTGTGTTACTGTTTTCAGATCTTTTCAAGAGTTTTGCTGCCTGTAGTCAGTACACCTCTGTTATAAATGTCTTTCCTTGCTGATATTCTGCCTCCATTATCCAAAGAACTGTAAATGTTTTTATGTGTTTTTTGAGTCATTTTCAGTTCTCCTTTACAAAGAAGTAACGTAATTGTACTGTCATTTCTTGATTTGAAAGTGTCACAATTGTCGTTTTCAGTCATAGAAGAGAGTCTGATTTCTCTTGATAGTCGATTACCCTATTACTATTGTATTTGATCTGAATTAGTATTTTTTCTAGTGTCAAAAGCAAGTTTTCATTTCCAAATCGCAAAGTGTTGCCATTGTCTTCATTTTGATTTTGAAAAGAAACTTGTTAGTAATTGTCGCTTTGAAAAATAATTCAGATTTGTGCATTAGCTTTCTTTTTATCATTCACATATTAAGAAGGTTGAAAACAAATACATGCATGTGCATTTTCATTTAGACTGTTTGATTGGTTTGATTTAGGACAGTGCATATAGTGTGTGCTCTATGCTCTTTGTTGAAAGAACGCCATCTCTCTTTCCTTAGTAGCTAGGATTTTCATTAGACAAAGAAGATAAAACGACTGTTTATCATCTTCAATTGCATTTTAGGAATTGTACATCTACATCACGCGGTGAACCTGAAAGGCAAATTTCTTAAGCAAGATCAACTATAAAATAAATTTAATGAATCTAACAACGCTTTGGAACCTAACGCACAACATCTAGAAGTCTAGGCTAGAGACTATTCCGGTTTCATAAAACCTGGTAACTGTTGTTTTCACTGTTGGTTGGGTGATTCCTCCACTTTGAGATGATAAGTGCTAGTACGGACTTGTGCTCCCACGTACCGTCGAGTATATTTTTGGAGACCACAATAGGCTTTATCCTTTATCCATAGGAAGTTGTGTCTGCCGCCCTATCGATCGCAATGCACTGAACACATCATTCGGGAAGATTGACTGTCGTACCATAAAAAGTATTCTGCAGTTTTGCGATTGGTTTGGTAATCCCTCTGTCTAGATTTCCAGAG
Organism: Pinus tabuliformis; assembly: GCA_031772625.1. Taxonomy (NCBI): domain Eukaryota; kingdom Viridiplantae; phylum Streptophyta; class Pinopsida; order Pinales; family Pinaceae; genus Pinus; species Pinus tabuliformis. Next base: position 1,927,810,519 of record CM062816.1, on the reverse strand, counting down.
CAGTCCCTTTCGTTCCTTTTCAGACTCCTTAACAGAAAAGGTCCATCTGAGCAATTGTCACTTCAGGCTCATTAAAAATCGAAGGCGACTAGAGTCATCTTTTGTTTTTTCTCGACTCTTAAAAATTGAAAAAACAAGTTGTGTCAAAGTGTCTAAAATTCATCTAATTCGGAAACATACTTCCCCTCGATTTTTAGTTGATCGAGTAATCCGCAATCGTGGAAGAAAGCCAATTGAAACCCCGTCGTTTGTGGAGGCTTACGAGTCAACCTTCTTTGTCTCCGGAATCGAAACTATTACGGACAAAGCGAACTCGTTTAACTGGTTCCAAATCTCCTGGTAAAGTTAGAACAAGTGTTCCAACACCATCAGAGGCTCTGGTTATTCCAAACATTTCTGGTATCCCTGCCTTTACAGAAGAAGTTCAGCAGCCACCAAGGGACAGTAGCTCTGATCCTAGTTTGAAGGTAAACACTTGTGTTACTCCCGGTTCGGAGAGTGTTATTCCCCAAACATCTGTCGCTGCAGATTCTATACCTTCTTCAACACCAAAAATATTTTACGGACCTGACGGTCTACCTCTTCCACCTGGTCTGATTGCTATAGAAGAGATTGTGGACGATCCTACATCTAGTACTCCATCACAATTTGGAGTCGGGATCACTCTATATCCTTCTTCATTAGAAATTAGTCTACCGCCAGCAGAAGCTCCTGTAGAATCGCTAGGCAATCTTTTGGATAGACTAGAAATGTCTGAACAACCGTCGACATCTAGCACTGTGTCATCAGACACAGCGACGGCAGAACTTCCTGTTGTCACTCCAACAATGTTCGCCGGTATACCATCTGTCCCAACTAGCTCTCAATCGCTAGAAGGTGCCCACTCAGGGGCTATTTCGACAGTATGGTCTGTTCCTGTGTGTTCATCCGGAATAGTATCCAGAAACTCTTATGTTGAATCTCAGCAAATTGATCCTTCAGGGTGTCAATTTGGGTAGTCTGGTCCCAAAGGGAAAACCATTCCTTTAAGTACTAGATTACCACTGTATGGGGGGCAGTATACCCTTTCATTGTCTCCTCTGGGAGGATAGCCATATGGGAGTTCACAACAAAATTTAGGTTATGCTGGAATTACATCTAGCGGTTGGGTGTCGATACTGCCTCAGCAACCAAGAGTTGTATATTCAATGCAACAATGTTTACCTATGTCAAATATACCAACTACGCCAGCTATTATGACGGTGTCGCAAGTACAAGCGTTGCCTGTGGTATGCCAACCTCAAGTTTCTCAGGTTGTAATGTAACAACCTCTTAACCCTGTGACTCAACCACAATCGCCGACTGGTGGAATGACACAGGACCAAACGGGTATAATTACCCCTCATCTTGGTCAAACAATTAGTATCGGGCAACAGCACATGGCTTCACAACCATGGCTGGTGCAATACCAACAACCGCAATTCCAGCAAGTATACCAAGGATCTGAGCAACAAATCTTTGCAAATAGTGGGCAGTTGTATTTTCAAAACGGTCAAAATCAACCATTCTACAATGGTTATGCCCACCAACCTGACCAAAGTTACCAACATCAAATGCATTATGCTGGTATGCAAAGACCAACTACTCAGGCGATTCCATCTTATCCTGGGTATGCTTCGCCTAACCTGAATCAACAGTTACCCTTCGTGGCGACATTAGAGTTACCGGATCTAAATCGGTTAACAAACGATCCAATCGCTTACGCCCCTTGATGGCCAACGATTCCGCATAAACTTCCGTCAGATATTCCTAAATTTAATGGAAATCCGGGTGAAGATCCGTCAAATCATGTGATGACCTTTCATCTATGGTGTTCATCAAACACCCTAAACGATGATTCGATTAGGCTTCACCTTTTTCAGGAGACGTTAACTGGTCCGACAGCAAAATGGTATATCGAAATGCCCAGAGCTTCGTTTGAAAACTTCAGTACCCTAGCCACAACATTTTTAATCCATTTTCAGTTACTGATAAGATATGAAATGGGAGCAGAACTTCTTACCAATTTCAAACAAACAACGGCCACTCACATATCTGATCATATTCATGAGTGGCGACGTCATCGTAGAATGGTAAAAACGTATGTTCCTGATCAGCTTTTAGCTGAATGGTTTATTAAGTCTTTGTTATCTTCCATTACAGAAGATGTGGCAAAAGGGGGAGCCATCACCGAAGAGCAATTTATTGCTCGTGTGCAATATTTGGACTTGATTTACACTCATTCTGGCATGCTCTACAATAAAATACCTGACGCGCCCAGACCGGAATTCTCGGTCCCTCCTCCTCCTAAATCAAACAATGACTCTCATGTCGGCGATGGCGTGATTGGCGCGACAGACATGAAATTGACAAAGGCTACATCTAAAAAGGCCCGTAATATTTCCAGTCAAAATGCAAAATAAGAACTTCTTGATTTGGAAGTAAATGCCGTCTCGACAGATAAAGGACAAGAAACCAAGCAACCAGCAGGAAAGAAGAAAAGCAAAGGGAAGAAGAAGAAACAGGATGAATCATCATCTGAAAAATCTTTTGCAAACCCTCCTGGAAATATGAAACCAAAAAATCCATGCTTTATATGAGATGAGGATCACTGGACATTAGATTGTCCACACAGAGCTGAGCTTAAAAAATTCTTTAAGAATTCAAAAACCTCGGTAGCATTAACTGATTCGTTTCTGAATCCAGGAACGAATCTTGTTGACAATGGAAATGCTTCCCCGTCTCAAGTGCTAATGTTGTCAGCTTCCAAACAGCAAAATGATTCTTTGATATCGACAAGGAACAAAGATTACGGGAATCCACAACTATCGAACAACAAGGATAAAGATCAACCTAGTAGTTCAACAACAACTTCGACAAAAGTTGCGCCACCCATCACTCTTGAGCTGACAATAAAACCACCAAAAGGAGTAGTACACAAGTCGATGTTTAATCCTCGTGCTAGATAAACACAACATTATAATATAGTGGAAGATCTGGCCCAATCGCCATCCACTATGTCGACACTTGAAGTACTGCAAAATTGCCCATCCCAAAAGCAGGCTTTATTATCAGCTATTGGTGGGATAGACCCAAAGGATTCCAATCTTGTGTCCTTTAATCATAAACGATACGATCCTTAGTTACCAGCTCAACTAGCTTTCCTCATTCAAGTGAAAGCCCTCAACAAAACTGTTCATCGAACAATTATTGATGAGGGGGCATCTACATGTATTATGTCGATGAGTTGTTGGAAAACTTTATGAACTCCAACCTTGTCGCGATCTTCGATGACATTAAAAGCATTTGACGGACGAACATATACCCCATATGGTATTCTAAGTAACTTGCAAGTTGAACTGGGAGGGAAAACAGTAGAAATACATGTTGAAGTAATCGATGGAAACCTCGATTAGAACATCCTACTGGGAAGACCATGGATATATGCTATGGTTGTTGTTGTGTCGACCTATTTTAGGAAGATTGCATTTCCCTTTCAAGGAGGGATTACAATCGTCGATCAACAAACTTTCCTACCCAATGGTTCCCAAGTTACAGGAAGCATTCTGATGATCCATGGAAGCCACCATCCGCTTAAAAATATAGGAGTAGGCCTACTAAAAGACCCTATATTAATGGGAGCTTTTTCCCTTCCACCTCCAATCAATCTGGTGGAAGTAGCATCGGTAGGAACCTGCAATATGATATCTTTGATTGAAAAGATCTCAGAAAATGATATAAACATGGATCATACGCAGGTATTGCCTCCAAGCCCAATAGAAATATTGTAGCAATCAATGTTTCTAGCATGGGAGGAAAACCCAAATCAATGCTCATCAAGCGTTTGGATAGATAGGTCTAAGGAATATGGCACCCCTTCAGATCCTTGGTCACAAGTGCATTACACCGATGAAGGAATTGTTCAATCAATGGTAATTGAAGGGGCACCATGGGAAGATTACCACCATCGTTCCCTTCTTCCGGATTGTGAAGAAGATACTCCTGATGACCTTCATCATCCTTCAGTTTTTGATTTCCTATCAAATACTGTAAACACAGTGGATTCCGAGCGAAACTTGTCCAACATTGAAGAGATTATGGCCATAAATATCTCGACCAAAACAGATGTTGTAGAGAATATTTATGTTGGCAATTGTTTTTCTCCTTCAGAACTGGAAATATATAACGCTTTTTTTCGCGAATTCAGAGATGTCTTTGCTTGTTCATATAATAAAATGCCAGGCATTGACTTGAGTATAGTTGAACACGAAATCAAGATGTATCCAGATGTCAAACCAGTACGACAACGGCTATGGCAGGTGCACCCCAAGAAAGCCGCTGCCATCAAGGCAGAAGTTGAAAAGCTTCTCCATGCTGGTTTCATTTACCCGATTCCTCTAACCGATTGGGTATCGAACATTGTTCCTGTTATGAAAAAACAAGGAACGATTAGAGTGTGTGTCGATTATAAGGATGTAAATCAAGCTTGTCCAAAAGACAACTACCCTACACCCTTCATTGACCAGATAATTGATGAATGTGCCGGATGTGAAATCTTTTCATTTATGGATGGATTGTCCGGGTATAATCAAATAAATATCCACCCATAGGACCAGTCAAAGACTGCATTTATTTGTCGGTGGGGCACATTTGCATATCGAAAATTACCCTTTGGTTTAAAGAACGCAGGGGCAACATTTCAGAGGGCAATGAATTATGCCTTCCATGACATCAAAAACATCATTCAACCATATCTCGACCACCTTCCGGCTCATTGGCGAAAGCAGACTGATCATCCGCAACATTTGAGAGCGATATTTCTACGTTGCCGACACTACAAGATACGACTCAATCCACACAAATGTGTGTTCTGTGTCAGTTCTGGCCATTTACTTGGCTTTGGGTTCAGGAAATCATTAATTTTCCTCCACCTTCGAATTCGCTTCAGATTCAGAAACTCCAAGGGAAAGAAAACTTTCTGAGGAGGTTCATTGCAAATTACGCCGAACTTGCTAAAGGTTATACACGTCTATTGAAAAAGGAAGTGCCCTTCGTCTGGGATCGTGTTGTGCAAGCTTCCTTTGATGCTTTAAAAGAATCCCTAACGAAAGCATCATTAACGTAAGCTCCTAATTATCAAAAAGACTTTACCTGTATCTGGCTGCAGCAGATACAACCATCGCAATGGTTTTAGTTCAAGAAGACAACAAAATTGAACATCCTATATATTATTTGAGTAAGAACTTAAATATTCTTATGTTGAAAAGCTAGCGCTTGCAGCCGTTCAAGAGATACAGAGATTTTGACACTATGTCCTCTTTCGAAAAACTACCATTCTGTCAGATTGCAACCCCATGACTTATATATTATCGCGACAGTTGCTAGGGGAAAATATTCAAAATGGATAGCAATTCTACAAGAGTTTGATCTGGAATTTGTAAAATCCAAGTCAAAGAAAGCCCTGGTTTTCGCAGAATTATTATGCAATCTCCCATCGTCATCCAACAATGAAACATCCGAAGAAACTATCGTGGATGAATCTTTGTTTCTGATATCTTCAAGCAATCCGTGGTATGGAGATATAATCATCTATCTCCAAACCCAAAAATATAGGCCTAGCACCTCCCGCTCCGAACAAAAACGTATTCAATACCAACCAAAAGACTACATGATCGTCGGTGATACACTTTACCGTCGTGATGTCGATATAGTTTTGAGGAGGTGCCTCACCCATGAGGAAGCTGAAAAAGTCCTGAATGATTGCCATTCAAGCGCATGTGGGGGGCATTAATCCGGCTATGCTACGGTGAATTTTTTTTTACGAGCAGGATACTTCTGGCCAACAATGTTCAAAGATTGCATAACCGCAGTCAGAAGTTGCCATGTCTGTCAAATTTTCGATAACAAAACCAGAAGACCACCCGCACCTCTGCAGCCAATAGTTGTTGTTGGGCCATTCGCCAAATGGGGCATCGATTTCATGACATGTAACCCCACCTCGACCGGGGGGCATGGGTATATCATAGTCGCAGTGGACTATTTTACCAAATGGGCCGAGGTGATGCCTACATTAAATAACACTAGTGAAATCATGTAGTCATCAGATTTGGTGTCCCACAGGCTATAGTCACAGATCATGGATTGCATTTTCGTAATCACATGATGGTCGAATTAGCTACCAAATTAGGGTTGTCGCACGACAGCTCTACTCCATATTACCCGTGTTAGCTACCTATACCAATAGGTTTCATATTTCATGATTGACAATGATAAGTTCCAAATATGCTCTGCTTTGATCATGCAAAGATCACATATTTCCAAGAGAAAACAATCTGTGTGCATAGCTTGATGTTGTCTAAATTTTGATGGATGGTCCAACAGCCTAATCTAGATCATGCCATGTTTTAAATTTTCAGTTGTAGAATAGAGAAAGAAGTCTGTCCAAACTGTTTAATATTGGCAGACAAGTAGCTTAGGTAGAGAAGTAAGGCTCCCAACTGTTTAACCTGGGACCTTGGAAGTAATAAGGGTAGCAGTAGATAGAAAATCAAAAGGAAAAGGCCAAAGAAAAGAAAAGGCAAATAAGGGTCTGCAAGTCCAAGTGCACCCTCCAAGAAGAAACAAAAAATGCTAGGCAAGTAGATGGGTAGGCAGTTGGGGTTGCAGAAATATCATTCCTTGCAAATAAATGTGTGCTGAAATGTCCACAAAGGAAAATCAATGGTTGAGAAGCTCCTCTTCTCCATCAGGTTGCAGCAAAGAAAGGAAGCATGTCTAACTTCCCAAATTTCCCCTTTCACTCTTATTACTAACATCCCTTCATCTATGGAGATTGATGAAAAGATCTGAGGTTTTATGGTGGTTCTTGTTCCTTTAAAGGCCACATTTCTTGTCTAAAAATCTTTTCATTTTGATCTACTCCCTAAACTAAGTAACTTTCAAATACACTTGATGAAATCACTCCTCATTCACTTTCCTTATTCACATTAACCCCTAACTTCTATTATCTAAATCCCCTAAATTGCCCTTTCCCTACTATTATAACACCATGGTGTATAAACCCCAAACATGGTATAAATATTCCCCCCTTTGGCACTATAGCTAAATAAGTTGTTTAGGGAGACTTCAGTCCACCAGGGGCTGTGGTCAACCCTGTCTTGGGGCTGCTCTAACCTCTGGTTATGAGCAACAACCTTTCCCCTAAGCCCTCACCTTCCCTCTGCTCAAAAAACACAAAAACCCCTTTCCCCCTGCTAAAACCCATTCCCAAAAAACCTCTTTTCCCTTATAAAACCCTTGAAAAACCCAAAATCCCGAAATACATGCAAAAACCCCTAACCCTAGGGTTCTCCGCCCAAAATATTTAATTGAATATTTAATAGGCCGGCGGGACCCCCCAACCTGCACGATTCGTCGGAGGACCCGCCAGCCGTCCGATCTCCGCCGCCCAGATCTAACGGTGGGCAGTACTTTTCGCTCCCCGACCTACTGACCTTTAGCGTCCGGGGAAAGTGGTTTTCCGGGGAAAGTGGTTTTTCGGATCCCCCTCCCCGATACCGCCTTTGCCCAAAGGTGGTGCGGGGAACCCACTTACCACCATCCCGTTACCGCCTTCCCCTTACGTCATCATTACGTCAGCATGACGTAGCGCCCTGCCCCGCTCCCGCGCCATATGGTCCTCCACATAACCCTGCCACCTTATCCACCCACCACCGTGTCCTGCCACCCTGGCCTACACCTCAGCAGCCACATCATCCTCTGTACCCGGGCCCGCCATGATGTCATGCTGACGTCATCGACGGAAAGGCGCCAATTACCCATTTTTTCCGAATTTTGTTGTTAAAGTCATGTTTTGGGCAGTTTTTATGTCATTTTCGCGTGAAGGAAGAGATAGCTGTTGCAGCTGCCAAAGCACCTCCAGACCTCCAAATTCAAATTCCAACCGATCCAATTCATCAATTCGACCTCCAGAGTTCGGCCCGCAGGCTTTTCAAGCGTTTCATCCAGGTATTCACCGTAATTCCTCTGTTTGGCCCATGCATACCATTTCTCTGTAAATTGCCATAAAAATACCTGTTGAATCCCACATAAACTCTGCACCTACTACCTTAAGTAAGCCAAGCTAACCTGCTTGCCCCCAGAACCACAAATTCAGCATTAAAACAGGCAATTCGCGGGCCAAAACTGTGAAATTATCTTCAAGGTGCCCGGCATTGTTCCCTTTTGCCGGGTGTAGACCAACAGCAATTATTTTTCACTAAAGAAAACCTCATATCCTCTGCAATTCACCCCTAGCAATTCACAATCTCTGTGAACCTACCAAGACTGCAGAAACAAGCCTGTTTTTGACTATAAAAGGCATTTCAGACTTAGTCCATAGTTGGCCTAACACTTAAGCTCTTAAAAAGCTTTGCAAACCAGTGCACTCATATCACTCCAAATCAAACCATACAATGGCTGCCCCTGTACCCACAGCTCTCAGTGTTGCTCCATTGAATCCACCCAATAAAGACCTGCAGTCTTTATCTCTTGCTGACCAGGACTACCTTATTGAAGACTATGTGGGAGACAGAGATTTTCTGCAAACCTTCAGACAGTTGAGAGAGGACTACTTAATGGGTCATGACACATATGGCATCTGGGAGTCAAACCTGCCATACTATTGTCTCCCCTCTGTGAATGTGTTTCCTGAAATCATTCGCCTATGTGCTGGGAACTATGATGTGCACCACAGGGCAATCAGCACCCCATCTGGGAGGGTCCTTTTCTACATCAATCCTTAGACCATCAACAAAATGCTGCATTTTGACTAGACAGAGTTGTTGTTCCCATTCTCTATGAACTATCTGCTGGACACTGGTACGAAAATGACCAGTGAGGAGATTCAAAGGGTCACCAGGACATTCATGAGACCTGAGTGCCAGCCTACAGGGCCACCTCCTTATTTAAATGTCCACTTCACTGAAGTAGGCAGATTGCTCCTGGACATGATTTCTTATGTGCTGGGGTACAGCACCAGTGAGCATGTGGATCAAACCATGCTAGTATTGCTGGCTGTTTACAGCCCAGGCCAACCCCCTGCCCGCAAATACAACTTTGCAAAGTTCATTGCTAATAAGATTCATGATCAGCTGAGCAAAGTGGACAGGCAGGGTGTCTTCAAGTACTCAGCCTATATTTATCATCTCTTCATGTATTATCAGACTGAGGCTTTTCCATGCTATATCAAAAAGCTGGATTATAGAGGGGAAAGAAGATCTGTCATCTTCTGGACCTCTGTCTATCACAATGTCACAAACTCACCCTATTCCTATTGTGAGTTTGTTGACCAATTTGTGTATCCAGTCTCTTGCCTATTAATGAGGTCCCCTCCTCCCAGAGTGTCAACAGAGATACAGAAGGCTCTGCAGCTTTCCAAAAAATGTAAAATAGGTGATTGGTACCTATATGAGGAACACACAGTCATCAGGGTCTATGGCTGTGAGCTTTGTCCTTTCAGAGTCCCAAAGTATGTGCCCATGAGGATATTTGCCTTGGAATATTATAGGCAACTGATTCAGTCTGACCTCACCCATTTCCACAGCTCCAGGAAGAAGGCTCACCTCAAGTTCAAACACCAGTTGGGCCCATTCATCATGAATAAAAAAGAAGGATGGGAAGATGCTGACCTCATCCTCAAGGACAAATATAAATTGTCATACAGTTTCCGGTGGGTCCCTTATGACCCTGAGGGCGTCATCACTGCAAGAAGAACCAAATATAGACTTTTAGGTTATAGGCATTGTCAATACTCACATATTGAGAAATATGCCAACCAGCAAGAATGGCTGCAGGGTACTTTAGTTGAAAAGCTAACTGAAGAAGAAGTAATGCTAAAGAATATGAAGGAGCTTTAAAAGACCTTTGACCTAGACTCTGTGCAGCAGGTACCCCTCAAATGGCCTCACTCAGCTGGAGAAGGGACCTCGGCCACAAGGACTGCACCACAGGCACCCTCTACATCAGCACCGACAATAGACAAAGGCAAAGGCATAATCGGTGCAGAGGAGGAAACAGTGAAAGAAAAGTCTGCCCCTGAAACAGAGCAGCAAACAGAGCAGCAGCTAGAACAGCAGCAAGGGCAAACTGTCCTACCACAAACTGGGCTGCCAGCAGCTCCAATAATGCAAACACCACCACCTCAAACTGAGCCATTGACTGCCCCAATTTTGCAGACCCCAGTACATGAGGAAAGGGGTACAAAAAGAGATAGAGAAGAGTCCACTCCTCTTAGTGGATCCTCCCAGCAACCAGAAGCCAAAAAGCAAAGGCTAGACTCCCCAAAGGTGGAAGACATCACTTTAGAATTCCTTGACAGCTCAAGGAAAAATAGGGAGGACAGCCAGCGCACAGGAACAAGCTCCTTTCAGCAGGAGCAAGGATTGCAGCTTGGCTTAGAGGTGTCCTCCTCTTCCCAGCAGAGCAAGAAGCCCAAGAGCACTAAGGCTTCTTTCAAACAAATAAAAGCTCAGAATGAGCTGCTAAGGGCTGAGGTCTACAAGCAATTCATAGATGCAACACCAGCCCAGCAAGAAAGGCTAATGTCGGTATATGACATTCAGGAGGAAAAATTGCTCCTCAGCCACTTTAAGCCCAAAGGGCCGCAGCCTAAGACAACTGCAGATTTTGTAAAGACAAGGGTGGAGGTCCTAGCCAGAGATATACATCCCATGGACCAGATTGAACTCCATAAGCAAGCTGGGGAGATGGTCTATGCAACCTTGGTGGAGAAGGCCACCATGGCACATGAGCTGAAAGAGTCCCTGAAAAACACCAATACACAGTTGGACTTTGAGAGAATGTCCTCTCTGGCCAAAGACAATAGAATAAAGTCTCTGGAGGAGATCATCATTGATCTAGGACATGATCCTACTGATCCAAAGGGTGTGAAGGCCCTAATGAAGAAGAAAGATGATGACCTCAATGCATTGAAGAAAAGATTGAAGCTACAACCCACAGAGCACCCTCAAACAGCAGAACTTCAAAAGCAAAAATAGGCTGAGGACCAACTAGATCTCCTAATGCAGGAAGACCAAAGGATCAGGGAGTTGGAGAAAGAGCTGGAAGGAGCACTACAAGATAAACAGGGAGAATCCACTTCCCAAGCTCCTCCAACTACTTCAACAACAGCAACAACTTCAGGGGCAGCAGTGGCCCCCACAACAGAAGCAACAGGAACAACAACAGCCCCAGAAGCTAGCAAAAGTGTAGAGGAATTGACCAAGGCCATCAAAGAAATGGAGCTCCAGGCCAATGAAATAAATAAGGCCAAGGAAAAATTGGCAGAGCTGGATGCCAAATATGACAAGTCGAAGGTAACTGTGGCTGAACAGGGCAGAGAGATAAAGGCCCTCAAGGACAAGATAAAGGCCTTAGAATAAGAGCTGAATCTAGAAACAACCATGGCAGACATAAAAAGGATTCTATGGGCCAAAATAGGCCAATCCATCACTCAACAATGGAGATCAATAAAAACAATGCATGAATAGATGGACTTGTTGGGCCAAGCACAAATAGAAATTAATAAGGCCAAAACACTGCTGCAAAACAGACTAGAGCAGGCCAACAGAATGATAGACTTCTTGAACAGGCAGGAAAAGGAGGAACTGGCAGCCATAGGCATTCCCAACAGAACAGAGGTCGTCCTCATTGCCAAGAAGGTGCTGACTCTCAGAAACTATGTACAAACCGTGGAGAGGAAGTGCTATGAAATCACAGCAGATGTGGAGGAATTCAAAGTCAAGTTGGCAGTGCTGCAAGCAAAAGGCCTGCCCAGCCTCCTAACTAGTGCAGGAAAACTAGTCTCCCGGGATCAATTTGCCAACAGAATGGCAACATACATTGAGAATCAGATTACTGCATCTGGCAGTACATCTGAACAAACGGGACCTCCCTCAGGACAGAGCTTGTATGAAAAATTGGAAGGCCTGTTCTTTTTTGAGAATGAAGTTAATCACCTTTTTGAGACTCCTCCTAATTTCTACAGATATACAGAGGTCGATGAGACCTTGATAAAGATTAGGAGGCATCAAATGCCCAAAGAGGATTGGTGGCAAGCAATGCTTCAAATTCTGCCACGGTAGCTTCAGCTGTTCGGTCACTGCCAGCTCCAAGTCACTACAAGACAAACAGCTTGATAAAGTCGGCATTAAAAGCAACTGAAATGTGACTCAGCACATAGACAACGACGGCTAGCCCAAAAGGTAAAAGAAATGCGCAAATTTTGACAGCATACCCTCAGCCGACTCAAACTGCCAGCAAGTCAACAGGCTCTGACCATTTTTTGACAGCTAAGGGAACAAAAGTTATTACAGCATTAACTTTCTCAGCTGCTACACTCCAGCGGTTGGCATGCTATTAATGAAGCATTTACTCTCCATTCAGATATTTTCTTGTGTAAAAATTTGTATATATACTCCCCTTAGTAACGCATAAGGGGTTGGTAATTTTTCACTCTGAGGCATGTATATTGTTTTACAGAATTGTTTAATACAAAGAGCTAACTCAGCTCAGTGATTTCCTGGAACTATGGTGTTTTGCTGAGGATTCATGTGTTGATGCAGAATTCCTGTGCTGTCTGATGAAATAACAAGTTTTTTCCTTAATCTCTGTTCTTCTCTATCTTATGTTTATCAAATCATATCCATGTTACACTAAACTAGCAGTAAAGAAAAAGAATAGTGCAGGATTTGTTCACTACACCTTGTACTCGATTTTTACTGCTGTGAATGTTTGTCTTCAGAATTAACCACGAACATGAATTCTTAATTTCTCATGTAGCTGTTAATTCTATGTGTATGAATATTACCTAGAAATTCTTAAATGCTCCTAGGTCAATATTCTCACTGTCTTTCTCTAGCAGTTTACTGTAAGATTCTTGATTGCCTTGCACAAACTGAATACAACCCACCCAATCACCTTATAAATGTTTGTTTCTCAGACGCTAACCTTGCTCTGCAGCATCACTACAACATCACACAGCACCTCAAAACAGTTAAAGGACCACTGACTCCATTGCCAAATGACATATGACATTCTAGTGAGAGCATATATATCTTGACTGAAACATTATCCAACCAAACATAAAACAAAAGTTTGAACAACATAGCTAGCCTAAAATACTAACAAACAGAGACAAATTATAAAGAGAGAGCCCTCTCTGATTACAGTTTGGCTAGAAACTGTGGTCCAAAGATTGGTTAGTGGTTACCCCGGCCGTATTCCCTTGGGAGTCATAGGGAACAACCTGGGTGTTAACATAATTGGCGACTCCGCTGGGGACTTCCTCAAGATTTTCTAATTTCTGTTTATCTCTTGAAAGCTGCTCATTCCCTCTGCTGCTAGCTTTGGAAAATATACAATAAGTTAAAAATCTTGTCTGGCCTCCGTAGACACAAAAATATCCTGCAAAATACCAAAAGAAGTTTAGAAACTGGCTCCTAAAAGGGAAACCAGACACACTAGGTCTAACCCTGACCCAAATCCACCAGCTGTTTTTGAAAATCCTAATATAATCCCTAGGATAATTAGAAAGCAGCAAAGGCAGGAAGATCCTATTGATTTGAGTCCTGAGACAGTTCAACCTGAACCTGTTCCAACCCATATTAAGGTTCTATTTCACTCTACCCCTGTCTCCCCCAGTTCACCATCTACATCTCAAAGCCCTCCTTTCACATCTTCACCCATTGCACATATCCCCTTGAACAATACCCTAGGTGCTGCTACACCTGTTACCCCTGTAGTACACATCGTTCCTTTTATCCCAGTTGCCCCTATAAATCCCCCAAACCTTGTGAATATGGCTAACAGATATGCACCCTTGCAAATACCAGCCAATGCTGCAGCTCTACCCCAAGACTACCAAACCAAAATCTCATACTTTGACTCCAATGGCCCTTTGACAGCTGTTCAGCATGCCAAAAGGATGCAAGACCATTTTGAGACCTATGAAATAGATGATGATAGTGTGAGAATGAGGATGTTTGTTCAAAGCCTAACTGGGGATGTAAGAACTTGGTTTAGATCGCTGAATGCAAATTCCATCACAACCCCTGATGAGCTTTATCAAGCCTTTACTAGCAGATGGGAGAAGAAGAAGGATCCTCTGCACATACTTGGTGAATATGACACTATCAAAAGAGGTCCCCAAGAGACTGTTTTGGAGTATTGTGTAAGATTTAACAATGTATATAACGCAATCCCACAAAATTTAAGACCCCCTCCTGATTTAGCTTTGTACAAATTCCCTGATGGTTTTGACCCTGACATGGCCTATCAGTTAAAGGAAAGAGACCCTCAAACCCTTGCAGAGGCCCAAAGGGTTGCTGTCACAGTGGAAGCTAACCTGATTGCCAAAAGAAACAGAGGAAGGTTGGAAAAGAGGACTGTTTCCAAAGAGGAACCCTCTGCTTTTGATCAAAAGCTGGATGCAATACTCAATGGAATGAAAAGATTGGGTGATAGAGTGGAATCGGTTGAGAGAAAATCATCATGGGAAGCACCACAAAACAACCCTCCTAGGAATCCAAATTTTAGGAGAACTCAAAACCCAGGCATTGGCAAGGCCAGTGCGGACCAAGACATAAGACCCCCTTTCCAAGAAAATTATGCTGAGACTTCCACATCAACTGAACCCAATGAAGATCCTCAGATTAATTTAATGGGTCTAGATGGTGAAAGTCAAGTTTTCTTAACACAAGAAGATCATGAGGATGATGAAATCAAACTGTTCCAAACTAAATCAGGTGAATCCTTTGACTTTAAACAAGGCTATGACACTGCTGTTTATGAAGTCCATAAACAATACAAGCTAAGGAGCAGAACTGTGAATGTAAATCAGCCTGAAAAGATAAAGGATAATCAGCAGCCTAAAAGAGTCATAGTCACAGAGCCTAATGACAAAACAAATTCACCTACAGAAGAAGTAATTATTGAAGAGATTACTGAACCATTGTCCTTAAAACAGCAGCCTTTAGCTGCTTCATCCTCTCACCCTAATTTAAATGTTACTCCTCAAGAGATGAGTAAAAAAGACAAGTCCCAAAATCAAGATAAAAATCAAGAAGAAGATCTAATGAACAAGGAAAGGACTGTTATCCATAACCCTAAGACCCAATCTGAAAAACCCTTTGACCTAGAAACTGAAATTGGCAAACTAAAGATAGCAATTCCTCTCTCAGAACTGGCCAAGCATGACATCTATAAACAACAGATCAAGAAGTCCCTTCAACTCACTGGCAACAAAGATGATGTTAATGTGTTGGATGATACCCCAGAATTACTGTTTGGCCCAGAAGTGGATGGAAAAATAGTAGTCACAGGGGTATTACCTTTTTATGTCAGCTTACATATTCATGATAAGATATTACATAATGCAATGTTTGACTCAGGTGCCTCTCACAATCTCATGCCAAAAGCAGTCATGGAGAGATTGAATCTAGATATAACAAGACCATACAAGGACCTGTTTTCCTTTGACTCCAGCCAAGTCAAGTGTTTAGGTCTCATAAAAGATTTATGTGTGTCTCTGGTTCAATACCCAAACAAAACAATTCTGATGGATGTTGTAGTTGCTGATATCCCACCTAAGTATGGGATGCTGTTATCAAGATCATGGGGAGCTAAACTCCAAGGTTCCCTACAATTAGACATGTCATATGCCACCATCTCTATTTTTGGGCAACCAAAAAGACTATACAGAGAAACACTCATGAAATACATGGTCAGCAGTGAAGAAAAGCCTCAAAACTTTCCCATATATGCTGTCCATTCAGACATAGACTCATACATTCTCTTCAATGACAGCACAACTCTCTCAAAAAATGATGTTGAAACCAAAATACTCATACAAGAGGAAGACTCTAATGAAAGAATTACCACCCATGAAACAACGGTCAATCAATCACTAGACACTGCTGCTGCTCTAGTTGTCAAGCATATTCAATCAAATGATGAGACTGTCCTAGAAGACAAGCCAGATGAAAAACCAGAACTTCAACTTACATTGCCAGCCCATCAACAGATCATTAAATCTCCTTCACAACAAGATATTCTATGGTTCCTTGAATTTGATGGCTCAGTCAACAAATTAGGGGCAGGAGCTGGAGTTTGGGTACACAATAAAGAAAATAGTCATGCAGAAGGCAGAGCCTATAGATTAAACTTCAGATGTACAAATAACATGGCAGAATATGAAGCTCTTTTACTAGGCCTCAAGTTAGTAAAGTTCTTACAAGCCGCCAGGGTTTCAATCATGGGTGATTCAGATTTAGTTATCCAGCAAGTGAAGGGAAATTTTGTCACCAATGACAAAAGACTAAGGTCTTATAGGTCTGCTGTTGCTGATGTACTAAACTTTTTCTCTGAATTCCAAATCACTAAAATTCCTAGAACCCACAATCTGCATGCTCATAGTTTGGCCACATTTGCTAGTACTTGCAAATTACCATTGGAACCCAACAATTGTTTCACCGCTGAGATAAAACATAGACCCTCCATCCCAAACAATGTTAAAGATTGGCAAGTATTTGAGGATGATATGCAAATAAACAATTTTTTAACGCTGCAACAAGAATTTGCAGGATTAAATATTGACACTGACAGAGCAAGTCAATCACAAATACAGTTTGAACAGATCAACCACCCAATATCACCTAGAACAACAAAACAAATGCTGAATCCAACTATCTTCAACAAGGAAAACATTCAGCAAATTCACCAAATCAGTTGTGAAGAAGTGGCCAATGCTGAAGCTGAAATCATAGAACTGAAGGACAATTTTCTTCCAACAGGCCTAACTCCATTAGTGGATATCTTTGACTCAAATGACATCCCTAGAAAACCAAAAATGCAGCCCCTTAACTCTGCCATTGAAGCATGCAACATTGGGACTGTTGCACAGCCCAAAATAATTAAATTGTCTGCATCATTACCTCCTGATCAAAAGCCTAAATACATTGACCTCTTTAAAGAGTTCCAGGATGTCTTTGCATGGAGTTATGAGGATATAAAGTCCTATGATACCTCCGTTATCCAGCATACTATCCCTCTCAAACCTGATCAAAAGCCCTTTAAACAAAAATTGAGGAGAATCAATCCTATGCTTCTCCCAGCAATGGAACAAGAGGTACAGAAAATGTTCAAGGCAGGCATCATAGCACCTATCAGATTCTCTGAGTGGATTTCAAACTTAGTCCCTACAAGAAAGAAAACTGGAGAAGTAAGGCTTTGTGTGGATCTTAGGAACTTGAATCAAGTATCCCTCAAAGATAATTATCCCTTACCCAAGATGGATCACATCCTCCAAAGAGTGGTAGGAGCCTCAAGGATCTCATTACTTGATGGATTCTCAGGCTTGAATCAAATCCTGGTGCACCCTGATGATCATGACAAAACAACATTTACAACCCCATGGGGAACTTTCAAATATGTAAAAATGCCTTTTGGATTGAAAAATGCAGGGGCAACATTTCAAAGAGCAATGGATATTGCTTTTGCCAAGGAGATTCATGACTTTCTTGTCATTTACTTAGATGACCTTACACCTTTTTCAAAATCTGACCAAGAACATTTAAAACATTTGAGACAGATCTTCCTAACATGTAGGAAATATGGAATTTCCTTGAATCCCAAGAAGTCTCTATTTGGTTTAGAGGAAGGTAAACTATTGGGCCACATCATTTCTAAAGATGGCATTAGGATAGATCTAGACAGGATACAGGCTATCTTACAAATGCCCCACCCCAGAAATATAAAAGAATTGCAAGGATTCTTGGGAAAAATCAATTTCTTGAGAAGGTTTATCCCAAACTTAGCAGAACTAATCAGATTACTGAATAACATGCTGAAGAAAGATTCAAAAGTGAAATGGACAGTTGAAGCAAATCAAGCCTTTGAAGGTATAAAGCTGGCCCTTACCCAAACCCCGGTCTTGACCAATCCCCAATTTGACAGAGAATTTATCATTTTCTCTTTTGCCTCCCAGCATACTATTGCTGCTGTTTTGTTACAGAAAGATGACCAAGGAAATGAGAAGCCAATTGCTTTCTTTAGCAGAGCTCTTAGAGATGCACCTTTAAAATATCAAATCATGGAAAAGCAAGCTTATGCTTTGGTTAAAGCCATTAAGGACTTTAGGATTTACATCCTTTATTCACATATTATAGCTTATGTACCAAGTCCTATTGTCAAAGACATTCTAACCCAAGAAAATTTAGAGGGCAGAAGAGGAAAGTGGATTGCCAACATTTTGGAATTTGATATTGAGATAAAACCTACAAAACTAATAAAAGGGCAAGGTTTGGCCAAATTAATGACAAAAGAAAATTTCCAAGCCTTAGACATCAACCAGCTGGACAGTGAACCGGAGCTGGTGACTCCAAAGATCAATGTAGCCTTTGAACAATCCCTTTGGTACTCTGATATATGTTATGTATTTCAAAGCCTGTGTGCTCCCCCAGGATTGTCCAGAACTAAATGTAGGTTCTTAAAAATGAAAGCTTCTAAATTCTGTGTTATGGATGGAAATTTATTTTGGAAAAACCATGAAGGGATATTGCTAAACTGCCTAATTGAGAATGAAACTGACAATATCATAGAAGAATTTCATGCAGGTGACTGTGGTGGACACTTGTACTGGAAGTCCACTGTGGATAAAATACTGAGGGCTGGTTACTACTGGCCCACCATGTTCTCTGATGGCAAGAAATTCACCACCTCCTGTCATAAATGTCAAGTGTTTGAGGGAAAGAGACAGTTGCTGCCACTTCCCTTGAGGCCTATTGCAACAAAGAGACCTTTTCAACAATGGGGCTTGGATTTCATTGGGGAAATTCATCCCTCATCTTCAGGCCAACATAGATGGATCTTAATAGCCACAGACTACTTCACTAAGTGGATTGAAGCTGTTCCATGCAGACAAGCAAATGATTCAACAATTATTCAGTTTTTGGAGAATAACATATTGGCTAGATTTGGCTGCCCTGACAAAATAATAACAGACAATGCTGCTGCTTTCAGATCCAAAAAGATGGTGAATTTCTGCCACAAATTTCACATTACCTTGGGCCATTCTACTGCATACTATCCCCAAGGAAATGGCCTTGCTGAATCATCAAATAAAAGCCTGGTAAACATCATAAAGAAGGTGCTGGAAGAAAACAAGAAGAATTGGCATAAGAAGCTGGTTAATGCCTTATGGGCAGATAGACTAACAACCAAAAGATCAATTGGCACCAGCCCATATGAGTTGGTTTATGGATTAGAAGCCAAATTTCCTTCATCACTAGGGGTTCCTGTCATGAAACTTCTTCAAGAAAGCCAAGCTGAACCAAATGATATGCAAAGAAGGATCAATCAAATAATATGTTTACAGCAAACTAGAGACCAAGTTTTCAGCAGAGTTCAAGTTTTACAAGAGAAATTAAAGAAGGCCTTTGACAGAAGGACTAAGGCAGAAGATTTCAACATTGGTGACAAAGTCCTCAAGTGGGACTCAAGAAGAGAGGATAAGGGAAAACATGGAAAATTTGATTCCCTTTGGAGAGGACCATTTGCTGTCCAAGCAGTACAAGGAAACAACACTTATTTCCTTAAAAGTCTTAATGAAACTGATTTGGATGAAGGTCCTGTGAATGGCAGGATGCTGAAGCACTATTTTGACTGCTACCCATAAGTGCAGCCTGAGTTTCCCTTGTACATATCCAGATGTATATATTATTTTCTGTTAAGATGTAAAAATGCAGTTTCTCAAGTTTTATTAACTATCAGCAAAAGGTAAATAGGTTCAAAGATCTACCAAGAAAGAAGAGCACAATTTTGCATTTCAAAGCAGCATACTTCAAGTTTGGTAAAAGCAGTCAAGGGCCAAGGCATTCTGACCTGCTGTTCTTGGTCTTTCAAATGAAAAACCATCCCCATGTGGAGCCACTGTTAGCTACCTATACCAATAGGTTTCATATTTCATGATTGACAATGAAAAGTTCCAAATATGATCTGCTTTGATCATGCAAAGATCACATATTTCCAAGAGAAAACAATCTGTGTGCATAGCTTGATTTTGTCTAAATTTTGATGGATGGTCCAACAGCCTAATTTGGATCATGCCATGTTTTAAATTTTCAGTTGTAGAATAGAGAAAGAAGTCTGTCCAAACAGTTTAATCTTGGCAGACAAGTAGCTTAGGTAGAGAAGTAAGGCTCCCAACTGTTTAATCTGGGACCTTGGAAGTAATAAGGGTAGCAGTAGATAGAAAATCAAAAGGAAAAGGCCAAAGAAAAGAAAAGGCAAATAAGGGTCTGCAAGTCCAAGTGCACCCTCCAAGAAGAAACAAAAAAAATGCTAGGCAAGTAGATGGGTAGGCAGTTGGGGTTGCAGAAATATCATTCCTTGCAAATAAATATGTGCTGAAATGTCCACAAAGGAAAATCAATGGTTGAGAAGCTCCTCTTCTCCATCAGGTTGCAGCAAAGAAAGGAAACATGTCTAACTTCCCAAATTTCCCCTTTCACTCTTATTACTAACATCCCTTCCTCTATGGAGATTGATGAAAAGATCTGAGGTTTTATGGTGGTTCTTGTTCATTTAAAGGCCACATTTCTTGTCTAAAAATCTTTTCATTTTGATCTACTCCCCAAACTAAGTAACTTTCAAATACACTTGATGAAATCACTCCTCATTCACTTTCCTTATTCACATTAACCCCTAACTTCTATTATCGAAATCCCCTAAATTGCCCTTTCCCTACTATTATAACACCATGGTGTATAAACCCCAAACATGGTATAAATATTCCCCCCTTTGGCACTATAGCTAAATAAGTTGTTTAGGGAGACTTCAGTCCACCAGGGGTTGTGGTCAACCCTGTATTGGGGCTGCTCTAACCTCTGGTTATGAGCAACAACCTTTCCCCTAAGCCCTCACCTTCCCTCTGCTCAAAAAACACAAAAAACCTCTTTTCCCTTATAAAACCCTTGAAAAACCCAAAATCCCGAAATACATGCAAAAACCCCTAACCCTAAGGTTCTCCGCCCAAAATATTTAATTGAATATTTTAATAGGCCGGCGGGACCCCCCCAACCTGCACGATCCGTCGGAGGACCCGCCAGCCGTCCGATCTCCGCCGCCCAGATCTAACGGTGGGCGGTAATTTTCGCTCCCCGACCTGCCGACCTTTAGCATCCGGGGAAAGTGGTTTTCCGCCCCGTACAAGGGACGCGTGGCAGGCGGTGGGGTTGTTCGGAGCCCCCCTCCCCGATACCGCCTTTGCCCAAAGGTGGTGCGGGGAACCCGCTTACCACCATCCCGTTACCGCCTTCCCCTTACGTCATCATTACGTCAGCATGACGTAGCGCCCTCCCCCGCCCCCGCGCCATATGGTCCTCCACGTAACCCTGCCACCTTATCCACCCGCCACCGTGTCCTGCCACCCTGGCCTACACCTCAGCAGCCACGTCATCCTCCGTACCCGGGCCCGCCATGACGTCATGCTGACGTCATCGGCGGAAAGGCGCCAATTACCCATTTTTTCCGAATTTTGTCGTTAAAGTCATGTTTTGGGCAGTTTTTATGTCATTTTCGCGTGAAGGAAGAGATAGCCATTGCAGCTGCCAAAGCACCTCCAGACCTCCAAATTCAAATTCCAACCGGTCCAATTCATCAATTCAACCTCCAGAGTTCGACCCGCAGGCTTTTCAAGCGTTTCATCCAGGTATTCACCGTAATTCCCCTGTTTGGCCCATGCATACCATTTCTCTGTAAATTGCCATAAAAATACTTGTTGAATTCCATGTAAGCTCTGCACCTACTACCTGAAGTAAGCAAAGCTAACCTGCTTGCCCCCAGAACCACAAATTCAGCATTAAAACAGGCAATTCGCGAGCCAAAACTGTGAAATTATCTTCAAGGTGCCCGGCATTGTTCCCTTTTGCCAGGTATAGACCAACAACAATTATTTTTCACTAAAGAAAACCTCATATCCTCTGCAATTCACCCCTAGCAATTCACAATCTCTGTGAACCTACCAAGACTGTAGAAACAAGCCTGTTTTTTACTATAAAAGGCATTTCAGACTTAGTCCATAGTTGGCCTAACACTTAAGCTCTTAAAAAGCTTTGCAAACCAGTGCACTCATATCACTCCAAGTCAAACCATACAATGGCTGCCCCTGTACCCACAACTCGCAGTGTTGCTCCATTGAATCCACCCAATAAAGACCTGCAGTCTTTATCTCTTGCTGACCAGGACTACATTATTGAAGACTATGTGGCAGACAAAGATTTTCTGCAAACCTTCAGACAGTTGAGAGAGGACTACTTAATGGGTCATGACACATATGGCATCTGGGAGTCAAACCTGCCATACTATTGTCTCCCCTCTGTGAATGTGTTTCCTGAAATCATTCGTCTATGTGCTGGGAACTATGATGTGCACCACAGGGCAATCAGCACCCCATCTGGGAGGGTCCTTTTCTACATCAATCCTGAGACCATCAACAAAATGCTACATTTTGACCAGACAGAGTTGTTGTTCCCATTCTCTATGAACTATCTGCTGGACACTGGTACCAAAATGACCAGTGAGGAGATTCAAAGGGTCACCAGGACATTCATGACACCTGAGTGCCAGCCTACAGGGCCACCTCCTTATTTAAATGTCCACTTCACTGAAGTAGGCAGATTTCTCCTGGACATGATTGCTTATGTGCTGGGGTACAGCACCAGTGAGCATGTGGATCAAACCATGCTAGTATTGCTGGCTGTTTACAGCCCAAGGCAACCCCCTGCCCGCAAATACAACTTTGCAAAGTTCATTGCTAATAAGATTCATGATCAGCTGAGCAAAGTGGACAGGCAGGGTGTCTTCAAGTACTCAGCCTATATTTATCATCTCTTCATGTATTATCAGACTGAGGCTTTTCCATGCTATATCAAAAAGCTGGATTATAGAGGGGAAAGAAGATCTGTCATCTTCTGGACCTTTGTCTATCACAATGTCACAAACTCACCCTATTCCTATTGTGAGTTTGTTGACCAATTTGTGTATCCAGTCTCTTGCCTATTAATGAGGTCCCCTCCTCCCAGAGTGTCAACAGAGATACAGAAGGCTCTGCAGCTTTCCAAAAAATGTAAAATAGGTGATTGGTACCTATATGAGGAACACACAGTCATCAGGGTCTATGGCTGTGAGCTCTGTCCTTTCAGAGTCCCAAAGTATGTGCCCATGAGGATATTTGCCTTGGAATATTATAGGCAACTGATTCAGTCTGACCTCGCCCATTTCCACAGCTCCAGGAAGAAGGCTCACCTCAAGTTCAAACACCAGTTGGGCCCATTCATCATGAATAAAAAAGAAGGATGGGAAGATGCTGACCTCATCCTCAAGGACAAATATAAATTGTCATAGAGTTTCCGGTGGGTCCCTTATGACCCTGAGGGCGTCATCGCTGCAAGAAGAACCAAATACAGACTTTTAGGTTATAGGCATTGTCAATACTCACATATTGAGAAATATTCCAACCAGCAAGAATGGCTGCAGGGTACTTTAGTTGAAAAGCTAACTGAAGAAGAAGTAATGCTAAAGAATATGAAGGAGCTTGAAAAGACCTTTGACCTAGACTCTGTGCAGCAGGTGCCCCTCAAACGGCCTCACTCAGCTGGAGAAGGGACCTCGGCCACAAGGACTGCACAACAGGAACCCTCTACATCAGCACCGGCAACAGACAAAGGCAAAGGCATAATGGGTGCAGAGGAGGAAACAGTGAAAAAAAAGTCTGCCCCTAAAACAGAGCAGCAAACAGAGCAACAAACAGAGCAGCAGCCAGAATAGGAGCAAGGGCAAACTGTCCTACCACAAACTGGGCTGCGAGCAGCTCCAATAATGCAAACACCACCACCTCAAATTGAGCCATTGACTGCCCCAATTTTGCAGACCCCAGTACATGAGGAAAGGGGTACAAAAAGAGATAGAGAAGAGTCCACTCCTCTTAGTGGATCCTCCCAGCAACCAGAAGCCAAAAAGCAAAGGCTAGACTCCCCAGAGGTGGAAGACATCACTGAAGAATTCCTTGACAGCTCAAGGAAAAACAGGGAGGACAGCCAGCGCACAGGAACAAGCTCCTTTCAGCAGGAGCAAGGATCGCAGCTTGGCTTAGAGGTGTCCTCCTCTTCCCAGCAGAGCAAGAAGCCCAAGAGCACTAATGCTTCTTTCAAACAAATAAAAGCTCAGAATGAGCTGCTAAGGGCTTAGGTCTACAAGCAATTCATAGATGCAACACCAGCCCAGCAAGAAAGGCTAATGTTGGTATATGACATTCAGGAGGAAAAATTGCCCCTCAGCCACTTTAAGCCCAAAGGGCCGCAGCCTAAGATAGCTGCAGATTTTGTAAAGACAAGGGTGGAGGTCCTAGCCAGAGATATACATCCCATGGACCAGATTGAACTCCATAAGCAAGCTGGGGAGATGGTCTATGCAACCTTGGTGGAGAAGGCCACCATGGCACATGAGCTGAAAGAGTCCCTGAAAAACACCAATACACAGTTGGACTTTGAGAGAATGTCCTCTTTGGCCAAAGACAATAGAATAAAGTCTCTGGAGGAGATCATCATTGATCTAGGACATGATCCTACTGATCCAAAGGGTGTGAAGGCCCTAATGAAGAAGAAAGATGATGACCTCAATGCATTGAAGAAAAGATTGAAGCTGCAGCCCACAGAGCACCCTCAAACAGCAGAACTTCAAAAGCAAAAACAGGCTGAGGACCAACTAGATCTCCTAATGCAGCAAGACCAAAGGATCAGGGAATTGGAGAAAGAGCTGGAAGGAGCACTACAAGATAAACAGGGAGAATCCACTTCCCAAGCTCCTCCAACTACTTCAACAACAGCAACAACTTCAGGGGCAGCAGTGGCCCCCACAACAGAATCAACGGGAACAACAACAGCCCCAGAAGCCACCAAAAGTGTAGAGGAATTGACCAAGGCCATCAAAGAAATGGAGCTCCAGGCCAATGAAATAAATAAGGCCAAGGAAAAATTGGCAGAGCTGGATGCAAAATATGACAAGTCGAAGGTAACTGTGGCTGAACAGGGCAGAGAGATAAAGGCCCTCAAGGACAAGATAAAGGCCTTAGAAAAAGAGCTGAATCTAGAAACAACCATGGCAGACATAAAAAGGATTCTATGGGCCAAAATAGGCCAATCCATCACTCAACAATGGAGATCAATAAAAACATTGCATGAACAGATGGACTTGTTGGGCCAAGCACAAATAGAAATTAATAAGGCCAAAACACTGCTGCAAAACAGACCAGAGCAGGCCAACAGAATGATAGACTTCCTGAACAGGCAGGAAAAGGAGGAACTGGCAGCCATAGGCATTCCCAACAGAACAAAGGCTGTCCTCACTGCCAAGAAGGTGCTGACTCTCAGAAACTATGTACAAACCGTGGAGAGGAAGTGCTATGAAATCACAGCAGATGTGGAGGAATTCAAAGTCAAGTTGGCAGTGCTGCAAGCAAAAGGCCTGCCCAGCCTCCTAACTAGTGCAGGAAAACTAGTCTCCCGGGATCAATTTTCCAACAGAATGGCAACATACATTGAGAATCAGATTACTGCATCTGGCAGTACATCTGAACAAACGGGACCTCCCTCAGGACAGAGCTTGTATGACAAATTGGAAGGCCTGTTCTTTATTGAGAATGAAGTTAATCACCTTTTTGAGACTCCTCCTAATTTCTACAGATATACAGAGGCCGATGAGACCTTGATAAAGATTAGGAGGCATCAAATGCCCAAAGAGGATTGGTGGCAAGCAATGCTTCAAATTCTGCCACGGTAGCTTCAGCTGTTCGGTCACTGCCAGCTCCAAGTCACTACAAGACAAACAGCTTGATAAAGTCGGCATTAAAAGCAGCTGAAACGTGACTCAGCACATAGACAACGATGGCTAGCCCAAAAGGTAAAAGAAATGCGCAAATTTTGACAGCATACCCTCTACCGACTCAAACTGCCAGCAAGTCAACAGGCTCTGACCATTTTTTGACAGCTAAGGGAACAAAAGTTATTACAGCATTAACTTTCTCAACTACTACACTCCAGCGGTTGGCATGCTGTTAATGAAGCATTTACTCTCCATTCAGATATTTTCTTATGTAAAACTTTGTATATATACTCCCCTTAGTAATGCATAAGGGGTTGGTAATTTTTCACTCTGAGGCATGTATATTGTTTTACAGAATTGTTTAATACAAAGAGCTAACTCAGCTCAGTGATTTCCTGGAACTATGGTGTTTTGCTAAGGATTCATGTGTTGATGCAGAATTCCTGTGCTGTCTGATGAAATAACAAGTTTTTTCCTTAATCTTTGTTCTTCTCTTTCTTATGTTTATCAAATCATATCCATGTTACACTAAACTAGCAGTAAAGAAAAAGAATAGTGCAGGATTTGTTCACTACACCTTGTACTCGATTTTTACTGCTGTGAATATTTGTCTTCAAAATTAACCACGAACATGAATTCTTAATTTCTCATGTAGCTATTAATTCTATGTGTATGAATATTACCTAGAAATTCTTAAATGCTCCTAGGTCAATATTCTCACTGTCTTTCTCTAGTAGTTTACTGTAAGATTCTTGATTGCCTTGCACAAACTGAATACAACCCACCCAATCACCTTATAAATGTTTGTTTCTCAGACGCTAACCTTGCTCTGCAGCATCACTACAACATCACACAGCACCTCAAAACAGTTAAAGGACCACTGACTCCATTGCCAAATGACATATGACATTCTAGTGAGAGCAT
The DNA here is from genome assembly GCA_031772625.1 of Pinus tabuliformis. Classification (NCBI taxonomy): domain Eukaryota; kingdom Viridiplantae; phylum Streptophyta; class Pinopsida; order Pinales; family Pinaceae; genus Pinus; species Pinus tabuliformis. Next base: position 1,927,783,663 of record CM062816.1, on the reverse strand, counting down.
ATATATCTTGACTGAAACATTATCCAACCAAACACAAAACAAAAGTTTGAACAACATAGCTAGCCTAAAATACTAACAAACAGAGACAAATTATAAAGAGAGAGCCCTCTCTGATTACAGTTTGGCTAGAAACTGTGGTCCAAAGATTGGTTAGTGGTTACCCCGGCCGTATTCCCTTGGGAGTCATAGCGAACAACCTGGGTGTTAACAACCCGCAGGCCAACGGACAAGTTGAAGCAATCAACAAGTTCCTGAAACACATCCTGCAAAGGATGATTGGAGTCCACAAAAGGAGTTGGCACCTGATCCTGTACTCAACCTTGTGGGCATACCGAACATCGGTAAGAAATGCAACCGGGTTTACACCTTTCCAACTGGTGTATGGCTTGGAAGCCATCTTACGAGTTCAGTGTGAAATCTCGTCCCTCAAACTCGCAATCGACCTTCTCCCTGGAACTTCAGAAGTGGAGGCTCGTTTCTTGGAACTAATCCAATTGGATGAAACCCCTCGTGATGCCGCTTTTGGCTAACGAGGCCCATAAGAAACGAGTCAAGGCGCAGTTCGACAAGAATGTCAAACCCCGTGTCTTCTTAGAAGGTGACTTGGTCTTGCTTTATGACCAAGAATCTGATAAACTGGGAATAGGTAAATTCAAGTCTTTATGGATGGGCCCCTATATTGTTAAGCGAGTGTTAGCAAAAGGAGCCTACAAGTTAATGGATTATGATAGGACTCCACTGGCACAACCTCGTAACGGGTTGTACCTTAAGCATTACTATGCATGATTCAGTGTGGTAACCTATATGCTTTTGTTACATTTTTGTTTTTTCTAAAGTATTTGTTTTGGTTAAGTAAATCCACTTTTTACATTTGTCGCAGATGTCGAACCTTTTGGAATCTTTTGTTGGATATGCTGACGGAGCAAGTCGTAGTTCGCGGAACCTATCTTCTGTGGCATGGGCGATTTTTTATCCAAGCGGCGAGTTAGTAAGTTTCAGAGGGGTATGTATTGGTCGATCAACGAATAACATTGCTGAATATAGCACGTTGATAGAACTTCCCTCTGATGCCATCACACATGGCATACGCCGACTGGTCGTCAGGCTAGACTCACAGCTCGTCATACTACAACTCACTGGTATCTACGTTGTCCGAAATTCAGCTATCTATCGCATGTTCCTAAGGGTCAAGATTTTGGAAAGGAAATTTAATTTTATTCAGTATCAGCATATTTCCAGAAGCTTAAACACATTAACTGACTCATTGGCAAATTATGTGTTAGATATACATTTGCAACATTTATAAAAAGAAGCATCTCATTAATATTTGCATCAGGATCATGTAACTTAACCAAAATAAAACTCTGAAAATAAAAAATATATATAACTGTTTATGGTTTACACATAATGTTCTGTAACCAAGACAAAATTGGTCAAATGACCCAAAACTCAAAACGCTAGGGGGCACCATAGTCTAATGATGCTGGTGATAACAAGTCACCGCCTATGCAATCATGCGTAAAAGCCTAGTCCATCGACTTGGCATGCCAGTAGTATGTCACTGCAAGCCTCAAAGGCAGCTCGTCAGTCCTCACATCTAGAATACCAAGAGTGAGGCCCTTGACCTGATCCTATAATGTTGAAAGAGTCTCGGCCACACTAAGGTCGCGAAGGATAGCCCTTCCCACAACCTCTCCTACTGGAGCGGCAGCTGGCACTCTCAGGCGTACTACTGGCCGAACAGGACCAACATCTGCATGAGCATGTGAGTTTTGATTAGTCTTGACAGCATAAAGAAAAAGGACATTATAAAAGAAAAACGATAAACAGAAATATGGTCAAGAATTTACCAATGGCACCCCAATGTTCGCCAGCCGGCAGTACCAAATCCGGGTCACCCCGGAAGTCCATACCAGCATATGGATACTCTGAATATACCATCTCCAGACGATCGAACCACCCGAAGAAAGTATCAGAAAAGGAAATCTGAGACTGACCAGCATGCCTAGACATATGGTCGACCCATCTCTGCATACGTGGTTCAGTCGGTGGAGGTAAACCAAGTGCAATATACTGCGGCTGCATCAGTGGTATCTTTTCCAAGGTGAAGGCAGTCAAAATAGAACCATATCCAAAGTTCTTCAATCTTCCATTTTTCACCTTGGCCAACTGTTCTTTCATCACAAGAAGTACTGCATCACACTAGTTGAACACCTTCGGTTCGAGACATTCCAAGGCGTACTGCATATAAGACTGGTTGGCCACATGAAGAGCCGCACCACCAGCCATCCTACCAAAGGTGAACAGAATGGTCCTCAGTGACTTGTCAGTGACATCTCGGATGATGATCTTGTCGTCCTTACTTGGCTGAGATCCCTCTCTGCAATACCTGCAAATGTAATCTCTCACAGATTCACCCCCACGGGCCGAACCTGATAAGGAGATGGGGGCACCCCGCCTCGATAAGCCGGTCAAAAAATAGATGTCCATGACAGTCAAGGGGATGGATTTTCCCCTAATCTGGAACACCTGGCTAATAGGGTCGCAAGCATTGAGAAAATACTGCAGCAAGTTGATTTGTTGCCACATGCTAGAGATGTCGAAAAACTTCAGCAGGTCACAGTTTTGCATTGCGTTTACTGTAACCGGATCATGTAAAGCAAGCATGTCATCTTCTTCATGCTCACGTTCTCACCATGTAATGGTCATTTTGCTCCAATAAATCTCTAAAAACAAACAAGAGAAGAGTTAGATCCTGATTTGGTGAGAAACAAGCAAAAAAATTCCATTGAAAACTATGCTTAAATTTCTTTCCCTGCATTCATCACACCTACTGTAGTGTTCTGGGTGCATTGCATGTCAATTGGCCAGTGGACAGGCCAATATGCAATGAAATTTTTGATATAGAAAGGGTTTGATGGCACCAGGGCGAGTTTTTCAAACCCCAGAGGCTCAGAAAAACCAAAAATCAGGCTCAGAATGCAAAATGGAAAGGATGAAATGAAAGAGCTTAGGTTTAGCTCCTACCTGGTCTAGACGGCGCCAAAAATCGTCCACAGAATCTCCCGGAATCAGCTGGTGAAAATCAAGGGGAGAAAGCACCTCCAAAGCTCCAACAAGCCAAAGTTCAAATGAAATGGTAAAACGAAAGGTAAAAGCACTTTTAAATTACTTTTTACGTAATGCGAGTAAAATATTAGTGTCCTGACTCATTTTCAAACATATATTGTTCATTTATGACTATTTGGATGAAGCAATTGAGCATGTAGTACAATCTTTGAAGGAACAAAGCTATCAATGGTAACGTCAAGAAATGATCATTATATTGAGCAGTTTTAACGCGGACTTCATGCTCGTTAAAAAATAAACATAACCAATGAGCAAATGTTTCCCCTAGCATTTAAGCTCATTAAAAAATGAATCAATTTTCGGTAAATAACCATCGTGAATGTAGTACTTCAGACTTTGAAACCTTGGCCCTGTTCTCATCACCACCTCCACTTTGTATTCGCCGATCATTCACCTCCATTTGAGTGTTTACCCATTTTGAGGAATAGCTGCAAAGAGTGATTCTATTAGCCATCCTTGTAACACTGCCACGATTGGGAAATTCCAAACCTTACCTGGAATCAGTTGCTACCCGAATTTATCACTCGTTCCTTAAAAAACGAGTCTCCTTTAAGCTCCTCTCAACTGAGTTGTAAAATATGAAAAGATTGCCGAGCCATTGGCCTCTCCAGCTCGTTAAAGTGACCGGAAGTGCTATCCCTCCTTTAGATTTTAATCTTTTTTGACCTGAGGGATTATTACACAAAAAGATCGAGCGCTTGTTTTGTTCGGCTCGTTAAAAGTACCGAAAATTCATCCCTTCTGTATTGTTTTATACATTTTCGGACCTAAGGGATTAGATGACGAAAAAGGAACTTTGGAGTTTCCTTTACGTCCCTTTCCAGACTCTCTAAAATTGAAAAGGACCGAGTTATCTTTGTCGTTAAACTCGTTAAAACCTAATAGCGACAAACTTGTCCATAATAGACAAGAACGAGTTTCACTATCGCTAGGCTTGTTAAAACATAGCGATGGGTTTGCCCAAAGGGAAAATTATAGAACAAGCATATGTTATCCTCCTCGAGCTTGACAAAAATAAAGAGGTATTGGTCAGCAATGACTGGGGAAAAATTGGAAAGAAAACTTGAAGAAATTTTGTTGGTAGCAAGTCGCTCTTGAACATGACATTTTCACTCCGCATCCAAGTGGGGTTGGGTTGTTTCATTCACCGGTCACATCACCATGGTCACATCACACCATCCACATTTGGGGTTAATGATACCAATCCATCATGTCAGTGTCGCCGATATGTTCAAGAGAAGTCACTCAGAGAGTTCACCTGTGTCTCACCCACTGCAATACATTTATGCTCTATTCTTTCATGACCGCCACCCTGAAGCTTATATCACCAGATCGTTTTCACCTCCATTAAAATCATTTGCTCCATTCCATGTCATTGATGTGGGATTCATTAAGGCCCTCCTATGATGGATCACTTCTTGTCGACATCAGCCCATTATCCAAGAAGTCGATCTAGGAACACCCATTTCAGTACTTTGAAGCTTGCATGCCTCAATGGCAAGTTTCTCACTTCCGGTGACAGGTTTACATCAATGGCCTTCGACCGAAAGATTTTGCGTGGTGTTCGATGCCAAGTCCCTTATTCACACCACGTGAATTTTACTGCAGTACCTTGAGGATCATTATCATTATCGGTGATTCCTCTTGCACTTGTTAACAGCTTACATCATTGGCTGGTAATCAGGCGATGTCTTTCCATGTTCGACTCCAGAACATCTCTCACATGGATCGACCTGTACTTTGAGTGAAGATCGAACGCGATTGAAGACCTCGGATCTAGTTTCATCCATCCGGGCTGCAATATATATTCAGGAAAATAAAGACATCAAATTTACATCATTTTTGCACAGATAATCATCCAATCTAAGGGATGATGGCTCTACCAGAATCATCAGTCTACACTGAGACGATTGTCTGTCCTATGTACATGAAAATTAATTTATAAAGCTGAGCATGGGAATTCCTGCCTCAGCTAGATCATGAAAATATTATGAAGATAATGTATTTTATTGTATCTTATTATAGGTCTCCTTCCAGCTTGAAAGAACTTCGGATCCTCATGATAAAGCATTTCACCCGACATCAAAAAGATTAACGACCTCATGCTTTAGGGGGCAACTGTTATAGACATTTTTGGGCACTGCAACCCTAAGCATAAATGTCCATAAGCTAAGGGCTCCTAAGTCCCTAAAAGTGTTGTTCCAACCCCTAAAAGAACAAGGTCAACTGATTACAGCTTCTCCCAGAAGTTCTCCATGAAAAACTGCTTAGAACTGGTCAAAACTGGACCATTTCACCTGTTCCATAAGCAAAGTGCATTGCATCTCACCTAAATACACACAGTACGTGCGTTGCATTTCAAAAATCACTTCTATGGGGTGCGCTGGACAAGAAGGGACAAATGGCAGTGTCAATCCGCGAGGTGGAGAAGCATGGAATCTTCCAGAAACTTCTCCTGTGACACTTGCCTCTCTGAATTCGACCAGGGATTAGTAAGAGATCATCAATCTCCAAGTGGAATCAAGAACTATCAGAGGGAAGACACTAATAAAATCACAAGTTGACTCATCTCCCTTGCAGACATCTATATATGGATCCCTCATTCCAGAGATCTGGAGGCTGGAATTTTTCATCTTGTTAGGAATTGATGTTGGCTTCTTGAGGCAACATCATAGTGTTGGGTGATCTAAGCTTTTCATGAGGTGAAGAAGGGCTTACCTGCTGAGAGGATGATTTTGGGTTAGAACAATTGGTTGTAACTCTCTTGGCTCTTTCTTGATTATCAGTAAAGCTATTCAAGTTTTCCTCCATACTCTTGTGTGATTTATGTTTTATGCATTTGTATGGTCAATTTATATCTGATCCTAGATTGTTTATGATAATAGATCCATGTTTCCTTATAGTGTTATGTTGCTTTGATTCTACAGATACTCTGTGAAGCTGGGTATACAAGAAAGCAAGTAGCAAAGGACTATCAGAAGAGAGAGGAATCGAGCAAGGAACCAAGCGCAAGACAGAGGTTGGTCTCCTTTATTCTTCTCTCATCTATCTTTCATAAAGGAAAATGAAAGTGGTTTTACTTTGTTTGTTTCTAAGGTAGCTACCAGCCTTAGTGGGATTAGTAGTTCTGCATAGACACTTTTCCCTGTAACACATATATAATCATTATCATAAAACAAGCATCATCTTATCAGATTGTTGGGTAGTGGAGGTCCCACGTAACAGTTTTGGGGCTTAGAGCTTATAAATTAGGATGAAAATATTGTAAAAACTCTGAAATATGCAAAGCGAAAAATGTAATAAATCGAGTCAAAGGGTTTTCCACCCAATAAATAATATAGAATAATAGGAAGTAAGTCGGCTTGCCCAGGGTCTGCGGATCATGGGAATGTATAAATAGAGTGAGGCTCTAAGGGTGGAAGGTAGCTTTTGGAATGTACTTTGGATCTGAAATGTAATGGGTTTTTGAGAAGAAAAGTCTTGAAGTGTCTATAAGTCTGAGTCAAGGTTGTTGGTAGGTAGATAGAGGCTCTGCAGCTGTCTACGCAGAGGCCTAGTAGAGTCCGTAACTAGGTGGGCGGACCCCTGCAGCTGAGTGCGTAGGGCAGATTTGGATGTATTGGTGAAGGAATTGAATAAAGATAAGTTAATTCTAAAATTTTGTGTTAAATCTAAATTATTGCGGATCTAGCTAATTTGCGGTTAATATATAACTGTTGGATCTATGCACATATGCTTATGTTATGAGTTTATGCAAATCTATATCTTTTCTAAGTGTGCGAATTGGTTACTTTTGTTAAATGTTTGCTTAAAGACCATAAAAAGTAGATCTAATCTATAACCACACATTAATAGTATTAAGGAGTTTCCTGGGTCCAGATCTGCGCAGAGCAGAGTGGCGCGAAGCTACAAAACGATGTGCAAACCCTTTAGACCACATCAAGACATCCCAAGGGTGCAGAAACCTAGTTCTAGCACCCTCCCCTGCTACCTCGAGTGAGACCTCAGTCTGTGCTCCACGGGTTGTTTCCAAAAGGGCCAGTAGCTGCAGGATTTGTTTGGCTAAATAACTCTTCCAAACCTGGGTCAGGCCCATATAAGGAAACAAATGGTTCCATTGCCGAGACCAGGATCTACCTAAGAGGTGTCTGATGTCGGAACACTAGAATCCTACAAGGAAAGAGCTTGAAGATTGATTGGATCAGGAGTAGTACGAGTTTATAGAACACTGATGCGCAAGCCAAAGGTTAAGAATGAAAAGCTCGATCCAGCTACCAGTATTCAAAGGAGCAAGAAGCGAAGATCCAGAACAATTTTGGTTCGTGGTAGTAGCGGTATGGGAAGCACATAGAGTTATGGATGATAACATCAAGAAGGCTACCTTAGTTAGCGCGTTGTATAACTGAGCGCTGACATGGTGTATAAAGTACATAAGCGATAACCCGAATGCGGGAACAACGAAGATCCAGACCGAATTGAAAAAACAGTTTAGCTGGCTGAAATTGGAAATGTAGTCAATCATAGGGTTCAAGGAAATCGCGATGATGACTGGTGAAACTCCGTGGGATCTAGATCAGAGATTGAAAAGTATAATTCGTGAGGCGAACATGACGTTGTCGGATGCGCAACACTGCGCGTGGTTTGTGGCGTCACTAACACCACATCTGAGGATGGCTCTATCACAGCAAAAAATCTCAACCTACGCTGAAGCATGTATGGTGTAGAAAGTATAGAAGCCAGGGTCTTGATAAAGATCGTTTTCCAGTCTTTGTAAATTATTTCACAGTCGGGGGACCAAGGATGTTGCGACTAGAGGCACAGGTAGGACCAAGTTCGATGCCCATACTCTGGTGCGTGATATGTCAGGAGGGAGGAAAGCATGCCACAGACAACTATCATCTATTACAAAACATGAGACAATCCCCCCAGCAGCTATTTTGCAACTTTTGCTGATTGGTGGGCCACGAGGGATAAGACTGTCGTAGTTATCAATTATTGATGGACTAGTCACCTACCTACAGAATGCAGACTGAAGTGCGAGGTCAAGATCCAGCCAAAACAATAGTGCGCGGTGGGTTCCAGGGACATGGATGAGGACAGGGAGAAATGGGGCTAGGAAGGGGTCATGGGCAACTCATCTGTTACAACTTTGGAGGACAAGGTCACTATGCACAGGATTGTACCAATCCGACCAGAATATCGTTCCCTTACTGTGAACAATTCGATCATGAACTGATAGATTGCCCCACACTAATAGTGCAGATTCATGAGAAAAAGGCAACACAACCTACAACGACACAGAACGTCCAGATGATGAGGTCCAAACCACGCAAAGAAGATCCCAACATGAATATGGTGCTCAAAAGCGGCACAGTCACAGGAGAGGATAAGGAGAACCCAACCAAGGAGGATGCAGGAGTTCGCAAGCAGACAGGTCTAGAAGCTAGGGAGAGCTTTGCGGAGGTCTCCACCCCAGGTAGTAGGGATCAGTTTGAGCTAGAAAGGGATCCCTCGATGTTGACTACCTTTTTAAAGACATGCATGAAATTGCTTCGCGACAATAGAGCGGTTAAGGGCTTGCAAGAATTAATAAATAGGTGTGCATGGTCAAGTGAACCTCGCGTGATCCAAAAATTGGGAAAACATACATCGCGGACTGGACGGGAAATGCGGTTAATAGCGCAGATTGGTGACTTGAGATGGATCAGATCATTCTGGACTTGGGCTCAGATGCAAATGTACTACCCAAACAGACGTGGGAGCTCATGGGCAAGCCCACACTGCAATGGTCTCCTATTCAATTGAGGATGGCAAATAAACAGGAGATCCTACCCAATGGACTTCGACGTAATTGAAATTGTGGATGAAAGTAACCCTTACCTTGCATTATTAGGAATAGACTGGGCCACTGACATGAATGGAGTTATTAGTTTAAAGAGGCGGAAAATGATCTTTGAAAAGAAGTCGCTCCATGTAGTCATTCCGTTAGACTCGACAGAAGGACTGCCTTACACTGAACTCATGCGCGATGAACGAAGTGATGATAAATTAAATTGTATTTACAAGATCACTACACGACATCAAGCCGGTGACAGTTTGACGGTGGAAGGAAGAACATCATGGGAGCATGCAGACTCTGACACCGAAGATTCAGATGAAGAAGATGAGCGATGGCATAACCGACTGAATGGGGTAACCACGTTAAACTGCAATATGGTGACTAAATCGTTGTGTTGCATTAAATCTTGGGATCGTGAACTACCGATGTATGATGGGCTAATGGCAGTAGATGAATTCTTGATCAAATTTGAGAACACGGTACCAGAGCACCAGCGGTTCGATGCGTTGAAATGGGCATTGCGTGCAACGCCTGTGCGTTGGTGGGGCACACATGACGGAGCCTTCGAAAATTGGTGTGACTGTAGTCGCATGCAGCAGATACGATTTGGGAGGCCATAACTACGCATAACAGAGAAATACGATGGACGTGATGATCCACGCATGCACCTGACTAGATGGGTCCAAGCTTATGGAGAAGAGCCTCAACAAGAGTGGGTACACTTATTTTATCATACCCTAGACCTCATCCCAAGGAATTGGTATACTGAAATAGAGATCCAACATGGCACAGGTGAATGAGATATCTTGCACAAAGGGTTTCTGTCAACTTTCCTCTTTGAGGATCAATGGATGGATACTGTGGACGATGCATTATAGGTGGTAAAGGCCATTATCTTCCAAATACCATCAAAACTAGAAGAAATCGTGCAGCCAGACTGGTCGCGCCAGTTGAGCTAGGCCCTGGAATGTTACAATGTCTAGGTAGAAGATGATGAGGACAACCCTAGAAACATCAATATTCCAGAAATAGAGGGGATTCGAGAGGTGCGCGGACTAGCAATCGAGGATCCAGACATCATTGCGCCATTGAAAACGAAACAAGTAAACATCAGAACAGAGGAAGAGCTAAATTATGCAATGTTGGGAGACTATTGGGACGATGCCATGGTGGAAAAGGTGACCGAGTTGCTTCGATAATATCAAGACTTATTCCCCACAAAAATCACGGAGTTAAAAGGGATCCTCGGTGACCTGGGAATGATGAAGATAACCCTAAAGCCAGATACAAAACCAGTTAAGCAGCAACCTTACTGGTTGAATCCAAAATACAAAGTGAAGGTCTGCGAAGAGTTGGACAAGATGCTTGCGGCAGGAATAATTGAACCGGTAGCACAGTCCGACTGGGTAAGTCCTATGGTTGTGCAAGAGAAGAAACAAAAGGGTGAAATTCACATCTGCGTTGATCTCAAAAAGCTCAATGATGCATGTGTCAACGATCCCTTTCTAATGCCATTTACAGATGAGGTACTGGAAAATGTGGGAGGACAGGAAGCCTACTCCTTCATGGATGGTTTCTCGGGTTACCACCAGATTAAGATCGCGCCAAAATAGGAGTAAGACAGTTTTTTCCACCGAGTGGGGTTGTTTCTAGTATACAGTGATGCCCTTTGGACTGAAGAATGCACCGGAGATATTCTTCCACGTTGTGGTAGCTGCATTCAAGGAATTTATACAAAAGTTCTTAGAGGTATATCTTGATGATCGGACTGTATTTGGGCTAATTAAGAAACATACCGCGAGCTTACGGTTAATGTTGAATACTTGTCGATGGCACCATATTGCACTAAATCTAAAGAAGTGTACTTTCCTTGTCCACTTCGAGAATCTGCTCGGCCATGTGGTTTGTAAGAAAGGTCTTATGGTGGATCCGGTGACGAATGCTGTCATACTCAATCTACAAGTGCCGTGAAGTGTCAAACAATTGCACGCCACACTGGAACACACTGGTTACTATCGAAATTTCATAAAATCTATGCAGAGATCACAACACCAATGGAACAGTTGCTGAAGAAGGATGCTACTTATTGCTGGAATGAGGAATGCAACAAAAGTCTAGAAATTCTTAAGGAAAATATGGAATCAACCGCTATATGGATCTTTCCGAAATGGGACATCGAATTTCACGTGCATGTTGATGCATCATATATCCCGTTGGGCGCGATACTCACTCAAGAAGGAGCAGAGGGAATTGATCATCCGATCGCGTTATCAAGTCAACGATTATCAAAAGATGAGAATAACTACTCCACTACTGAGTGAGAAGGATTGGCGATGGTATATGCACTCCAGAAATACCACCACTATCTAATTAGAGGACACTTTAAGATGTATACTGACCACTCTGCGCTAAAATACCTAGTGAATAACCCTGTGTTGGGGGGGCGCATTTGTAGGTGGTTGTTATTATTTCAAGAATATGACTTCGAAGTCATCGTATAGCTAGGACGTCTGAATGCAGGACCAGACCACCTATCTCAAATTGAGAATGGTGAAGAGCCCACAAAGAGGTTGATGGGCCAAACACCTTTCCGAACCACGTGCAAGAAGTTGACGGGTTAGACACCTTTCCGGTTAGTCTATGGTAAGGAAGCTGTTATACCCATGGAATATATTATACCCAGTTTGTGAATCACGTCACTAACAAACATGGCTAACTGCGAGGCTTTGGAGTAATGGTTCGCACAACTGGAGGAACTTGAGGAGAAACAGTTTTTGGCCGGATTCCATCAGCAAGTACAAAAATACTGAGAGAAAGCGTGGCATGATCACCATATCAAGGTGTGCACTTTCAAGGAGAATGATCTAGTATTACTATATGACAGCAAGTTCAATAAATTCCCTAGCAAGCTCTGAATGCCTTGGTTGGGTCCCTATGTAGTCAAAGAAGTTACAGATAGAGGCGCGGTCTAGCTTGCTAAGCTCAATGGAGACCCCTTCCCGGGAAGAGTAAATGATAGTCACCTGAAGCTTTACATGGGTGGGTCGACTGCTTGAATAACTGACCAAAGGACATTATCACCACTCCAGCTAGTTGAAAGAGAGCCCGGGATGAGAAAGCAGTCTAAGGGGAAGTTGTGCGACCACCGAGGTGCATGTGGATATGGTCTGTCACAAGGGTCGCAGTTGTGCAGAGAAGGATGCACTGCTGCGCTGATAAGCAGAGAGGTGGCTGTTGCTGTCACTATTCATGACAAGATGTCTAACCTATGGCAAAAAGGAGCAGGTGGTGGGCAATTAAGAGACAAAATATGAACCAGATCTGGAATGATTTGCTGCAGGCTTAACATGAGGACAACGGAAAAGGTGGGAGCCAACGTGTTTGAATTTAGAAACACTTATAAATCACAGGGGGGGCTTCACTGAATAAGCTGCGCTTCTGAGAACTTTAAGCTATTGTGCTTTCCTGCTGCTATGGAACCCTTCATTATCTATGCTCAAGGAGTAAGGTCGAGAGTTGTGATATTGTTATAGAAATATTTGGGCACTGCAACCCCAATCACATATGTTCGTAAACCAAGGGCTTCTAAACCCCTAAAAGTGTTGTTTCAAACCCTAAAGGTTTAAGGAAAACTGATTACATCATTTCCCATAAGTTCTCCCTCAAAAATTGCTCATAACTGGTCAAAACTGGACCATACAAACTGCTCCATGTTGAGGGTGCGATGCATCTCACCTGCTACACACAAAGGATGCGATGCATACTGGAAATCCCTTCTATAGGGTGCGATGAGCGAGAGAAAACAAATGGCAGAAGTAGTTTGCTAGGTGGAAACTCAAAGAATCTTCTAGAAACTGTTCATATGACACTTGCCTCTTTGAATTCGCCCAGGGATGAGTAAGAGATCATGAAATATCCAAGTGGAACCAAGAACTATTAGTGAAATGACACTAATCAAAATCCCAGAAGCTAACTCACTCTCCTGCAAACATGTATATATGGATCCCTCATCCTAGAGATCCAAGGGCTGGAATTTTGTAATTTGTAAGAAAGTGCTCTTGGTTTCCCTTCGAGACATTGTATTGTTGGGTGATCTTGCTTTGTATGAGGTGAAGAGGGCTTTCATGCAGGGAGGATGATGTTGGATGAGACAGCTTGGTTGTAATCCTCTCTTCAACTACTTCTATCAATAAAGCTATTTGAGTTTTCCTCCATATACTTGTATATCTCTGAATCTTGTATTTGTATATGCATTTGTATGGTTAATGAACATCTGATCCTATATTTTTTATGGTTATAGATCTCTATGCTTTGATGGTATTTTGTTGCTTTGACTCTACAGGTGTTCTTTGAAGCGGGACAAGTGAGAAAGGAGTGGTGAAAGCTCTATCAAAGGATAAGGGATACGAGCAAGGAGTCTAGCGAAAGACTAAGGTTGGTACTCTCTGCTTCTCTCTCATCTATCTCCCATAAAGGAAAACACAAGTAACTTTGGTTTGTTTGTTTCTAAGATAGCTACCCGTCTTAGTGGGACTAGCAGCTCTGAATGGACACTAGTTTTCCCGATAAAAAAATGGTGACTCCACTGGGGGAACGAATAGTTTGTTTGTTTTGTTACTGTTCTTTGCTTTATAAACTACAGATGGAGCCTGACGTTAAGCCAGCTAGCCTTTGAACTACTTTTTCTATGCAACTGCAAAGTAGATCAATGTTGCTTCAGTCAATCTCCAGGTTGGTTTACGAACTCAACATCTGACTTGCAAAAATATTAAGTGCCCTAGTGGTAGCTCAAATAACCTCATTATATCAGCCCCTATACTTTGTGTTTACTATTTATCATTAGCTCAGCATAAATCCCTGAACTTAGCTGCAAACTGTGAGTGAAAACCAAGCTCAGTCTCGTCCCTAGGCCATCGCACTGTCTCTCATTGGCAACCTAGATGCATCGCACCTCCCGTGTGTTTCAGGTGAGATGCACCCATGTTTCCCTATGTTATAGGCGCAATGATTGAGTAATATTGTTTCTGCCTCCAGATTTTGGTTTTTTCTTCATTGCCTTTAGCTTTATTCAGTAGTTTTGTTGTCTATGATCAGTATATCACTATTGAAACCCTCTTCCTTTACATTATTTCAGCCTCCATTGATAAAGAATTGTGAATGTTTTTTATGTATTTTTCATCATTTACAATTCTCCTTTGCAAACAATAGCTTAATCGAACTATCGTCTTTTGATTTGAAAGTGTTGCAACTGTCGTTTTCAGTCAAGAAAAAGAGTGTCGTAAAGTATTCCTCTTTTAGATAGTCGCTTACACTTTTTTTCATTGTATTTTATTTGAATCATTAGTATTTCAAGTGTCGAAAGCAGTTTTAAATTCAAAATCGCAAAGCGTCGTCTTAGTCTTCCTTTCATTTTTCGAAGAAAAAAATGTTAGTATTGTTGCTTTGAAAGAAAATAGTTCAGATCTGTACTTAGTTTTCTTTTTATGATTCTCACATTAAGGGAACTGAAAAACAAATACATGCATGTGCATTTGCATTTAGACTACATGCGGAAGTTGATTTAGGAAAAGTGCATCTAGTGTGTGCTCTCTGCTCTATGTTGAAATAATTTTATTTCTCTTTCCTTAGTAGCTGGGATTTTCATTGCTAAAAGAAAGTAAACGATTGTTTATCATCTTAGATTACATGTTTAGGAATTTTATATCTACATCACACGATTAACCTTAAAGGCAAACTTCTTAAGAAAGATCAACTATAAAATAAACCTCAATGAACATAAAAACGCTTTGGAACCTAATGCACAACATTTAGAAGTCTAGGCTAGAGACGTATCCTGATGTCGTAAAGCCTGGTAACTATCATTTTCATCATGGGTTGGGTGATTCCTCCTCTTTGATATGACAAGTGCCAGTACAGACTTGTGCTCCCATGTACCGTCGAGTATATATTGGGAGACCACAATAGGCTACATCCTTTATCCTTAGGAAGCCGTGTCTGCCACCCTATCGATTGCAATGCACTGAACACAACATTGGAGAAGATTGACTGCCGTACCATAAAATGTATTCTGTAGTTTTGCGGTTGGTTTGGTAATCCCTTTGTCTAGATTTACAGGGTAGTCACTTTCGCTCCTTTTCAGACTCCTTAAAAGAAAAGGTCCATTTGAGCACCTGTCACTTCAGGCTCATTAAAAATTGAAGGCAACTAGAGTCATCTTTAGCTTTTTCTCGATTCTTAAAAATTGAAAAAGAAAGTTGTGTCAAAGCATCATAAAATTCATTTAATACGGATTAACATTTTCCCCTTTTTATTTTGATTTGATCAAGTAATCCATCATTGTGGAAGAAATTCAATCAAAACCCCGTCGTTCACGAAGACTAATGAGTGAACCATCTTTGAATCTGGAAACGAAACCATTCCGGGCCAAGCAATCTTGTTTATTTGAGTCAAAGTCTCCTGGTTTGTTTGAAGCTTTTGTTTCAACATCCTCAGGGACTCTAGTTACTCCAACTATTTCTGGTATCCCTGCCTCTACAGAAGAAGTTCCACAGTTACAATAGGACATTAGAACTAATCCTAGTGTAACGGTAAACAGTTCTATTCCTGAACCAACTCCATCTAGGACTGTTTCAGAAGGTGTCACCCCTCCAACATCTATCGCTGTAGAGTGTGTACCCTCTTCAGCACTAGAAATATCTTACGGACCTAACGGTCTACCTCTTCCACCTAGAATGATTGTTATAGAAGAGATTGTGGAGGATCTTCCATCCAATACCCCATTTCATTTTGGAACTGGGATCCACCTATATCCTTCTACTACAGAAGTTAGTCTCCCTTCATTGCAAGTTCCTGTAGAATCGCTAGAAATTCTTTTGGATAGACTCGATATGTCTGAACAACCATCGACATCTAGGACTGTGTCATCCGATACAGTAGTAGCAGAACCTCATACCACTACTCTGACAATGTTCGCTGGTATACCATCTGTCCCAACTAGCTCTCAACCACTAGATGGAGTCCACCCAGGGACTATTTCGACAGCATGGTCTGTTCCTGTTTGTTTGTCCGGAATATTATCTGGAATTTCTTATGTTGAGTCTCAACAAATTGATCCTTCACAACAGTATCAATTTGGGCAGTCGAGTCTACAAAGACAAATTTTCCCTTTGAACATTGGATTACTGCCATATGGGGGGCAGTATGCCTTTTCATTGTTCCTGCTGGGAGAACAACCATATGAGAGTTCACAACAGAATTCAGGTCAAGCTGGAATTCCATCCAGTGGTTGGGTGCCAATACTGCCTGAACAACCAAGAGTTGTATATTCAATACAACCAAATCAACATATGTCTAATATTCCCACCACACTGGCTATTGTGACGGTGTCCCAAGTACAAGCGCTGCCTATCGTATGTCAGCCTCAAGTCTCTTAGGTCGTAATACAACAACCTCTTGTCTCCATGACTCAACCACAATCGCCGATTACTGGCTCCTTAACTGAAGTGACTCAAGATCAAATAGGTAATATCACCCCTCATCTTGGTCAAACATCCAGTATTGGACAATAGCAAATGGCCTCACAACCATGGCTAGTGCAATATCAACAACCGCAATTCCAGCAAGCTTCTCGAGGACCTGAGCAACAAAACTTTGTGGGTAATGGAAAACCGTATATTCAAAACGGTTACCATCAATCATATCATAATGGCTATGCCCATCAACCTTGTCAAAGTTATTAGCATCAAATACATTATGCCGGTATACAAAGACCCACTGCTTAGGAGATCCAATCTTATCCTGGGTATGCTTCACCAAATCTGAATCAACAGTTGCCTTTCGTCGCAACTTTAGAATTACTAGATCTTAATCGGCTAACAAATGATCCAATTTCTTATGCCCCTTGGTGGCTGGCGATTCCTCATAAACTTCCATCAGATATTCCTAAATTCAATGGAAATCCAGGTGAAGATCTGTCGAATCATGTGATGACTTTTCATCTGTGGTGTTCGTCCAACACTCTCAATGTTGATTCGATTAGGCTTTGCCTATTTCAGCAAATGCTAACTAGTCCGGAGCGAAGTGGTACATCGTATTTCCTAGATCTTCATTCGATAACTTTAGCACCCTTGCCACCACCTTTTTAACCCATTTTCAGTTACCAATAACGTACGAAACAGGAACGAAGTTTCTTACCAATTTTAAGTAGATGACAGCCACTCACATATTTGATCATATTCATGAGTGGTGATGTCGTCATCGAATTGTAAAAACATATGTTCCTGATCAGCTGCTAGTTGAATGGTTTAGTAAGTCATTGTTACCTTTTATTGCAGAAGATGTGGCTAAGGGGGGAGTTGTCACTGAAGAGCAAGTCATTGCTCATGCGCAATATCTAGACTTGATCTATACTCAGTCTGGCACGCTCTATGACAAAATTCCTAATGCTCCTAGACCAGAGTTTTCCGTTCCTCCTCCTCCTAAATCAAACAAAGACTCTCATGCCGGCGATGGCGTGATAGGTACGACAAGCACAAAAACTGCAAAGGCTACATCTAAGAAAGCCCATATGGTTTCTAGTCAAAATGAAAATGAAGAACCTCTCGCCTCGGAGGTTAATGTCGTGTCGACCGACAAAGGCAAAGAATCGAAGCAACCAGGGGGCAAGAAGAAAGGGAAAAGAAAAAAGAAGAAACAGGATGATTTGTCTCCTGAAAAATCTTCTGAAAACCCTTCTAGGCAAAAGAAACCTATTCGACCATGTCACATATGTGATGAAGACCATTGGACGAGAGATTGTCCGTATAAAGCTGAGATTAAGAAGTTCTTTAAGAGTTCAAAAACCTCAGCAGTGTTGACTGATCCATTTCCAAACCCAGAAACCAATCTAGTTGCTAGCAACAATTCTTCCCCATCCCAAGTGCTTATGTTGTCCATTTCGAAGGAACAAAATGATGCTTTGATATTGACAAGGAATAAAGATTACGGGAATCCACAACTGTTGAACAACAAGGCTGCATACCAGCCTAGTAGTTCGACAACAATTTCAACTGCAGTTGTGCCACCCATCATTCCTGAGCTGACGATAAAGCTGCCAAAGGGAGTAGTACATAAATTAGCATTTAATTCTCGTGCCCGAGCAGCATAGAATTATAATATATTAGAGGATTTGGCCCAATTGTTATCTGCTATGTCAACACTTGAAGTACTGCAAAATTGCCCCTCCCAAAAGCAGGATCTATTCTTAGCAATAGGAGGGATTGACCCAACGGATTCCAATCTTGTGGCCTTTAATCATAAAGGATATGAACCTCAGTTATCATCACAACTCGCTTTCCTCATCAAAGTGGAAGCCCTCAACAAAACTATTCATCGAACAATTATTGATTAGGGGGCATATACCTGCATTATGTCAATGAGTTGCTGGAAAACATTAGGCTCACCACCCTTGTAAAGATCATCAACGACATTAAAAGCATTCGATGGATGAACATACACCTCGTACCGAATTTTAAGTAACTTACAAGTTGAACTGGGGGGCAAGACAGTAGAAATTGACATCAAAGTTATCGATGGAAACTTCGATTACAATATCCTACTGGGAAGGCCTTGGATTTATGCTATGACCACTGTTGTGTCAACTTACTTCAGAAATATTGCATTTCCCTTTCAAGAATTACAATCGTTGATCAACAAACCTTTCTCCCCAACAATTCACAAGTTATAGGAAGCATTCCAATGATTCATGGAAGCTCACATTCACTTCAAAATGTCAGAGTAGGCCTACTAAAAGACCCTGCCTTAATGGAAACTTTTTCCATACCACCTCCGAGTAATCTGCGGAAGTGGCCATAGTAGAAACCTGCAATATGATATCTTCCATTCAGAAGATTTCCGAATATTTTGTTAGCATGGATCATCAACAGGTTTTGCCTCCAAGCCCAATAGAAATTTTGTAGCAATCAATTTTCTTGGCCTGGGCGGCAAACCCAAATCAATGCTCATCGAGTGTTTGGATAGATAAGTCAAAGGAATATGGCACCTCTTCAGATCCCTGGTCACATGTACATTCTACACATAAAGGAATTATTTAATCAATGATGATAGAAGAGGCACCATGGGAATATTACCACCATCGTTCCCATCTTCCGGATTACAACAAATATTATTCCAATGACATTATTCATCCTTTAGTTTTTGATTTCCTATCAAATACTGTAAATACGATGGATTCTGAGTGAAATCTGTCCAATATTGAAGAACTATTGCCATAAATATCTCGATCAAACCTAATGTTGTAGAGAATATTCATGTCAACAAATCTTGTTCTTCTTCAGAACTTGAAATATATTACGCTCTCTTTTGTGAATTCAGAGATGTCTTTGCATGGCCATATGAAGAAATGCCAGGCATTGACTTGAGCATAGTTGAACACGAAATCAAGATGTATCCAGATGTCAAATCGGTACGAAAACGGCTTCGGCAAGTGCACCCGAAGAAAGCCGCTGCCATCAAGGCAGAAGTTGAAAAACATTTACATGCTAGTTTCATTTACCCAGTTCCTCTAACTGATTGGGTATCGAATATTGTTTCGGTGATGAAAAAGCAAGGAACGATTAGAGTGTGCATTGATTATAGGGATTTAAATCAAGCTTGTCCAAAGGACAACTGCTCTACACCCTTCATCGACCAGATAATTGATGAATGTGGTGGATGCGAACTCTTTTCATTTATGGATGGATTTTCTGGGTATAATCAAATAAATATCCACCCACAGGACCAGTCGAAGACTGCATTTATATGTCCATGGGGCACATTCGCATACCGCAAACTACCTTTCAGTTTAAAGAACGTAGGGGCAACCTTTCAAAGGGCTATGAATTATGCCTTTCATGACATCAAGAACATCGTTCAACCATATCTCGATGATCTACCAGCTCATTTGCGAAAGTGGACTGATCATCTGCAGCATTTGAGAGCTATATTTCTACGTTGCCGACACTACAAGATACGACTCAATCTGCACAAGTGTGTGTTTCGTTTCGTTTCTGGTCCTTTACTTGGCTTCGCGGTTTCTAAGGATGGGATTCAACTTGACCCATGTAAGGTTCAGGCAATCATCAACATGCCTCCACCTTCAAATTTGCATCAGATTTAGAAACTCCAAGGGAAAGAAAACCTTTTGAGGAGGTTCATTCCAAATTATGCTAAACTTGCTAAAAGTTATACGCGTCTTTTGAAAAATGAAGTACCCTTCAACTGGGATCAGGTTATTCAAGCTTCCTTTGATGCTCTAAAGAAATCCCTAATAAAAGCATCATTAATGTACAATTCTAACTATTAAAAAGACTTTAACATGTATCTAGCCGCAGCAGATACAACCATCACAATGGTTTTAGTTCAAGAAGAAAATGGAATCGAACATCCTGTCTATTATTTAAGCTGAAACTTAAATGATACAGAAAGAAAGTATTCCTGTGTTGAAAAGCTGGCCCTTGCAGCTGTTCAAGCAGTACAAAGATTTCAACACTACATCCTCTTTCGCAAAACTATCATTTTGTCAGATTGCAACCCTTTGACTTACATTCTGTCGCGTGAATTACTTGGGGGAAAATATTTGAAATGGATAGCTATTTTGCAAGAGTTTGATTTGGAATTCGTAAAATCAAAATCAAAGAAATCTTTAGTATTCGCGGAGTTACTATGTGACTTCCCATCATCGTCCAACGATTCAACATCCAAAGCATCAATCGTGGATGAATCTTTGTTTTTGATATCATCAAGTGATCTGTGGTATGGAGATATAATCATCTATCTCCAAACCCAAGCATACAAGCCTAATACCTCTCGCTCAAAACAACGATGTACTCAATACCAAGAAAAAGACTACATGATCGTTGGTGATACACTTTACTGTCGTGGAATCGATACAATTCTGCGAAGGTGCCTCACCCATGAGGAGGCCGAAAATGTCCTAAATGAGTGTCATTTAGGTGCATCTGGGGGGCATCAATCTAGTTACGCTATGGCACAAAAATTTTTATGAGCAGGTTACTGCTGGCCAACAATGTTTAAATATTGCATAACCGCAGTCAGAAGTTGCCATGCTTGTCAGATCTTTGACCGCAAAACCAGAATACCACCCGCACCTCTGCAACTAGTAGTTGTTGTTGGGCCATTTTCCAAATGGGGCATAGATTTTATGACATGTAACCCCACCTTAGCCGGGGGGAATGGGTATATCATAGTTGCAGTTGACTATTTTACAAAATGGCCCGAGGCGATGCCTACATTAAACAACAGCAGCGAAACGACTGCTCTTTTCTTTTTCAATCATGTAGTCTCTAGATTCGGTGTTCCACAAGCTATAGTCACAGATCATGGATCACATTTCCACAATCACATGATGGTCGAATTGGCTGCCAAATTAGGACTGTCCCACGACAGTTCTACTCCATATTATCTGCAAGCTAATGGACAAGTTGAGGCCATCAACAAGGTCCTGAAGTGCATGCTGCAAAGGATGATTGGAGTCCACAAATGGAGTTGGAACCTAATCCTATACTCAGCTTTGTGGGCATATAGGACATCAGTAAGAAATGCAACAAGATTTACACCCTTTCAACTGGTGTATGGCCTAGAAGAGGTCTTACCGATTCAGTGTGAGATTTCATCTCTTCAGCTCGCAGTCGACCTTCTCCCCGAAACTTCAGAGGAAGAGGCTCGTTTCTTAGAACTAATCCAATTGGATGAAACCCGTCATGACACCACCTTGGCTAACGAAGCTCATAAGAAATGAGTCAAGGTGCAATTTGACAAAAATGTCAAACCCCGTGTCTTCTCAGAAGGTGACTTGGTCTTACTTTACGATTAGGAATCCGATAAATTGGGAGCAGGTAAGTTCCAATCATTGTGGATGGGGCCCTACATTGTTAAATGAGTATTAGCAAAAGGAACCTACAAGCTAGTAGATTACGATGGGATTCCACTGTCACAACCCCGAAACGGGTTGTACCTTAAGCGTTACTATGCTTGACCAAGTGTAGTACTCTCTTTATATGCTTTTGTTACGTTTTTGTTTTCGCCAAGAGTGATCATTTTGTTTGGGTAATCCACTTTTGCATTTGTTGCATATGTCGAACCTATTGGAATAATTTGTTGGATATGCCGACGGAGCTAGTCGTAGTACGCGGAACCTATCTTCTACAACCTGGGCCCTTTTTGATCCAAGCGGCGAGTTAGTGAGTTTCAGAGGAGTGTGTATTGGTCGGTCAATGAACAACATCGCTGAGTATAGCGCGTTTATATAACTTCTCCCTGATGCCATCGCACGTGGCATATGCTGACTTATTGTCAGGCTAGACTCACAACTTGTCATCCTACAGCTTACTGGCACCTATTCCATTCGAAATCCAACTATCTATCGTACGTTCCTAAGGGTTAGGATTTTGGAAAAAGAGTTTGATTCTATTTAATATCAACACATTTCCAGAAACTTAAACACATTAAATGATTCATCAGCAAATTATGTGTTAGATAGACATTTGCAACATTTATAAAATAAAGCATTTCAATCAACATTTGCATCAGGATCATATAACTTAACCAAAATAAAGCTTTGAAAATAAAAAATATATATAACTGTTTATAATTTGTCAAAATGTTCTGTGTCCAGGACAAAATCTATCACATAACCCAAAAACTCAAAAATGCAGGAAAAGCACCCTAGACTAATGGTGTTGTTGATAAGAAGTCACCAACTGTGCGATCATACGTAAGAGCCTAGTCCATCGACTCGACACGCTAGTAGTATGGCGTTGTAATCTCAAAGGTAACTCGTCGGTCCTCACATCCTTAATACCAAGGGTGAGACCATCGATCTGATCCTGCAATACTGCAAGGGTCTCGGCTACGTCCAGATCATGAAGGACAGCCCTCCCTACAACCTCTCCTACTAGAACGACAGCGACTACCCTCGGGCGCACTGCTAGTCGCACTGGTCCAATATCTGCATGAATATATGGGTTTGATTAGTCTTGATAACATTTAAAAAACACAAGAACATTATAAAAGCAATAAACAGAGATATGGTCAGATATTTTTACCTATAACACCCCATTGCTTGCCAGCTGGCAGCACCAAATCTGGGTCACCCCGGAAATCCATCCTAGCATATGGATACTTAGCAAAGACCATCTCATGATGGTCAAACCAAACAAAGAAGGCATCAGAGAATGAAATCTGTGACTGACCAGCATGTCTGGCCATAAGATCAACCCATCTCTACATCTATGGTTCCGTCGGTACCAACGGTCCAAGTGAAATGTACTGTGGTTGCATTAGTGGGATCCTGTCCAAGGTGAAAGCAGTCAGAATAGAAACATAACCAAAGTTCTTAGATCTTCCGTTCTTCACCTTGGTAAGTTGTTCTTTTATAACTAGAAGTATTGCATCACACCACTTGAATACCTTTGGTTCAAGGCATTCCAAAGCATACTGCATATAGGACCTGTTAGCCAAGTGAAGAGTCGTGCTACCAGCTAATCGAGCAAAGGTGAATAAAATAGTCCTTAAGGATCGATCAGTGGCATCTCGAATACTGATCTCTCCATCCCTGCTCAGCTGAGATCCATCTCTACAGAATCGGTGAATATAATCCCTCACGGATTCACCTCCATGGGTGGATCATGATAGTGAGAGAGGGCCACCACGCCTCAATAAACCGGTCAAGAATTAGATATCCTCAACTGTCAAAGGGATGGACTTACCTCGAATCTGGAACACTTGGTTGGAAGGATCCCATGCATCGAGAAAATATTGCAACAAATTAATTTGTTGCCTCATGCTAGACAAGCGGAAGAATTTGAGCAAGCCACAGTTCCACAATGTAGTCACCATACCCGGATCATATAAGGCAATCATATCCTCTTCTTCATGCTCACATTCACACCATGTAACGACCATATTGATCCGATGAATCTCTAAAAAACAAACAAGAGAAGGATTAGGATCCTGATTCAGGCAAAAACAAGCAAAATTTCCATGAAAAAACACTGCATCAACTTTCCTCTTTGCGCCCATCACACCCCAGTTGTGTACTAGGTGGGATGCATACTGACTGGCCAATGGGAAACTCAGTATGCATCACACCTTTTGATGTATTCTAGGTGCGATGGGGAGAGAACGAATTGTTCAAACCCCAGAGGCCTAGAAAAGCAGGAAAACATGCTTAGAATTAGAAAAGGAAATAATGCAATTCAAGAGCTCAGGGTTAGCTCCTACCTGGTCCAGAAGGCGCCAAAAGTAGTCCACAGAATCTCCCCGAATCAGCTGACGAAAATCAAGGGGAAAAACACCTCCAGAGCTCCAAAACCCCAAATTTGAATGAAATGGTAAAAATGAGAGGTAAAAACTACTTTTATGTTACAATTCATGTAATTCAAGTAAAATATTGGTGTTTAACTCATTTTTCAAGCATGTATTTACATTTCTCATCAATTTGATGGAGTAATTGAACATGTAGTACAACAGTCAAAATCACATAGTGCTAATGGTGAAATTAACATCTTCGACTATTATCACGAGCAGGTTTATGCGAAGTTCAAGCTCGTTAAAAAATAAACCTAGCAATGAGAACATGTTTCCCCAGAGTTCAAGCTCATTAAAAAATCAACCCACCTTCAGTAAATAATCTTTGTGATCGTATAGCTATCAGCTTCTGAACCTTGGTTGTGTTCTTACCATCACCTCCACTTTTTTTAGCCGATCATTTGCTTCTATTTGATTGTTTACCCTTTTGAGGAACAACTACGGTGAGTGATCCTATTAGCCACCTTGTTTACACTGTTGTGATTGAAAAGTTACAAACCTTACCTGGAACCAGTTTCTATCCAAAAACATCACTCGTTCCTAAAAAACGAGTCTCCTTTAAGCTCATTTTAAACTCGTAAAATACAAAAATATTGGCAAGCAATTGGCCTCTCCAGCTCGTTAAAGTGATTGGAAGTGCCATCCCTCCTCTATATTTTAATCCTTTTGGACCTAAGGGATCATTGCACAAAAAGATTGAGCGTTTGTCTTGTTCAGCTCGTTAAAACTATCAAAAATTCATCCCTTTAGTATTATTTTATAATTTTTCAGACTTAAGGGATTATATTATGAAAAAGGACTACTGGAGTTTTCTTTCCATCTCTTTTTAGACTCTCTAAAATTCAAAATGACCAAGTTATCTTTGTCATTAAACTCATTAAAAACAATAGCGACAAACTTGTCCATACAGACAAGAGCGAGTTTCACTGTCGCTAGGCTTGTTAATACATAGCGATAGGTTTGCCCGAAGGGAAAATTATAGAACAAACATATTTTATCCTCCTCAAGCTTGAAAAAAATAAAGAGGTACTGGTCAGCAATGACTAGGGAAAAAGGGAAGAAAACTTGAATAACTTCATTGGTAGCAGGTCGCTCTTGAACATGACAATTTCACTCCATCACCATGATTGAGTCGGGTTGGGTTATTCCGTTCACTGGTCATATCACCATTGGTCCTCCGTACCATCCATTTTGGGGTTAACGCTACCAATCCATTCCAGTGTTGCTGATATGTTCAAGAGAAGTCGCTCAGAGAATTCACCAACCCAGCTAACACCTTATCGACTGAAATACCTTAACGCTCCATTCTTTCATGACCGCCATCCTAAACCTTGTATCATCATATCATTTTCACCTCCACAAAATCATTTGCTCCGTTCCATGTGGTCGATGTGGGATTCATCAAGGCCCTCCTACGACGGTTCACTTCTTGTCGACATCAGCTCATTATCCAAGAAGTTGACTTAGGAACAACCCTTTCAGTACTTTGAAGCTTACATGCCTCAATGGCAAGTTTCTCACTTTCGGCGATAGGTTTACATCAATGGCCTTTGATCGACAGATTTTGTGTGGTGTTCAACATCGAATCATGTATTCACACCATGTGAATTGTACTGCAGTACCTTGAGGGTCATCATCATTATCGGTGATTCCTCTCGAACCTATTAACAACTTACATCAATGACTGGTAATTAGGTGATGTCTTTCCATGTTCGACATCAGGACATCTTTTCACATGGATCGACTTGTACTTGGGCGAAGATTGAACGAGTTTGAAGACCTCGGATCTAGTTTCATCCATCCGGGCTACAATATATTCAAGAAAATAAAGACATCAAATGCACATCATAGCTGCACAGATAATCATCCAAACTAAGGGATGATGGCTCTACCAGAATCATCAGTCTGCCACACAAACGATTTTATGTCTTATGTACATGAAAATGAATTTATAAAGCTAAGCATGGGAATGCTCGCCTCAGCTACATCATGAAAATATTATGTGTTAGAAAATTATATATATTATGTAGCAATGGAACACATAAAATATTGTAGAAATATAAACACAGAAAGCACATAAAACACGAGAGACACAGATATACGTGGTTCACCCAGTTTGGGCTATGTCCACCCCGAACAGACAGTCCTTCCTTTATATTATCAAGCAAAATGAAGAGACACAACCTACAACAGATCCGCTGTAATATCCTCTGTTTTCTCTCACAGTCTCACCTCTCTATTTCCCGCTCACAGAATACACACCTATCACACAGCCTCAAATACAATGCCCTCATACAAAGACAGGGGTTTCCTTCTAGGGAAAAAAACCCTAAACTAAAACATAAGTTCTATCGTCAGATCATCCGCCTAATGAACAACCTAGATTGACTAGAAATTACTATACTTTTACAAGGCAATTTTACAGCTGCCCCCCCCTGGACCCCCCCTGCAGCGAATATTTTATGGGCAGTGTTGCCGCCCCCATTTCGAACTGGGGTCCAATGTGGCGATACCTTTGAATATAGAAGATAATCAGGCTCCAGACCCAACATTATGAAGATAATGTATTGTATTGTATCTTATTACAGGTTAGCTTCCAGTTCGAAAAACCTCAGATCCTCATAATAAAGCATTTCACCCGACATCAGAAGATTTACAACCTCATGCTTTAGGGGGCAACTGTTATAGACATATTTTGGCACTGCAACCCCAATCACATATGTCCATAAACCAAGGGCTTCTAAACCCATAAAACTGTTGTTTTAGACTCTAAAGGATCAAGGTCAACTGATTACATCATTTCCTAGAAGTTCTCCCTGAAAAACTGCTCAGAACTAGTCAGAACTGGACCATACAGACTACTCCATGCCGAGGGTGCGATGCATCTCACCTGCTACACAGAAAGGGTGCGATGCATACTAAAAATCCCTTATGTAGGTTGCAATGAGCGAGAGCAGACAAATGGTAGAAGCAGTTTGCTAGGTGGAAACTCAAAGAATCTTGTAGAAACTTCTCATATGACACTTTCCTCTCTGAATTCGCCTAGGGATGAGTAAGAGATCATTAAATGTCCAAGTGGAACCAAGAACTATCAGTGAAATGACACTAATCAAAATCCTAGAAGCTGAGTCACTCTCCTGCAAACATCTATATATGGATCCCTCATCCTAGAGATCCAAGGGCTAGAATTTTGTAATTTGTAAGGAAGTGTTGTTGGTTTCTCTTCGAGACATTGTATTATTGGGTGATCTTGCTTTGTATGAGGTGAAGAGGGCTTTCATGCTGGGAGGATGATGCTGGATCAGATAGCTTGGTTGTAATCCTCTCTTCTACTACTTCTATCAATAAAGCTATTTGAGTTTTCCTCCATATACTTGTATATCTCTGAATCTTGTATTTGTATATGCATTTGTATGGTTAATGTACATCTGATCCTATATTGTTTATGGTTATAGATCTCTATGATTTGATGGTATTTTGCTGCTTTGACTCTACAGGTGTTCTTTGAAGCGAGACAAGTGAGAAAGGAGTGGTGAAAGCTTTATCAAAGGAGAACGGAAACAAGCAAGGAGACTAGGAAAAGACCGAGGTTGGTACTCTGTGCTTCTCTCTAATCTATCTCCCATAAAGGAAAATGCAAATAACTTTGGTTTGTTTGTTTCTAAGATAGCTACCCGTCTTAGTGGGACTAGCAGCTCTGAATGGACACTAGTTTTCCCGATAACAGATATGGCTAAATATGCCGGGCTTTCTGAAGAATACGATGAGGACAATTGCGGACACCATGCAGAGTTCAACATCGATGGGAGGGGATGTGCCGGAAATTTGTAGACATGAAGCAGAACTGGTCCGGATGCCGTGGCCTTACCCATGGGCTGGTTGGCGAGCCATAAAGGATAAAGGCAAAGCTGTGAATATGGAGACAAATGGTGGAATTGTAGTTAACAAGTCGTCTCTGGTGTATATTAAAGATTGGGATCCCGCGGACAACAACAATGGTCTTGCAAAATTGCAACACAAGCTGCAGTAGACATTGCGAAGGGAAAATACGAACTTAGGAAATGGCTGCATTGGTACGAGGAGGTCCCGTATGTGGCACCCCAGCTAGATCTAAAATCCTATGAGGGGGTGTTCTGTGTTAACCAAGCAGAGAAAAACGAGCATTATCGGTTGCGAGAATCGGTCGAAACAATGAAGCACGAGCTGGAAGAAGCGTTGCAGGAGACGAAGAAGGAGCAGCAGAATGAATGACGTCACTCACACGGAGGTGAACCGCAAAGCCTAGGCAGCACATCTCGTCGCACCGATGAGCGACTCGGGACGATTCACGATGATTGTGTTGGGGGGCTGTTGGGTAGCGAACGTCCCATGTAATATTTTTGGGGCTTAGAGCCTATAAATTAGGATGAAAATATTGTAAAAACTTTGAAATATGCGGAGCGTGAAATGTAATAAATCGAGTCAAAGGGTTGTTCACCCAAAAAATAATATAGAATAATAGGAAGTAAGCCGGCTTGCCCATGGTTCGCAGATCATGGGAATGTATAAATAGAGTGAGGCTCTAAGGATAGAAGGTAGCTTTTGGAATGTATTTTGGATCTGAAATGTAATGGGTTTTTGAGAAGAAAAGTCTTGAAGCGTCTGTAAGTCGGAGTCAAGGGTGTTGGTAGGTAGATAGAACTCTGCAGCTATGTGTGCAGAGGCCTAGCAAAGTCCTCAGTTGGGTGCGCAAACCCCTGCAGCTAGTTGTGTAGGGTGGATCTAGATGTATTGGTGAAGGAATTGAATAAAGATAAGTTAATTCTGAAATTCTGTGTTAAATCTAAATTATTGTGGATCTAGTTAATTTGTGGTTAATATAATTATTGGATCTATGCGCATATGCTTATGTTATGAGTTTATGCAAATCTGTATCTTTTCTAAGTGCGCGAACTGGTTAATTCTATTAAATGTTTTCTTAAAGACCATAAAAGTAGATCTAATCTATAACAACGCATTAATAGTATTAAGGAGTTTCCTAGGTTTGGATCTGCGTGGAGCAGAGTGTCGCGAAGCCACAGGATGGTGTGCGAACATTCTAGACCACATCAAGACATCCCAAGGGTGCAGAAACCTGGTTCCAACAGCCTCCCCTGCTACCTCGGGTGAGACCTCAGTCTGTGCTCTGCGGTTTGTTGTCAAAAGGGTCGGTAGTTGCGGGATTTGTTTGGCTAAATAACTCTTCCAAACCTGGGTCAGGCCCATATAAGCCAACACAGATAAGGACATACATGCAGATATATATATATATATATATATATATATATATATATATATATATATATATATATATAAACATCACCATAATCACGACCATAACATAATTACCAGAAAACATAAGGTCTAGGTTAAGAAAACTTCCTTATTTGTGCAAAACATGCACAACATTGAGAACCATCATTCCCAACTTGGTAAAACCATTTGACACCTCAGGTCCATTTACTTTACCTTTTTTGGTTGCATTTCTCATGTATGTACGTCCAGTGTCCATTTACCACAATGAACCCAACAAATCCTACCAACGATCATAGTCTTGCCTTCCGCTTCACTTACTTATGCATAGAGCTTCATCTAAATCTTACTTTACCTTTCTAGTACCACACAACTCTCCCTGGTATCCATTAACTTTCCTCTTTCTCAACCAATTCCCAAGACTCAAAAATTAAAATGCAAGCATAAGAAACAAACAAGAAGAAAACCATGAAAACCAATAACAACATGACTCAGCAAACAAAGTGGTATGGCCATACACTATACATAAACAAAGCCACCAATCAAGCCCAACAAATCATGAAAGAAAAAAAGCACAATATTGGCAACAAACACCATGAATCAATCCTCATGGTCCCTAGTGCTTCCAAGGAAAGCTCACCCCAAGCCTTCTTCAATATTTCATGGAAACCTCTCTTGCCATGCAACTCCCTCCATCATGTTGTCATTAAAACATAACTATTAGTGCATAAATAAACTTAAAAATACACCTGTTACCTCATCTTGTTGTGCTAAGCACGTTGCTTGCAACTGAACACATCCATGACATCTCTCAAGGGACTCCAATCCCTTGAGAAATCCACTTACAAGTACATGTTCATAAATATATCATGTATTCACATAATTTTTGGGTAGATTGAGGTTAAGAATACTTCTTGTAAGAAAAGCACTCATTCGTTTGGAATTAGGGTTTCCAAACATAGCCAAAGGAATTCTTGCCCAATTCCTTTCTTTGACCTTTTCATTGCGGAAATTTAGTGTTACTATGCATTGTCACATCACCGGATTGTTAGTGATATAAACACATCAACTATTATCTTGTCAAGCTAATACCATCATGCTTCCTACAACTACTCATGCATGTCAACCACATGTTCCAAATATCAAGGCAATCAACATTTATTAGGACTAATAATCATGCCATAACCCATAGTCAACACATAGTCATTAGACCTAGTGCTACGACTGTCACCTACTACACTCAAGTACATATCACCTATCTCAACACCTATGTGTTAGCACAATACTCTTAAAACACGATCATTCCTTCATGCAATCCTATAGATTCATATTCATATCATGCAAGTGATCAAACATTCAACCAAATTTCAAACATACCATGTTAAATGAATCAACCAGATGATGTAATAGACTCCAAAAATTCGAACACCAAACATATGACATAATCAAACAACCAAGCACCAAATATATGACATAAGTAGACTCATACCTTAATGTATCTGAGGGTAGGCTATGGTTTCTGCACAATCAATCTAGTTAGCATGATATAACTTCACAACATATCAACTCAAGCATAAATAATATCATGACATCCATAATAGTCACTACCTAACATGTTCACATCATAAGCCCATAAACATGTTTCGTTCATGCATAATAATCACATATGTACGATCAGTCTAGACTAGTACAACACAATGTCACAATAAGTTGACTCATACTTGAATGTCATAACCCTAACCATATGCATAACACAATCCAATTTAGCATGATACATACAACATAATGATATTAATGTAATAACCCTAAACATCAAGTTACTAGCATATAACAACCACAAGCTAACCTATAACATACTCATGAGCAACATATAAGATAATCATTAAGTTATCTAACATAATAGGAACGCATTCAACCACAGGTTACTATTACTCATGAGTATTTGACACGTGCATATGACTATACTAATCAACTATCATCTATCATGTATGTAACCATAGCATCGAAAGACATTTACATAAATATAATATATATATCCCTAATGTGTATAACAATGCATTAACTAACATACTTGAACACCCAACATAGACATATGTATGATAACGTGCTCTTTCCTTGAGGTCCAATGTTGCAACTTCATTTTGATGATCTACATCTCCTGCTCTATCTCAGCCAACACATTAGCATCATAACAACCAATAGCATAACGATGACCTAAATTGCATACAATGACTTCGTAACGCATGTTTGACCTACATTTCATGCATAACTATAACCAAGACCATGCATGCATGACAACTGCATATAGAAACACATGAGTACGAAACCATATACAAATCATTCTAGCTAGGGTCTAAGCATCAATGCATGACCATATCAGCTACACAAACCATGACCTCATGCATGACACTAACAACCCCATCATGTGCACTTGAGAACATGTGGAAATTGACATGTATAACACTGCATGCTCAACCATCCACACATGAAAACATATTCCACGATAGCACCTTCAACCTTGGCGACATAACTACAACCATGATCAACACCATGCAAATGCAACAGTCACATGGACGAAATTCATAAGGAACACATACGAAACCAACATGAATGCATGACCAACACACAATTCATCCATTCCTAGGGGTGAACCATGCTCTGATACCAATTTGTAACACCCTCCTCCCACATCTACCCAAGTAATCGGCCAGCCAGGGTAAACATGAGACAAGAGGCAACTATGATATGATTCGACCTCCTAAGTCATGTTAAGCGATTCGAAGTAATGGAAACACACCATACAAATATTCAACATAAGCTTCAAGACCCTTAGGAACCAGTCCAACACTTCAGACAACTTTCTCTTGGGTCCCACTAACTTCTGAACAAATTAAGACTTAGTCACTCTCATGCTATAGGCATGATAGTCTCCAAAAACCCAGAGTCGCTCTCACAGGCTTGCTTTCCAGTGTGCAAAGACTCATTTAGTCAATTCTATGCCAACATCCCTGGGCTATGAGCCACTTTTTCAGGCCCAAAGCCCAGGTCATTTCCCACAATTGAACCACCTCTTCAGAACAATAAAATAACATGGAAATGATAGTACTAAAGAAAATACTTGTTTAAGACATTGACTGGACCCCTACTAGCCATGATAGGCATTTCATCAAACATATCATGAATATGTAAACTACAGGTGTAAATAATAGATCTGAGCATATGGATCTCATACTTATTTGAGATTAACCATGAACCATTGATGCCTTATCACATTAAATTCCATTCCATCCATTAGTCCATCGATACATTGATCATTCAATTACAAGTAAAAACATGATGAGAACCATACATAGCTGTTGTCATAAAACATATACATAACCAACATAATAGGGACAAAAATTCCAATGAACTCACTGCCATATAAACCTCATATAATCCAGTATAATTCTCATACAAATGCAAGGACAAATAACCTCTTATTGATGATGAAAAATCCAAACCCAGGGTGGGACTTCCATGTTCCACCCACTCGTAGAATGGCTAAGACAAATCTCTCTTCAACCATTCACCCTATGCCATATTCCAAGCATGAATGTGGGATCTTGCAGAATGCATCAATCAAAACTCATCGAGGGCTTCCAGAGGCCATCCACCTGAACCCATCAAACACTGATTCAACCTCATGGTTTGAAATCACAAAACCATTATTAGATCAATCTCTATCCAAGTCTTCTAGGGATGCAAGGCATTTGTTCTAACCAAGGCGCCACGACTTGTAACTCAACCCTCAGTTTTCATTGGCCTCCAGAGACTTTGTCCAACCAAGGCTCTAGGACTAGTAACTCAACCCAGCAAGTCCTCCAGAGCATTTTTCCAACCAAGGCTACAAGACTAGTAACTCAACCCAAGTTGTTACAAAGGTCCAAAGCATTTGTCTAACCAAGGCTCCAAGAACTAGTAACTCAACCCAAGCTAAGGAAACATGAGAACCAACCAAAAGAAACAATGAAAGTAAACCCACAATCACCATGGATATCCAGGAAATGGAAAGGCTAGGAAATCCATTGTCAATCTAGGCAATTCTTCATGCCAATGACAGATCACAACTAACTAGTAAATAAATTATACATGCAACTTGGTACCTGCAAGAAAATATGATGTAGTTATTGATCACGATGCCTTCTTGTTCTTTTTTTGCTCTTCCTTTTCCTTTTTTGTCCAAGAATACAAGTATGCCACACCCTCCAAGAGTGCTCCAATAAAACTCTAAGTCTTCAAGAGTATGAGAGAGAGAGAGAGAGAGAGAGAGAGAGAGAGAGAGAGAGAGAGAGAGAGAGAGAGAGAGAGAGAGTGATGAGAGAGCTCCAAAACTAAAACGACAAAAGGTTGAGCCAATCTTGAGCTAGGATATTGCCAACTGATCCTCGGAAGCCTTTTTATTAATTAGGCCTATATTTTCTTCATTTTCCATTATTTTCCTTCATTTTCCTCCTCGTATGTAACCTGTGACCTTTCGCCTTCTGTTTCTCCTAATTTCAATTATTTTCATATATAAATGTGCCAAAATGCCTTTTTTCTTTTCCAAAGCATTATCCATTTCTTTTTCCAATTTACTAAGCCATAAAAAACTGAATCAACACACATTAGGATGTTTACCCCACCATTTAGCTTGAAATACGTGTCCCATCAACTGTGGTGTTATATATTTTTACATGAATTTTCACCAGGGTTGTTACAAATATGGTTAAGAAGGTCGAAAAGAGTAACCCAAACCCATTTTATAGAAATAATATTAAAGGAATGTGTTATGCAATGAATAGAACCAAGTAAACATACCGAGAGGGAATATGGTAATTAATTCTAGTATGAGTAAAAATGGGAGAATGATCGAAGAGTAGTTCCATAGTACAGAACAAATTGTACAACATTATAAAGAACAATAATTATGTTGAAGGTTTACACAAAGGCACTCATGTTAAAAAGGCAATGTCATGTGATAATGATAATTAAAAAAAATGTTTAGAGGAATTGGAGGTTCATTACATTAAACCATTAACAATGAAATGGTTTAATGTTAATATTCATATTAAAAATAAAAATTGATATTAATATTAAAAAAATATTAATACAAACATTAACATCAATATTAAACATAGACATTAATATAAACATAAATATATGTTTACTAAAATTAATAATATTGGATTTTAAAGATTAGGTTTATAAAATTGTGAACTTTTGTTGACTATTGCAGTAATGTTCTTATCGCTGATTTAATTTTATACAATGTGTATATGTGAAGTTTTTTGTATGTGTAGATGGAAATTTATTTATGTACGTTACCTTTAATTTTATTCGAAATTAAATTATTATTTTTATATCAAATGTGTTTTTTTCTTTTTCTATGTTAGGTGATTTCATTGTTTGATCATGGATCCAACTATTTAGAGTTTTCTTCCATTTGAAATCCTTAAATTTGTCTTCATCTGGCTCCCTTTATCAGTTGGGATAAGTTTATCATTGTTTATAAGAAATGGAAGAATGTTTTGCAAAACCCTTCTTTCTTATTGCATTGCAAGCATGTCTCTACGAATGAATTTGGAATTATGGTTCCTTCCCTTAATAATGAAGACAATTATTTTGTTGTTGAATAACTTAATCATATTGGGCACATATCTCATTTTCATTTGTGATTCATAGATTCAAGACATGGAGTAGATTCTACTGTTGGACCAATGGTAGTTGTATCCTTACCAATATAATGTTCCCATTCACACAAATATTTTTTAATGAATTCATTTAGAAGGCCTTCAAAAACATAGGGCTAATACGAATTGGAGATTGGGGATTATTTTCATTGTTGGAAAATGTAAGCAACAAAAAATATGACTAGGTTATTCTAAAAAATATGTGATAGAGTGTGGTCTAAATTCTATGTTTGCAGTAGTCTTGATAGGGTTTGGTGAAGGGTTGATCTTTAATTTGGCAGCACTTCATCCCCTAACACTGGATTGTTTTATAAAAGTAATTTCTTTTTCACTCTATCTAGACAAGGAGTATGAAGATTATCCTCGATATGGGTATACAATATATTGGTTCGATGTAATAAAGAATGAATGGGATTTTTCATTTGTTTGAATCACTGACATATGGTGTATTTAATTAGAAATATACAGGAATCAGTTGATATGCCTTGTGAATGATGGTTCCACTTTTGTATGGTCAATTGAAGAATTAGATAATTTCCAATTTGGCCAACCATGAGTTGAATGAAAAATTGACTATTTGAGGATGATTGGCACTTCAGATGGAAATTGTTGGAAGAAATTTCTACAAATATAAATAGAAAATGTCCTGCTTATCCTCCATTTAGAACAATCCATGGTGTGGTTCTTATGTGCGTCTGCAGTGAAGCTCCTTTCCTATTATACGACATGATGAATGGACTTTGTTTTTCAACATATATTGATAATTTAACTAATCAAAAAATGTCTGGGTTTTGGTATCCAATGTTACAGGATTGCAATGATTTGATTGAGTATGGAAATGATTTTGCAATTGCTCCCCATATGGATTCTGTTGATGAGATTCCACCATTAGATATGGATATGGATTCTTAGGTTATTAGTCTTGTTAGGAGTTCTTATAAATATTTTCATTTTATATACTCTCTATGGTTGTGGAAAATATTTCCATTTTTTACTTTACATACTTTGGGTCTATATGATAATACTTTAAAATTACGATTGTATGGATATTTATATGGCTCTTGCTAAAATTTCAGGAATATGTGTATGTATCAGATGTTGGATATTTAATCCCATTGCAATTTGTTGGAAAATATTTCATATTGTATCCCCTTAAGTTTTCTTAATTACATGTAAATGTGTTTGGATGCTATGCATTTTTCTTTGTTTGTATAATTATAATTACTATGAGTTATGTTATACATGTTATTTCTATTAGTTTTTTCTCATTGATTCTCAAACAATGTTATATCTTTATGTATATTTTAATATTTACATTTATATTTTGATAGTATATAGTTCCAAATATTTAGATATACTTCCAAGTCATATAATTCTTATAATATTGTGTTCCAATTATATGGGTTTCCTGTTATGATTTTAATATGAAACAAGAAAATTTAGCAATTTTTTTTAGCCATTTGGAAAAAGTCAGTTTTGTGCCGTTTGGAAAAATCCTTATACATTTTGATAAGTTTATATGGTTGGAAAAATACCATATATGCTTTTCATGTTTTTATATGGTTACCAAAAAAAGAACTTGTGCCTTTTTCATTCTTCTGTGTTTGTTTATATTAGATATATGTTATGTTCCATGTTTATGGTTCCATAATAAATATATTATTATTCATTGTATACATGTCACCTGAAGAAACAAGCAAGTGTACAAGAAAAAGGCATATGCCATCTGCATCACGTGACAGGTCCAATGAAAGTCGTCGTTTACGGTATCAACAAAATATGGACAAAATAAATGAGAATAGGAGAGCTACATGTCATAGAGGAATGAGTGAAAGCACTCTTCAAAAGGATTTTCTAATTCCTTGTAAATATCATACTATGGATGATACCATGGAAAGAACATTTCCCATTTATAGATCATTGTTACAATATGCTCCTCATCATCATAATTTTGTTGTTCAATGCTCTCTTGAAAATTATCGTAATATTGGGGAAACATCTTGCAATTAGGAAGAACATCATATCGATAAAATGGATGAAAATGTCCACCCTAATACTTTTTTGTTTTCAATTGCATGTTTCGAGCAACACAAAAGGTTGCAAAAAATCGATGGTGGAGGTAATGATGACATTATATGTGATGATTTGAATGATAGTTTAACTATCCATTTATTTGGCAATTAGGATCCATGATCCAAGTGGATATTGGTGGCCACCTACCTATTCCACTTGGACCCCCACCATTTTTTCTTTTATTTTTTCAGTTTCCTTATTTGTACCAGAATTTACTATTTTTTGGCAGTTCTTCGAGTCCTAAACTTCCAGAGTTGTTTTGAGGCCCTAAATGACGTTTTTTGGGAACATTGGGCCCATCATGGGTCATAAATAAATGTTGGCCACTCGAAAGTTGTACTCCTTTGATAGATCTTTATAGTGAGGTATTGTGCGCATCAAATGGAGATCGTATGCCAAAGTTACCACTAAGGGAAGTTGATGTACCAATTTACCCAAATGGGTCCCATAGTTTGGTGCTTCATCTCCTAGGGTTAGGTTTTTTTATGTTTAGGGTTTTCCATTGTGTGTCAATAATAAATAGGCCTTTGAGCCTCATTGTAACATAGTTCAGAGGCATGTAGTTGCAACATCTCTTCTTAGAGATAAGATACCATCACTCAAATTAATATTAAATCCATTATGTTTGTAAGCATATTTCAGTATTTTATATTAATGAAATGAAGTGTTATTTCTACTGCATCTATGTATTTATGGTTATATCTGCAATTTGTTGCATTCCTGTTTAAATCTAGATCAATGCGGTTGCTCGAAACATCAAATCTTACAATCCCCCTTCTCAAATTAATGTTGTCCCACCAAGAGAATCAATCGTCCTTGATAGCATTATGTGAGGAACAATGGAGGTAATACAATGATATTTTGATTTTTTCTACAATAGTGGTTGTTTTATTACATTCCTCTATTTACAATTTTTTTTTAACTAAACTTATAAGGTAGTTTCTTCTCTTGGAATAGGATATAACTTGTTTTAATAGAGTTCTATAAATTAACCCCCCAAGTGTTCCATCTACTAATTGAAGACGTGAAAATGAAGCATTTCATAACCTTCCTCTTCATTCTCGTCGACGATCAAATTTCCAAACTAATGTAAATGTTCAATGTATTTTATTTGTTTTCCATTTTTTGAATTTTTAGTTGGTTGGACATTGAATTTAATTTCATATTTTATTTTCTTAAAAAAAGACACAACTCATTTGAATAGAGGCATACAAATTAACTTCATAGATGTTTCATCTACTAATTTTAGAAGTGAAGAGGAGTCATCTTATAACGTTCATCCACATCACCAAACAAATGTAAATGTTGAATGCATTTAATATTTTTCTCATTTTTTCATTTATAGTTAGTTGGACAATGTATTTTATAACCTTTTATGGAAAAAACATTCTTTTCACTGATCAAGTTGGAGAAATGGGATCCAAAACATCAAATTGTTAAACTAATGTAAATGTTCAATGTATTTGATTTGTTTTCAATTTTTGAATTTTTATTGGTTAGAAATTTAGTTTTATAATGTATTTTATTTTTCTGAAATATGTTACAACTCATTTTAATAGATGCATAGAAACTAACTCCGCAAATGTTCCATCCACTGATCTTAGAAGGGAAGACAAATCATTTCATGGCCTTCATCCACATCACCAAACAAATGTAAATTTTGAATGCATTTGATTCTTTCTTCATTTCTTAATTTATAATTAGTTGGACATTAAATTTTAAAAGGTTTTATGACAAAGACACATTTTCATCCTCTCAAGTTTGAGAAATCCAAACCATAATTTTGGAAAGGACCTGTCATACATCCATTCCACATGTTTCAAATTTGGGAAGGGAATCTCATGTTGTTGAAGATGAAGTATGTTTTAGAAGAAATTTTACTCTTCCAAATGGTTCTCAACATGGTCCTATCGATAGAGATCATATTCATTTTGATGATAACATGATTGCAGTGCATAAAATATTTCGAGCAAAGATATATAGTTTGTCAGTTGTCCAAATGTGCCAGATTTGCAAAGAATCATGTCCTGAAATCTAGGTTTTGTGATATTCTGAAGGACAGTTTGCAGATGATATAAGAATGAAAGAGGTTCCCATAATTTTTGTGTTGGGTGTGGAGCCTGATTATCTTCTATATTCGAAGGTATCGCCACATTGGACCCTAGTTCGAAATGGGGGCAGCAACGCCGCCCGTAAAATATTCGCTGCAGGGGGGGTCCAGGGGGAGGCGGCTGCGACCTTTGGGAGCCCCCCCTAGCAAGGGGTTTCGGGGGCAGTGCCCCCGAAGCTAAAAATAGCTGTAAAATTGCCTTGTAAAAGTATAGTAATTTCTAGTCAATCTGGGCCGTTCATCAGGCGGATGATCTGACGGTAGAACTTATGTTTATTTAGGGTTTTTTGCCCTAGAAGGCAACCCCTCTCTTTGTATGAGGGTATTGTATTTGAGGCTGTGTGATAGATGTGTATTCTGTGAGTGGGAAATAGAGAGGTGAGACTGTGAGTGAAAACAAAGGATATTACAGCAGATCTGTTGTAGGTTGTGTCTCTTCATTTCGCTGGATGATAGAAAGGAAGGACTGGTTGTTCGGGGTGGACGTAGCCCAAACTGGGTGAACCACGTATATCTGTGTCTCTCTTTTTTTATGCGCTTTCTATGTTTATATTTCTGCAATATTTTATGTGTTCCATTGCTCCATAATATATAATTTTCTAACAACTGGTATCAGAGCCGAAGGTCTATTTGGCTGATAAACTCGCAGGAAAGAAGGGTTCCTGGTTCGAGTGGGAGCAATGGCGGAAGATGGTAAGTTTAGGGTCAAGAAATTTAATGGCCAGAACTTCTCGCTGTGGAAGATGCAGATGGAAGATTATCTGTATCAGAAAGACCTATACCTACCATTGGGAGGAAAATCAAAGATGCCGACGGGTATGATAGACGAAGAATGGAACCTTCTCGATAGAAAGGCACTCGGATGAATACGGTTGTGCCTTGCTACATCAGTCACCTTCAACATTTCGAAGGAAACCACGACAGAGGGTTTAATTCAGACGTTGTCGAAACTATATGAAAAGCCCTCGGCCTCAAACAAGGTATTTCTTATGAAACAGTTATTTAATATGAAGATGTTAGAAGGTGGATTTGTTGCAGACCCTTTAAATGATTTTAATACAGTTACAAGTCAATTAAGTTCTGTAGGGGTAAAATTTGATGATGAAGTTAGAGCTCTGTTATTCTTGAGCTCATTACCAGAAAGTTCGAATGGTTTGGTAATGGCCATTAGTAATTCTGTTTCTGGATCTAGTACTTTAAAGTTTGATGATGTTGTTGGTGATATGCTTAGCGAGGAAACGCGACGGAAAAGCTCCGGTGAGACATCGGGAAATGCTTTGAGTGCAGAGTCTAGAGGAAGAAAAATGGAAAGAGGAAAGAGCTCAGGATATCGCAGTAAATCAAGGAAAGGCAGATCCAAGTCCAGATCGGGAATAGTGTGCTGGAAATGTGGAAAGAAAGGACACCTAAAGAAAGACTGTAGATCTCGGAAGGGAAAAGAAGGAGATGCACAGCAAGAAAACAATCATGAAGCAAATGTGACAGGTGAGATGTTACAAGATGCTTTGATTCTTTCTTTCAAAAATATTACTGGTTCCTGGGTGGTAGATTCAGGGGCTTCATTCCATGCCACACCTGATAAGAAATACTTTCATGACTATGTTCAAGGAGATTTTGGACAAGTTCGTCTGGGTGATGATAAACCCTGTAAAATCGTTGGAATGGGTAAGGTTCTTGTAAAACAGCAGAATGGAAACCAATGGCTATTAAAGGAGGTAAGGCATGTTCCAGATCTAAAGAAAAATCTGATTTCAACAAGGTAGTTAGGGGGTGAAGGTTGTGTGACAACTTTCACAGATAAAGCTTGGAAGGTCACTAAAGGAGCCTTGGTAATAGCAAAAGGAAAAAAGGTTGGTACATTGTATTTATGAGATGGTATTTCTAACTCTGTTAATGCTTTAACTTCCAAAGGAGTAGATGCAGCATTATGGCATCATAGGCTCGGACACATGAGTGAAAAGGGGATGAAGATTCTTCACTCAAGGAATTTGTTGTCGAGTTTGAAGAATGTTGATTTGGACTTCTGTGAGAATTGCATTTATGGAAAACAGAAGAGAGTCAGATTTCTCAGAGTTGGGAAAGAAAAGAAGAATGAAAAATTAGAGCTTGTGCATCCAGATGTATGGGGACCTTCTCAGGTATCATCTCTCGGTGGCTCTCGTTATTATGTTACTTTTATTGATGATGCAACTAGAAAAACTTTGATTTATTGTATTAAGAATAAATCTGATGTATTTGATACTTTCAAGAAATGGAAAGCTTTGGCTGAGATTGAGATAGGAAAGAAATTGAAGTGTCTTAGATCAGACAATGGAGGTGAATATTGCAGCAAAGAGTTTGATAGGTACTATTCAGAGCATGGAATTCACAGAGAGAAGACAGTTCCAAGAAAACCACAAGAAAATGGTGTGTCAGAAAGGATGAACAGAACAATCATGGAGCGTGCAAGGTGCATGAGATTGCATGCAGGATTTCCTTTACAGTTTTGGGCAGATGCTGTAGGTACTGTTGTTTATCTAATAAACAGAGGGCCTTCAAGTTCCTTAGATGGTGGTGTTCCAGAGGAAGCATGGACAGGTAAAAAGGTAAACTACTCTATTTTAAAGCCTTTTGGTTGTGAGGCCTTTGTGCATATTGATAAAGAAAATAGAACAAAGCTTGAGGCAAAGTCAAAGAAATGTACCTTTATTGGATATGGTGTTAATGATTTTGGTTATCGCTTATATGATTACGAAAATCACAAAATCATTAGGAGCAAAGATGTAATATTCAATGAAAAGGTATTGTATAAGAATCAGTTGCAGTAAAAGAAACAGGAAAAGGAAAACAATGAATATGCAGTTCTTGATGAAATCACTGAAAAAGTAAAGGTGCCTGAAAATAATAATAATCAACAACCACAACAACAGCAACCAGCACAACAACAACAGGCACCCCAAACACATGAAAGTGGTGTTAGAAGATCTACCAGGATAAGTAGACCCCCTGAATGATACTCTCCTTCATTATATTATTTATTGTTGACTGATTCTGGTGAACCCGAATGTTATGAAGAAGCAATGCAGGTTGAAAGCAAGAAGAAGTGGGAGGTAGCCATGGAAGAAGAGATGGACTCCTTACATAACCAGACTTGGGATTTAGTCAGGTTGCCTATAGGAAAAACTAAATTGAAGAATAAATGGGTTTACAGGCTGAAGGAAGAAGATGGAGGAAAACATAGGTATAAAGCTAGACTTGTGGTGAAGGGGTTTGCACAGAAGAAAGGTATTGATTTTGATGAAATATTTTCTCCTGTTGTTAAAATGACTTCAATCAGAACTATTTTAAGTCTTGTAGCAGCTGAAGATTTGCATCTTCAGCAGTTAGATGTAATGACATCCTTTCTCCATGGGGATTTGGAGGAAGAGATATATATGCAGCAGCCACAAGGATATGAGGTGAAAGGGAAGGAGAAACCAGTGTGTAGGTTGAAGAAGAGCTTGTATGGCTTAAAACAGGCTCCAAGGCAGTGGTATCTAAAATTTGACAAGTTTATGTCTGAACAAGGTTATACTAGATGTCACTCTGATCATTGTGTTTATTTGAAAAAGCAAAATGATGGCAGCTATATTATATTGTTATTTTATGTAGATGACATGCTTGTTGCAGGATCTAACATGCAAGAAATAAATCTGCTCAAAAGAAAATTGGCAAATTCATTTGCAATGAAGGATTTGGGAGCTGCAAAATAAATCCTTAGTATGAGAATAACTAGAGACAGTAAAAATCGTAAATTAACATTGTCTCAGAATGAGTACATACAAAAGGTGTTGAAAAGATTTAACATGCACAATGCAAAACCAGTTAGTACACCTTTTGCTAGCCATTTCAAACTTAGCAAGGAAATGTGCCCAAAAACCCAAGAAGACATGGATTATATGTCTAAAGTTCCATATGCATCAGCAGTTGGAAGCTTAATGTATGCAATGGTCTGCACAAGGTCTGATATTACACATGCAGTGGGAGTTGTAAGCAGGTACATGAACAGTCCAGGAAAGGAACATTGGATGGTAGTGAAATGGATTCTCAGATATTTGAAAGGTACCACAAATCAAGCATTATTCCTTGGTGGTTCAAACATCTCCCTACAAGGATATGTTGATGCAGATATGGCAAGTGACAGAGATAACAGGAGGAGCACTATAGGATATGTATTTACTGTTGGAGGAAAATCTTCCAGTTGGGTTTCAAAAATCCAAAGTGTTGTTGCACTTTCAACAATAGAAGCAGAGTATGTTGCTGCTACAGAGGCTAGTAAAGAAATGATTTGGTTACAAA
This sequence comes from Pinus tabuliformis, assembly GCA_031772625.1. Classification (NCBI taxonomy): domain Eukaryota; kingdom Viridiplantae; phylum Streptophyta; class Pinopsida; order Pinales; family Pinaceae; genus Pinus; species Pinus tabuliformis. Next base: position 1,927,739,850 of record CM062816.1, on the reverse strand, counting down.
GGTTTATGGGTGAATTGGGTAAGGAGCATGATATGGGCACGTTATACAATGATAGCCAAAGTGCCATTCATCTTGCAAAGAACTCAACATTTCATTCCAGGACTAAACGCATACAACTCAAGTACCATTTCATACAATCAGTGTTGGAAGATGGAGAGTTGAAGCTGGAAAAGATACACACTAGCCAGAATCCTGCAGATGCGCTAACAAAAGTTGTAACCAGGGAGAAACTGAGAATATGCTCAGTTTCAATTGGTCTTCAAGGATGACGATGAAGATGAGAAATAGCCAGGTCCAAAGAGGAGTCATTGTCCAGCAAATGGAGCAGCGGTGGAGTTGCTGCAATCAGTCTCCTAGTGGGAGATTGTTGGGTGTGGAGCCTGATTATCTTCTATATTCAAAGGTATCGCCACATTGGACCCCAGTTCGAAATGGCGGCAGCAACGCCGCCCGTAAAATATTCACTGTAGGGGGGGTCCAGGGGGGGCGGCTGCGACCTTTGGGAGCCCCCCCCTAGTGGGGGGTTTCGGGGCAATGCCCCCGAAGCTAAAAACAGCTATAAATTTTCCTTGTAAAAGTATAGTAATTTCTAGTCAATCTGGGTCATTCATTAGGCAGATGATCTGACGGTAGAACTTATGTTTAGTTTAGGGTTTTTTGCCCTAGAAGGCAACCCCTCTCTTTGTATGAGGGCATTGTATTTTAGGATGTGTGATAGATGTGTATTCTGTGAGTGGGAAAGAGAGAGGTGAGATTGTGAGAGAAAACAGAGGATACTACAACGGATCTGCTGTAGGTTGTGTCTCTTCATTTTGCTGGATAATAGAAAGGAAGGACTGGCTGTTCGGGGTGGACGTAGCCCAAACTGGGTGAACCACGTATATCTGTGTCTCTCTTGTTTTATGCGCTTTCTATGTTTATATTTATGCAATATTTTATGTGTTCCATTGCTCCATAATATATAATTTTCTAACGTTTTGTCGATATAATAACATGGATCCTGGTGAGAAACCTCATATTTTAAGATTTCTTACTCAAGCTGAAGAAATATTAATAACATGTGTCAAACCTGTTTTGCAAGTGACACATTCTCAAGGTGGGTAATATAAGTATAGTGGCCACACAATTAGCTTTCCTCAATATATTTCTACAATTGTACAAAGTCTTCCCCGACATGTTGAATATATTTCCTTTCTAATTGTGAGGATACATGCCACTAAATCTATATATTATTAATGTTATGTCAAAATATCTCGAGTGATGGTTACATTTCTTTTCAAAATCCATCAGGATCAATATTATCGAGATGTTGTAATTGACTATGATTCAGTGAATCGTTTTCCCGAAAGATCAACATATGTCTCGTCTAGGCTTAAATTTGTTGATTGTGATATTGAAGAATATGAGATCAATGAAACTAATAATGAAGGGTTTCCTATTGAGCATTTTCCCTCTCATCCTTCTTCTTTTGTTGCTTTCTTGTCAAATGAACAAAGAGAAGTGGAATAAATTAGAGCATGTCTTGATAATATTGATTCTTCACATGTTCAAGAAATGGATTGGCCTAATATTGTAACCTCTCCAGTGAATGAATCTAATATAGATATGGCATTCCCAACATTGTTCCCCAAAATTGGTGATGTCGATTGGTTGCAACCACATATTTGTAGTGTTGAAATTGATGAGTATTCATTGCATCTTCTTAAATAATATGATCAGATATTTGGAATCCATCCTCTCTTTCGATATTACCTATTGAACATGATAATGTGACATTGGAGCCAGGAAACTATTGCAGTTTTTGTAAAGAAGAATTTGCATGATAACTCACCTACAACAATTGAAGAGTTGTGTCACCAACTTTTTGATCTACAAGATAATAAGTTGGATTAGCATCTTATGTAGTTTGGTTCTTCTTTGAGAGGTACAAGGGCATACTGGAATAAGTTTCGGGTTGAACTGACTGACATGATTACTAAGTTGGGATGTCCATCTTTATTTTTTACTTTGAGTGCAGCTGACACAAAGTGGCTAGTTTTACATAACCTCATGCCCATACATTCACATTCTCATTCCTTAAATGAGCATCATATGAAAATTGATAATTTTATCCAGTACCTCGATATTGTTGCCACATTTATGCACAATAGATTCAATATATTTTGAGAGGAAGTTATCCAAAAATATCTTAAAGCTAAAGACTTTTGGTACAGGTTTGTGTTTTTGAATTTATTTTCTATACTTTTTCAATTGTTTATTATGATTCTATTTATATTGTTTGTAGTAACTATATCTTCATTTTCTTCAGATCTGAGTGTTATCACATAGGTTCAACACATATCCATGGTTTCCTATGGATGCAAGGTGTTCCTAACATGGAAATAATTGATTGGTCAAATGCTTATGATGTACAAGTTGCAAAGAGATTCTTTGACTAGTATGTAACTGCATGGAATCCACGTGACATACATCATCACAACATAATGGTTCCAAGAAGCCTCAATGATAGCCCTTACCTATTGAATATTGATCAAGTTTCTCTTGCAATCCTCATAATGATTATGAATAATTGTTAAACCATGTCCAAAGGCACACAAAGTGTACTGTAGATTCTTTTTTGCGCAAAAAAGGAACTATTCTCACATGTCGGTACAATGCTCCATGGGATCTTAGTGATGAATCAACATTGTTCATAGATGATCAAGGAGGAAAGAAATACGAACCAAGAAGAAATGATGATAGGCTCAATGTACATAAAATTTACCTTCTAATAATGTGGCGTGCAAATGTTTATTACCAACCAATTCTTTCTCAGTATGCTATCTTGAAATATATTGTTAAGTATGCATACAAAGTAGAAAAAGGGTCTGAAAGTTATCGTCATATGTTAACTAGAATTTCAAATTATATTGGTTCTGAGGATCATGCATTATGTGCATACAAAAGGTTTCTTACAGAAATGATTGTTGACCGTGACATTGGAGCACAAGAAATGTGACATATGTTGCTTAAGCTACCTCTTGTTGTTTGTAGTCAGAAATTTATTTCCTTAAATGTTGGAAGAAAGGTTTTCAGGAAAATCTCAAGGGATGGTCTGCAATGTTCATCTGAGAATACTGTTGTTCAACATTACCAGAAGATACCTTTTATCCTTGAACTTCTGTCTTTGATAGAAACAACAACACCTTGGACATTTGATAGCAAGCGTAAACAAGATCCATGGAATCCTAGAGATGTTCATGCTATTATTCGGGTTTGGCCACGATTTTATTCTATTCCTAGTGAGGCTTGAGAAGAATGTGAAGCCTTTTGTTGGACATAATTTATCTTGTACAAACCATTTCATGATATTCTTATAGAATTTTGCCTTTCATATGAAATTATTATTGAAAATTCGATGAATTTCCTATATCAAGCATGGCATGTTGATCGAAATCCATCAACTATCGACAATATTGAAGATGAGGAAGATGGTTATTTTGCTAATCATGAAATATCTCTTGAACCTGATTTTCAAGTATGGAAGATTTTCTCTCACTTGGTTCGACCGAATGATGTGAATTTTTATGATATTCACGCCCTTGGTTGAAGGGACTTTGATATATCATTTGAATGGAAAAGTACAACTATTTCTGATGATGTTGCAGAAGAAGATATTAATTTTATAATTAATGCACAATCAAGGGGTGATATTGTTGACCTTTCAAATAGAACATTTGCATCTCCATATTCATTGGCAGAAAAACAATGACTTACTTTTGAAATCGTTTTAAGGCACCTTGCTAAATATGAGAGTCGTGAAGCTCTTCTTATGATTTCTTAGGGAACTACAGGAAATGTGAAGTCTTTTCTTATCCATTGTATTTTTGAAGATCTTTCTAATTTTTCAAGAAATGGAATAAGTCTGTTGCTTCTTCTTTCGCCAACATGAATAACTACTTTTAATATACATGCAAAATTAATACACTGGGATGTAAAAAAATCCAATTAAAGATATGCAACTACTACAGGTGCAGTTACTAGCAGCATTCCAAAAATAAATGAGGCATTTTCGATATATATTGATTGATGAAATGAGTTTTCTTGGATCAAGGTTATTCAAGCAAACAAATAATCGATTACAAGAATAATTTCGAGAGAAAAAGAATTGTCCTTTTGGTGGCAAATACATCATCCTTGTGGGTGACATTCGCCAACTACCTCCTGTGAGAGATAAGCCTTTGTATGCAGGTAATACAACAGGGAAAGCCTTGTGGAAAAAATTCAACATTGTTGTCACTATTCACACAATCTTTCGCCAAAAAGGGAATAATGAGAAACAATATTCTTTTCGTACAGTCCTCAATAACATAATAAATGTAAAACATGTTCTTGAAGATTGGGAGTTTCTTATGTCACGGGCTGATATGAGGTTGCATCCTAGATAAAGTGATTTATTTAATGCAGTAGTTCACATGTTTCCAACAAATAATTTGGTCTCCTTCCAACAAATAATTTTCTCTTTATTTAATGCATTACTTCACATGTTATCCAAATGCACAATGTATTGCGTAGCATTCAAGGCATTCAAAAATCATTAGCGTTGATGATGATCAATTGGACCATGAAGTTTTGTTGTGTCGTGGTCAACGTGTTATGTTGACATGTAATTTGTGGGTTGAAGTTGGCTTGGTGAATGGTGCACTTGGTTATGTGAAGGATATATTCTATACACCTACCTCTAAGCCACCTCAGCTTCCAATGTTGAAAACTATTTTTTTTTATAAGTATGTTGGTGTTTCATTTGATGCAAGAAATTTAAACATTGTGTCTATCACAGCAGTGATAAGACGAAATCGAAAGAAAATTCCTTTGAAGATGGCATGGGCTCTAACAATCCACAAGTTATAGGGATTGACTTTAGAATGGGCATCAGTTGATATCGGGAATAAAGAGCAGCAAGGCCTAACCTTCACAACCATATCAAGAGTGAAATCAATAGATGATTTATGCATTGCACCTCCTTTATGTTTTCAGTGTTATGCCAAGATGAAAGATAGTGGATATGTTACAATAAGGAAGAAATACGATGAGCAATTGAAGTCCATACCTCTATGATATACAACTAATAATATTGTGACCTGTTTATATAGAATGTTTTTTGAATTTCTTTTATTGTCCTCTTTGTTTATTTTAAATATAATAATCATTTTCATATATTAATGAGATTAATACATTCATAATATCATAGTAATATTTTAGAAAGTTGTTTACATCATTTTTCATGTTGTTCAATTTAGTTTTTTTTTAAGTGGCTATTGTTTCTTGTTTACAATGAACCATTCAAACATAAACAATTAGTTATATGAACCAATCATTCAAAACCAATTTTGCAATTGGTTCATATTGATATTAATATTGTGAATTCATATTATATCATGGAATACAAAACTACGGGCTAAATGCTTTTAATATTAATATTACCAATGATATCCAATATTAATGAAATATTTGGTCATCATACAAAAAATAACCAATATTAATATTGGTAATTAGTATGTTTATTAATATATCTATTACTAATTACTATTGATATTGATATGAATATTGCTATGAATATTAATGATTGTTGATGAGAACTTTAGGAGTGTTGTGTGACTTGTTTGAGGATCCAATGTTTCGTGTGAACACTTCACCCATCTTCACAACAGGAAGTAAACTAATGATAGGAAGATAGGAAGAGTGCATCACAAGAATATATACAAAATGACGGAATTAGTCATTAGAGATAGTATAGTAATTTCGAGTACCACAATAGAGAGAGAAAAAATATTCATTTAAAATTAAAATTAAATAATATTATAATTCAAAGATTGGTTAGTTGAATTAAAATATTTGAAATTAGAAATATAAAGAAATAAAAAGATTAAAATGAATAAATTAAAAATTAAAATTATCTTTTTTTATGTTATATTTTATATTTTTGATTGGTCAAAATTCCAAAAAGTGGATAAGCATTAGAGTTAGACGTATTATTATTTTGTTAATTATGTCATAAGCATAGCTAGTTAATTATAAGTTTTAAGGTAAAATTTTATAAATAAATAAATCAAAATGGAATGAAATAGAATTACAATATATAATATGATTGGAGATAGTCAAAGGTCAAAAGGTCAATAATTGGAAAGAGATATAAAAAAATGATTAAAACGAGTGATCCAAAACTTGAGAAATTAAAATTATTTTTAAGGATCAAGAGATTAACATTATTTTATTATTTTCTCTCAAAAAATGAAAGCAAATATTATGAACAAATCCCATGGGAAAATACCATAGTAACTGCCATAGATAAATTTTATCATTTTGACCACACCATGAAAAAGAATATTATAGGCTAACTGATGCAGGCGCATCAAGACCATTCTGATTTGTAAATATGGGGTAAAAAAGGGGGGCGTGATAAATTTTAATATTTTGTTATTTTAAATAAAATAGGAAGTGGAGATTATGTAAATATTCTTTTCTAAATAAAAGGATATGAGGGAAATAGTTTAGGAGCAAAACTTGGGATAGAATTTCTATGTTTTTCAGTTAAAATTAGGATAAGAGGGAGAATAAAGCTTCATGCTTTAAATCATTATGGGAAAAAGGAAAAAGCCTACTTTTGTAAAAGATAAGGATCAAAATGCCTATCTTTGATCATAAAACAAAAGGCAGAAAATCTCTCAAGGGGAGAGGAAAGAGCGCCTTGAGCATATTTTTAAGGAAGAAACCTATGAGCTCCGAAGGATTCAATTCAAGCCTCTGTGTAATGTATATACCCATATGAAAAATTGTGGAATAAAAGTGTGTGTTGGAATGGTTCGTTTTGGTCCCTCATGCGCAATCATTGTGCGTTTATAATTGAATTAGTTTTCTTGCGTGATGACATACAACTTTAATCTATGGTTGCGCACATGCCTCTGGTTCCCCAAGATTATTACCTCTATTTTATAATTGAATGATATACCTGCAAATTTATTATCACTGTTTGTCCATATACCAGTGCCAGAGACTTTGGAATTGTCTCTAAGAGATTTTACAGAGTGGTATTATGATGCGTAGCCTCTACGTTAAAATCGAATGTTGAAGCCCATGCCAAGCTGAATGGCATAAACCTGTTATTATGTGCTCAATTTATAAATCGTGGCTGTGACAACTATAATTTCAATTGCGTAAGTGGCTGGAGGAGTGGTAATCCTTGGAGATGGCAATGTATGCGGTTGAGAGGTGTAACGCTATGTCACATAGCGTATCTATATGTATGTATTATGATGTATAAATCCGCCGCGGCGTAAAAAGGTGGGTATACATATATTTTGCCGAGTCTAAGGGTCCGTGAGTTCATAAAACAACAGGTCTGTGTTAATTACATTTATGTGGATTGAACATTATGAGGAGCGGAGATATATAACTGTCCGTCCATAGTATTGAACCTTTGCCCATAATAAAGGCTCGCATGTAATCATAGTCGACGATTTATATAGATATATATATTGTCTGCGTATTATATGTGTAGGTTTAATAATCAATTGAAGATTCGTTATGCCTGTTGGATGTTTAATTGCCGAGGAACATATTGGTATAACAAGGTTCTATAAATCTGTTGTGCGTATGCTCAAATTACAACCCGTGACAGTTATATATATATATATATATATATATATATATATGCCTTCGGTTGCGTAGAGGGTTGGGAATTAGTGGATGTAGAAGATACATGTGGCTGATAAATTATGCCAGTTGGCTCTTCCTTAAGTGCTTCCAGGAAGAGCGTTGTTTGTAGGAAAACTGATAGTGAGTTTCTTAAAAGGGATGAGACATCAGTTTAATGTATGATGCGCCAGATGTCGCAGAAGAAAGGAAAGTTGACCCAAATATTGAAGAGCTTGCTGGAAGATTGGAGAGACTGTCTCTAAAGCCTGCATCCCCACCATCATTAGTGGTATCAGAGCCATCAACTGGCGTTGAACTGAATCTCAGGAGAAGAAGAAGGATGGCTTTCAGAGTTGGAAGAGGACGAGGATGTGGTGGAAGAGGACGACCTGCTACAAATGCTGAACTAATGGCAACCATAGAAGAGCTGCGAACTAGAGTGGATGCATTAACTTCAGATAGAAATATAGATGATGGAGATGTCAGTGAGCCCGAAATTGAAGCTGTTGAAGAAGAGGAAGCTGTAGAGGTTACTCCTGAGATGAAGTTCTTTCAGTCAGTGTTGAAGTCCACAGCCAGGCCATGGAACCAGTTAGTACCGATATACCAAGGAGGATTAAATCCAGAAGAATTGATCGACTGGATTAACAGCATGGAGAAATTCTTTGATTACGAAGAAACAGAAGATGAGAAGAAAGTCAAGTTTGCCGTCACCAAGTTAAAAGGCCATGCAGCACTCTGGTGGGATGGCGTGTAGGCGGAAAGGAAGAGACTTGGTAAGCAGCCAATCAAGAACTGGAGCCGAATGGTAGCAAAGTTAAGAGGTAAGTTCTTGCGCAGTAATTATCAGCAAACATTGTTTAGACAAATGCAAAATCTTAGATAGAGAGCTTTAACAGTAAAAGAGTATACAGAAGAGTTTTATAAAATAAGCATAAGAGATGGTGAAGCCCAAGACACAGATGAGAAGGTGGCTAGATACATGAATGGCCTTAGAATGGACATTCAGGATGAGATCACTTTGTTGTCTCCTAAAACAGTATAGGAAGCTTATCAGCTGGCGCTGAAAGCTGAGGAAAAACTCATAAGGAAGCAGTCTGCCAGAGGGAAAGAGACTTTCAGAGGAAAAGGAAGTCAAGGTGGTAGAGGAGGATCTACAGCACCTAAAGAAGGAGCTAGCAGTAGCTCAACCCAGCATGCGCCTAGAGAAGGTGATGCAGGAGGCAGAGGGAGTTTTTCCAGAGGAAGAGGAGGCAGAGGAGGAGGCAGAGAGATAAGATGTTACAGATGTAACAAGCTGGGACACAGAGCTTTTGAGTGCCCAGAGAATGCAGACATAAAGCAGAGGAATGCAATTGTTGCTCTAGCTGAAGAAGAAGCACCAGCAGTAGTGGTAACAGAAGAAGAAGATGCACCAGAAAGAGGAGAATCTCTGGTGGTTAATAAAGTCTTACTTAAGCCAATGAAGGAGGTGGCTGCTGAACCGCCACAAAGGAAAGCTTTATTCAAGAAAGTGTGCAAAGTCCAAGGGAAATGTTGCCAGATGGTTATTGATAGTGGCAGCACTGACAATTTGGTCTCTACAGAAGTAGTGGAGAAATTGAAGCTGAAGACAACCAAGCATCCAACACCGTATAAGGTGTCATGGTTACAAAAGGGACATCAACTGTTGGTAAGTGAACAATGTGAGGTGGAATTTCAAGTGGGCAAGTACAAAGACAAAATTGTTTGTGATGTGATGCCTATGGACGTGTGTCACATATTGCTTGGAAGGCCTTGACAATATGACAGAGGAGCCATACATGACGGGAAGAGAAACACCTACGAGTTTGCGAAGGATGGTATCAATCATACATTGGTGCCTCTGCAAGAAGAAGTGAGTCGGGACAGAAGACTAATTCAAGAACTCTGTTATTTGGAAAAAAGGAATACCTGGAGCAGATGATAACTATGCCGTTGAGTCGTGAAGAGGAGATCATTGATGATTTCTTGAGTTATTGGGTAAAGCCAGACCCGCTGGATAATGTAGCTGATACTTTTGATGTGGTTACAGGAGCTGAGGAGGATATGCAATCTTGTGAAGCCGCTACAGCACAAGAAGAAGTCCTTATGGATGCAGAAGAAGTAGATCAGTCTGTAGCACGGACAAGTGAAGCAACAGTTGAGACTGTTGAACTCTGTGATTTTCAAACTGACAGTTTATGTGTGAATGCAGGGACTATAAGTGATGATGAAATGCTGCAACAATGCCATAGAGAAATTGCATTGTTAGAGTACTGGTTGGAAAATCCAAGATATGACAGAGAGATTGCAAGTGAAAAAGTTCAATACAAGGGACAAGAGCAAGAAAGCATCATGGATAGTGTCAAGAATTCGGATCAGCATGCTGATATGCTGGCAGAAGAGAAGGACAAAGCAGAGCAACCACTTGAATTATGGCCAAAAGGAGATAAGGCCCAGGAGCCTTATGTTTTTAATTTTAACATGTGTTTTGTGAATGCAGGTAGTGTCACCGGTGCTGAGAAACACTTGACTCAGTTGAACAGTCAAATGAAAGGAAAAGAAGTTCTCTATTCCCGAAGACAAGAGGGAGTGGATGATCGGGTGGCAGTCAGAACAGAGACCAGCATAGGAGTAAGAAATCAACAACTAGGAGATTTATTGGACCAAGAGATTGAAAGCATCAGAAAGCTGATGATTACAGTATCCTGGAAGAGGCCAACACCAGCAAACCAAAGGAGAAACAACAAGAAAAAGACAGAAGAAGACTACGAGAGTGCAGCTAGCGGAGCAAGGCAGCATAAGATATGGAAACCTGGAGAAAGACAGCAAGCAATAGCACATGATGACTTGCAGCACAAGATATGGGATCCAGGCATACATAGATCCAAACACATGATCAGGGGATCATGATTAATTTTAAGGTTGGGTGTATGATGCAGGAGCATCAAGACCATTCTGATTTGTAAATATGTGGTAAAAAGGGGGGTGTGATAATTTTTAATATTTTGTTATTTTAATAAAATAGGAAGTGGGGATTATGTAAATATTCTTTTTCTAAATAAAAGGATATGAGGGAAATAGTTTAGGAGCAAAATTTGGGATAGAATTTCTATGTTTTTCAGTTAAAATTAGGATAAGAGGGAGAATAAAGCTTCACGCTTTAAATCATTATGGGAAAAAGGAAAAAAGCCTGCTTTTGTAAAAGATAAGGATCAAAATGCCTATCTTTGATCATAAAACAAAAGGCAGAAAATCTCTCAAGGGGAGACGAAAGAGCGCCTTGAGCATATTTTTAAGGAAGAAACCTATGCGCTCCGAAGGATTCAATTCAAGCCTCTGTGTAATGTATATACTCATATGAAAAACTGTGGAATAAAAGTGTGTGTTGGAATGGTTCGTTTTGGTCCCTCATGCGCAATCATTGTGCGTTCATAATTGAATTAGTTTTCTTGCGTGATGACATACAGCTTTAATTTATGGTTGCGCACATGCCTCTGGTTCTCCAAGATTATTACCTCTGTTTTATAATTGAATGATATACCTGCAAATTTATTATCACTGTTTGTCCATATACCGGCGCCAGAGACTTTGGAATTGTCTGTAAGAGATTTTACAGAGTGGTATTACGATGCGTAGCCTCTGCGTTAAAATCGAATGTTGAAGCCCATGCCAAGCTGAATGGCATAAACCTGTTATTATGTGCTCAATTTATAAATCGTGGCTGTGACAACTATAATTTCAATTGCGTAAGTGGCTGGAGGCGTGGTAATCCTTGGAGATGGCAATGTATGCGGTTGAGAGGTGTAACGCTATGTCACATAGCGTATCTATATGTATGTATTATGAGGTATAAATCCGCCGCGGCGTAACAAGGTGAGTCTACATATATTTTGCTGAGTCTAAGGGTCCGTGAGTTCATAAAACAGCAGGTCTGTGTTAATTACATTTATGTGGATTGAACATTATGAGGAGCGGAGATATATAACTGTCCGTCCATAGTATTGAACCTTTGCCCATAATAAAGGCTCGCATGTAATCATAGCCGGCGATTTATATAGATATATATATTGTCTGCGTATTATATGCGTAGGTTTAATAATCAATTGAAGATTCGTTATGCCTGTTGGATGTTTAATTGCCGAGGAAGATATTGGTATAACAAGGTTCTATAAATCTGTTGTGCGTATGCTCAAATTACAACCCGTGACAGTTATATATATATATATATATGCCTTCGGTTGCGTAGAGGGTTGGGAATTAGTGGATGTAGCAGATACATGTGGCCGATAAATTATGCCAATTGGCTCTTCCTTAAGCGCTTCCAGGAAGAGCGTTGTTTGTAGGAAAACTGATAGTGAGTTTCTTAAAAGGGATGAGACATCAGTTTAATGTATGATGCGCCAGATGTCGCAGAAGAAAGGAAAGTTGACCCAAATACTGAAGAGCTTGCTGGAAGATTGGAGAGACTGTCTCTAAAGCCTGCATCCCCGCCATCACTAACAATTCTAAAATTAACTGATTGAAAATGCCTATGTGGACTTACAATCCTTACAAAATACATAATGTGATTGTTTATTGGTATGTCTTAGTGGCTTACAATAACTCATATGAACATAAATACTTTTGCATATTGATGCAGTTTGTCTCGAGGCATAGTCTAATAAACTTTATTTTCATTTTTCTCTAAAATTTATACTCGGCATATTTTTCTTCTTCTTACTACTAATTTTTACTTTCATATTGTTTTTTAATATTTTCTCGTATTTTTGGTCTTCTTGTACCTTAGCTATTATTAATTTAGATTTTCCATGAATTTCCATAAAATCAAAAACAACATATTCATTTTCTTATTTTTTTTCCAATTCGACGTCATCTTTAACAATTCAAATAGTTGTATTTATTGTTTTTGTTCATTCTTTGGGCATTTTTTGACTATTTGCTTTTATCTGTATCATACTTATACTTTGCAAGTCATTCCTTGAGAAACAAGGGAGGCTGCGAGGCAGCAAGTCCCTGCATAAGGTTCAGCCTGCATTTCTGGGTTTCAGCATGCATTTCTGGGTTGACAGAACAAGGAGAACAAGTAGCAGAACAAAACAAGCAGAACAAGTAGCATGAATAGAAAATCAATACATTAAGTTCAGCCTCCATTCAGCCTACATTAAGTTCAGCCTCCATTCAGCCTCACAACAAGATGAAGGGAAGCGCCCACAGATATTTGTTCATGTGTCTGGAAGGCGTGATATTTATGAATCTTTAATTGAAACGAGGAGGCAGGGAGGAGAATAGCGTACCTTAGAATTAGAATATCTGTTGTGGTAGATTGAAGATTGACTAAGTGGAATCGTAAAATAATGCAGTCAATGCCTTAATGAGAGAAAGTTATTAGAAACAAAGCAAACTGGGGAAAGAAGGAAGCATAAATGAAGCATTATTTAATAGCACTGTCTTTGGTTCCTCCGCCTTACAATACTATACAAAGGGAACGTATTAAATTGGGCCAACTAGTGGCAGAACTAATTTATCTATGACTAAATGGACGTGCAAGGATATAGTTCGATAATAACTATACAACTTTTGCGTGTTAGGGATGGATTTGTAGTAAAGAAGGCCATAGTTTGAGTGACCCCTCCATAGTGCATTAGGCCCCTGGGACGTACCCTATAGTCCCTGGTCCCCCTTATGGGTTCCCTTCTAAGGAGTCCCTGCAGTAGTCCCTGGGTCTACTGTGTCATAAGCCCCTGATATATGTTGGTTGATTAGTATTAACCAACCCTCCTTGCCTCTGGTAGTTCTTCCTAGTAATCTGAACCCGCTGCTTTAAAGAATCTGTGGCTATTCGGTATCGATAAAAACCTTCATTTGAGCTGTCGACGTGCAGAACTCCTCAGCTTCACCCTCACAATCCAGTAAATAGAGAAGTCCTATATGGCGGTGATAGTAACCAATACTAGGTTCTTCGGTACCAATACAATGTTCCAAATCATTATGCAATTGGCTCAATACAAAAACGTTGGCTCAATAAAGCATTCATTACGTTGCATTTAGTCGTTCTTTATCGTATAGCATTTTTATGCAGAGCGTAGAACAAATTTTATGGCATAACGCTTTCTAAAGGAGAGCTATCTCTGTGCTTACATAGTAGAACAAATTTTATGGCATAACGCTTTTTAAAGGAGAGCTATCTCTGTGCTTACATATTAGAACATTGTTGGTACGTATTAGAACAATATGCAATATTGTTGACAAGTGCTGCAATCAATATGTTATATGGAACAATGTGAAACTAACACTACGGAACGACATCAAGAATGAGGACGATAGTTAATGCAAGAATGTTTCATAACCCAATAATGTTGCTTTGGAACAAATATGTCGAGAATGCATAACGCAAGAAGGAAACTTTAAGTTATTAGAAGAATGCATTTAAGTGTCTCGCCAACCTACACGTGTTCAACCATGTGGCAGCACACCACCTCACCGCTACCATCTTCTATACCCCATTCCCCACATGCAAGAGCTATTCGACCTGATCCACAGCCATAGCTGCCAACAAATTATGTGAGATTTGAGGGAAGAGTCTGCAAATGAGTTCATGATCGCGATCGTTTAAATATGAGGGAAGCAGTCAGCTTCAAGAATCAGTTGGGCAGGGTGAAGTTTTCATGGCCGCCTCGCATCCCCAGGAGGACCATCACCACCGCTTTCGTCTCTACACTCAGTGTTGCAGGTAACTTATATGAGTTTTTTTTACAAGTTAATTCATTAACTGTGCAGACCTGGGATGGCTAGTCTTCGGTCATGAGCCCTTCGCGTCCAAACTCGAACCCGTGACCTCTGCTTTAACTGTGCAGGCCTGGGATGGCTAGTCTTCGGTCATGAGCCCTTCGCGTCCAAACTCGAACCCGTGACCTCTGCTGTAAAGAAGATGATGAGGGGAGGAAGGGTTCCAACAGTACCGACAGAGAATAATGAACGGGTAATACCTGTCGATCCAAAATGGTCGAAGACTCTTTGCCATTTCCAGGTATTGTTTGCACAACCTTCGACCTCTACAACCTTCGACCTCTTTTTGCCATCTGCCTTTTCATTTCACGAGGATTTCTGAGAAAGGAACCGCCTTAAGTGATCCTCCTAAAATAGTAGAACAATGGCCAGGGTTTAACAGGCCATTTAACAATGGCATTATAGGGTAGCACGGTGGGTTATGAGAATTCAAATAGCCATGGCATCCGGCCTGATCGCTTACCGATGAACTGGCCAAACCGTCATCTAGGGCGGCCTTGCCAGTCACAGGGTGGAACAATTTTTGTTTGTTTTCTGTATTTCCTGAGCAAATTTTACTTGTATTTTGATTTTCCCAGTTTTGTCCCTGTTTTTGCCCATCTGCAAACAAGTAAGAGAAAAGATAAGTAAAATGCAATATGTGAATAAGAGAGTGTATTGTTCAATGTAAAACTACAAAACATTTAATAAAGCAAGAAAGTAAGAATCTATGAGGCGTACAAAACACGTGATGTAGCTGCTGCCTAATGCTCCCATGCTCCTATCTCTTCCTGCTGCCTCGTGGCTCTCGGATAGCAGAGCACTTTTAAGGGCTCAATCCTGTCCCCATTGAGTTCCTTGAGAAAATTAGTAGGCAATCCGAGGCTTTGGGAGATGAGGTTCTCGATAAATTCCACCATCTTAGATAGGAATATCATCAGCTTCTCTATTACAATCCTGCATAAGCAAGTCATGATATCAAATTAATGACTTCCCTATCAGTTCATGATATCAAATTAATGACTTCCCTATCAGTTGGCCTATACGAATATGAAGAACAATGTTTGAAATAATAATCGATAGCTATGCTGGTTTTGCTACCCTAACTGAGGCAATTCCTCCAGAAAAGCGTTGCACGCTGATCGGCCAGCACCGTAGTATAGATTCTCGTATGAATCCCATCTACCCGGTGGATACAAATTGTAATCCATCACGGGAATCTCCAAGTTATCACCTCCGGGGGCCCGTGCTCTGGCCTTCATCTTCCTGCGAGCTCCTCGTCAACAACCGTAAAATCCATGCTGCGTAATTCCAATAATCAGACAGAGAAACACAAGGGCATAGTCGACAAAGAGGCCTCTAATACATTAACAGAAAAACACAAATGCGTACTCGACAAAGGCGCCTCAGGTCGATTAATCTATGAGGCGTACCAAATTAATCAATTACTTCAGCCTGTAGGATAATTAATTCTTGATATTGATCTCTCTCTGTCACAGGCTCTTTGCACAACAGTAGAACTGCATAATAAGATTTTTTCTGAAAATTGAATTCTATGTAGCGTGTCGGATGGATTTACCTGTTTAAGTTTCAACATGTATGCTTTAACTTTCAACATGTATGCTTTCATAATGCAGGGCAGTAGACGCGCTGGTGGCCTCAATTCCTCAATTCGGGCAGTAGATGCGCTGGTGGCCTCAATTCCTCGAACAGTAATTCCTCTGGCGCTGGTGGCCTCAATTCCTCGAACAGTAATTCCTCCAACAGCCCAGAGGAGTACAAGAGGAGTACAGCCAAACGGTGAAATTCCTCCAACAGCCCAGAGGAGTACAAGAGGAGTACAGCCAAACGGTGAACTTCGCACAGTAATTCCTCCAACAGCTCGCAGGAGTACAAGAGGAGTACAGCCAAACGGTGAACTTCGCACAAAGGTCAGAATTTGGTGCTTTCAACTGCTTCTTCGACTGTACAATCAACCGAAGAAATTAGATCTACCGGTGCCTCTCGATCTGGATCTGAACCTGGAGGAGAGGATATGAATCTGGTGGTGGAGATACTGGCTCCGTTGCTTATTTCTTTGTGGCTTATACTGAAGCCTTTGTTAGTTCTGCATCATCCACCTGTAACACATGCATACACACTTGTAACTAATCTGCGTACACACTTGTAAGCAAATGCGCAAACTAATGATACTATGCGCAAACTAATGAACTAATGATGTCTCAAACTTTTGATGTCTCAAATTAATGTTAACATTAGTTACCTAGGCTAAAACATTTAAAAAAAAAATGAGCAGTCTAAAACCAAATATAGTCTGGCCTCTTCCGCCTCGGGAAGAGGCCAAATAAGAAGAGTAATAAATCCATATTGAAAAACTTTGGAGAAACTTTGGAGAGCGAATCGGTATTCCTCGAGAAAGTTTGGTTATAGCGCGATTAGTCGAATTAACAAGCAGCTGAATTAATGCTAGGATGGGCATAACCGATTACTATAGTCCCTGGCCATTGCCAGATGGCAAGGACTAATAACCGATTACTATAGTCCCTGGCCATTGCCAAATGGCAAGGACTAATAAGTCACGCTCATCATTCAATATTTACTACCAAAATTGTCTTATAATGAAAAAGGAAATTTCAATTTCATCATCCACTTATATTTTATAAAAGTATGGTCATGATCACCCTAATATATATAATCACTTTATTACTGCAATTTCTAGGTAGTCTTAATGGAAATTATAGTTTTCACGTCTTATTTATTTTCCACAACTTCTCATCGTAACAACTTCTGGTGCTGATCCTTTGTTTTCTAAGGGAGTCCGGGCCAGCTATGGTTGATTAACAGCTAAGGAGCAGTGACCCCATTGAAATGACTTCGTTGCATCTCGTGAATAAGGGCCTACTGACTGCTTCCTAATAATGGATTCCGAGATAACTGCTTCTTCCTTCACAAAATTTCTCTCATACCACATGAACGCTATTATTTAAATCTGATTATTATTTAAATCTGATTCTTTTCTGTCCGGTTTTTGCATTCTGAGCATTGATGGGCGTGAAAGGAGACAAGTAGAACGCGATGTTCGCGAATCAGGTGCCGTGTTTTCTAGGTTAAAGATGAAAATCCTTGATGCCGCATATGTGTAAAACAGCTTTGTTGAGTTTATTATACCACGAGGCATTTGGTAATGAGCTTGGGGAGTGAAAAAGAGAGAAATGTCATGCGTCGAAGACAATGGGGCTTTCCCTTTGGCAATTATTTTCTATAATTATGTTGTATATTCTGAGTATAGAACTAGTTTGTGAAAGCTCTGTGAAGGTTTATTTTGTTATTTGGTACTACTAATTTTATTTCATATATATATGAGATAGAAAATTCCAAAATAGGAAATTCCGAAATTATATTTATATATTATATTATAAATTAGAAATTTTATTTTAAATCTAAAAAAATAATATTTTTACCCTCAGTAATTTTTTTTGTTTTACATACATTATTTTGTTCTTTAATTATAAAGAACCATAAGTAAATATTGAAGGAAAATTTTATATTACAAATATTATAAATACTAAATTTCATTTTACAAACATAATAAATTATATATATATATATATATATTATTTTTTGAATATATTTATGATAACATTACAATTTAATTAATTAGTATTTTGTCTTGATACTTTTAAATCAGGATTTACATTATTTAAAAATAAACTAAAAAATTAAAAGAATAGAAGTATGAGCTAATTCCTTATTATCATAGTTACATGTCTATATCTTCATTTATTTGAATATGGTTTCCATTGTTATTATAAGGATTCATGTTCTTTTCTTTGTAATATCTTCATTTAGTTGAATATGGTTTACATTGTTATCATCAAGATTCATGTTCTTTTCTTTGTCATCATCCATTGTATTCAAACAAACTATGCTCTCCATTTATGATACTCTAGAATTCTAGTTACGTCAGTCTTATTTTATATTTATTCTAAACCCAAAGGTTTGAATCTTGATAGCCTTTTGTTGTAGCATTGTGTTGCTGGCTCCTTTTTAAAGAAAAGCGGCCAGGATAAAAAACCTAAAGATGTCTTACTTGTAAGGAAAAACAATATGGAAAATGTAATATATAGAATCTGAACCCTTCAAAATTTACCACCTTGTAATAAGGACCCAAGTTAATTCTATTTAAATCTATTTCAATGTAATTACCTTAAATCTGGCCATATCCATGATAATTTTTAAATGTCAAAAATCAAAAGGTGGATTTGAGAATCCAAAATAACACTTCCTTTAATTTGAGAATCCAAAACAACGCGTCCTTTATAATCATAAGGAGTATAAAAATCACGAAGCATGAGGTGAGGTAAAAAATAGGTCTAGCTCAAGACTAAAGATCCCTTTCCTTAATACTCTTTAATATTAATTAGTATTTTCTAACTAAACAATGAAAGAATTACTGAGTAATGAATCACCACACAAATTTTTGGTTAGGTTGAAAACATTTTTCCGGACCAATCCTAAATAAAATTCCATAAATAATTGAACATGCAAATTACTTTTGACTCTTATATTTTCAATGCGAGCATATTTTTGGATTTCCCCATCTTGAGAACGACAAACCATCTTTATCCACTATAAAATTCCATAAATAATTGAACATGCAAATTACTTTTGACTCTTATATTTTCAATGCGAGCCTATTTTTGGATTTCCCCATCTTGAGAACGACAAAGCATCTTTATCCACTACTCAATCTAGTTATGTCCAGATAAAAGTTGAATCTTTGCAAATATGACCATCAAAACGTTTTGGTGGATCTTCCAATTATTTTTGGGTATGAGAAAGATATTGTTGGACATAGAAATCCAATGGTAATGTCCCAATTGTTACTTTAATTTCACTACAATATTCCATGAATTCATCCACATGTACATTGCTTCACTACAAAGATATTTTATCCATAAATCATTGAACAATTTTTCCTTCATATTCACATGTTATAAAATAAGTCTCTCAATTTTTTTTTTTATATAGATTACTTCAAATACATTATAAACAAAAATTCCTCTAAATATTTAAGTTCGTTATGTTGTGAAAGGCCCTAAAATAATATTTCATATTAATTAAAAATTAGTAAAGAAAAAAGCTAGATTTTTTTTGATTAGAATGAGCATATTTTTATATATAAAAAACTGGTCTCTCCGCATGTAAAATCAGGATTTTACAATGTATTTTCAAGCTTACTAAGGGTTGTTGATACATCAACTGTTCCACTTTCCTTCTATAAGAGTTTTCATTGTGGTTCTCACAAAAAATTCTCATTCCAGAGATTCTATAGCTATATATTCGGGAGAACTAAAAAAGTAAATATTTACATTTGAAGTGTGTCATTCCAAAATAGTTGGTAAAAGGAGAGAAACTATAAACTAAAAATCCATTGGTGTTGGATTGTTCATATCCAGGCTCGTGGATACTTCTTCATTTTTCCTATTCAGGTCCAGCCCGGTAGAGTCTTCTTCGTTACTCTTTTGTTGCTCTCTTCCATCTTGAGCCTCAACTGCTCAATTTGTTTCCACAACGCATCCACCCCACCTTCCAATTGGCAAATTTGTTCCTTCTTCTCCAATTGTCGCTCCTCCATGGCTAGATTCTCCAATTGTTGCTCATGGATGCGCCACTGCAGCACATCCAAACCTTCTCGTATCTTCAAGTGATCTTGCACACATTTGTTACAGGCCTGACTGTTGCTACCTCCGACCAGATAATTTCCTGCCCTCGACCCCCCTGTCCTCGGCCTGCGATGACTCCATGAGCCCGATAGGGAGCTATCCTCAGCGTTATGCATAGTCATATCTATCTTCAGACTACCTCTGGAAAGCTTCTCTAGGATTCCACAAACCCCACTATCACACACTCCCAACTCCAGGATACCTGTGACTCACTGCTCCAGGAACCCAACACTCTCCAATTCTAAAGAGTCCCTCAGGTGTTGTTCCAGGACCCCCTACTAGTTAAGCAGACTAGCAGCACTCAGACCAACAACCTTCACTCTCTTAGCCACCCTCAGATAGACATCCCACTATATATCAACATTTCAATATTCCTTGAGGTTTTGTTCCAAAACCCACTCCCAATCAAGAAAACTAACAACACTTAGACCAGGAGCCCTCACTCTAGCAGTCGCACTCATACAGGCATCCTCCTCAAGATCAACACGTGAATACTCAAGCACTCAATAAATCACCTTCAGATCTTGTGCTACAACCCGGACCCAACAACTGATACTCAAAGACCTCAGCTTCAGTTGTTAGGCCCTCGCAGAGACCACCTGAGTAGAAAAGAATCTTAAACCATAGAAATCGAACATACCATTATTCCTTAAACAAAAAATTCATGACTGTGTGATGATGTAGTACAATGGAGTTGTACTGTTGGAGCTATAATTCCAATGAACCTCCATAAATTCTAAACAATCCGCGATTATTTTCCACCTCTACTCCTAGTCCATCATTCTCATCCCAAGCTTCCTCCCACGAGCGACCAAAGCGTTTCTAAGCATGGGAATTAATTGTTGCTCTAAATTCCCCATTAACTTGCAATCCCCTTAGATGGCGCATCGACCTTTTCGCCATGATGCAGGGCATAGGGGCTGGACACTCATGCTTTTTAATCTATAAGGCACAAGTGTTGTACCAGACTAATGAACACAAACACGTCGTGGTCACAAGCAGAGGAAGCCCATGCCACAAGGCCCAAGGATAGGGCAGGTCCCGCATGGAGTGATGCAACAGCGGCCAAGGTGCAGGGGAATCAAGGAATCGAGAGAGGGGAACATAACAGAGAGGAGGGGAGGAGGGATGAAACAATAGAAGAAGAGAGGGGGGTGAATGGTGGAGGATAGGGAAGGGGGGGTTAAATAGGAAAAAGGGTAAATGGTGGGAGGGGCAGGGGAGTCAGAAAGAGAGGAAGAGTGAGGGAGGAGGGAAGCGGAACTTATAGGTTAACATCATAATCCAAATTGAGTAATCCAAATTGTTAATACTTTCTAACTTCATAGTGAGACCAAGAATGACTTCCTCAACCCATAACTTGAAGCTCATGAATGAAATTATGGGATGCAAATAGTTCCCTCAACCTTGTTCATAATACTTCTTTCTTCGCTCAACTAGAAGGCTTGGTTTTCGTGATTATTGGCTTCTTGATTATTCTCTCCGAGAATATGAAAAAAAGACACGAAATTGAAGGAGGGCATGAACCCTTGGCATGTTTTAATAATTTGATTTAGGATAATGTTTTTTGTTGATGAAGTATAGTTCATATGCCTAATGATCAGCATGGAGTCCCCTAAGACCTGGATTTTTTTAATTCCCTTCTTTTGAGCCAATGTTAGACCTAGAAACAAGCCATAAGCTTATGCTTGGTTGTTTATCTTCCTTTCAAGCCCCAAAACATATCTTATCTTCAATTATTCCTTCAGGATTAATAAAAATCCCTCCCCTTTTTGCCGCCTCAACTAGATTTTTATCTTTAATAAATAATAATATTAAAATATAATTTATATTATAAATTGTTTAAAAAACACATTAAAATTCATTGGAGCATATCTATGCCAATTTCCAGCATAAATTTATTAAAAAAATATATTATATTTCAGCTAGATTTATAACTTATGCATGATTTAATGGGACAAGTCTAGCGAGGTGGAGGAATTGTGAGGACGACCACTTTTGGCTGAAATCTGGGAAAAAAAATTTCAACAAATCTTGTGTAAGCAGTGTTTAAATCATGTTTTTGAAGGTGGAAATGGATTCAGTACCATCAAAAACTTCTAGGGCACCAAAAATCTTGAAGTTTAACAACTATAACATGGATTTATAAAAATCCATGCTGAAATTTATTAAAATATTGCCAGAATTTTCATGATTTAAAAAAAAACAGCAATGTAATTAAACTATGACAATTTAATATTTTCAAATTTATACACATGAACTTATACTCACAACTTCGAACAGAAATATATTGAAAAAATTAATTATATTTCAGCTGCATTTATATATTATACATCAGTGAATGTTTTCACATTTATAGACAAGAGCCTACACACACATTGTCAAATTCCTTGAGTGAGACAGGGAATACTGGCAACTAGTGTTATTGTTATTTAAAGCGTTCAATTGCTTGGCGTTGTGGTCCCCATTAATGGCAGTGTAGAAGGATGATCCAACGCTCCCTGTGTGTTTCATGGCATGTGCTTAAATCTAGCGATGTGTCTATTTACTGGATGATCCAACGCTCCCTATGTGTTTCATGGTGTGTGCTTAAATCTAGCGATGTGTCTGTTTACTAACACCTGCGGGTTTTGGTGTAACGGCAGTCGTGACTCCAACAAGTGGTATAAGAGCCAAAGGTCTTGAGTTCGAAACACACCTGGTTCGCGTTGGGGGGGAGATTGTTGTGCTCCCCGTTAATGGTGGTGTAGAAGGATGATCCAATGCTCCCTGTGTGTTTCGTGGCATGTGCTTAAATCTAGCGATGTGTCTGTCTATTGGATGATCCAACGCTCCTTGTGTGTTTCGTGGCATGTGCTTAAATCTAGCGATGTGTTTGTTTACTAACACCTGTGGGTTTTGGTGTAATGGCAATCATGACTCCAACACTTCGAAGGAAGGTTTGATTTTTAAAAGTTGTGTGTTAAGAAATTAGAAACTTTTAAATTAATTTCAATGAGATTATGTGTTGGAAAGAAAAAAATTAAATTAATTTAAATAATTTATATTTTTTCAAAGTAATTACGATATAATTAGATTTAAGGTATTTCTTAAATCAAATTTTTTAAGTTAAAATTATTTCAATTAATATTAAAGTTTTTATATACTATCTGATATAATAAAAAGTTAAAAATATTTTAATTAATATTAAAGTTTTATTAAAGTTTTTATATACTATAATATATAATAATATTTATATATAATAAGTGAATATTAATTTATTTATATGTTGAATTTTTTATTTTATTATAAATTTAAGATGATTATTATAAATAATATGTATAAATGTTAATACATAATGTTGTATGAGTAGTGTTTATAGGTTTCTAGAGGGAGGTTTATGTTTTTATGTTATGTGTAAGAATCATATAGGTTTTTAAATTATTTATATGTATTATTAGGTAAAATCATTTTTATAAAGAAATATATGTAACTTTAAAATGGAATAATAAGATAATTAATTAGTTAAAACCAATTTAAAATTTAACTAAACATATTTAAAGTTTTACAAATCAAAGTGACTTAAGAGACTAAGAATGGAAAAGCTCATAGAACTAGCATTGGATAACAGGCATTAAATGGACAAATTGATTGGGGAGACAACTCTTCTTTAATCAGTCCTTTTGCTATCAATTAAACTATATTTCACCATTAAACCATAGGTGAGTGGTCTTTCTACACACATCTCAATCTCTTCAACATGGATTAGTTATTATATATAGCAAAAGAACCCCTAAAAATTCAAAGTTCACTCTCATAACATCAACAAAACTATATTTCACCATTAAACCATAGGTGAGTGGTCCTTCCACACACATCTCAATCTCTTCAACATGGCTTAGTTATTATATATAGCAAAAGAATCCCAAAAAATTCAAATTTCACTCTCATAACATCAACAAAACTATATTTCACCATTAAACCATAAGTGAGTGGTCCTTCCATACACATCTCAATCTCTTCAACATGGATTAGTTATTATATATAGCAAAAGAATCCCTAAAAAATCAAAGTTCACTCCCATAGCATCCACAAGTAATTACTAGTAAATTTATAGGGGCCTATGGTCAGTCCTCCTCTCTATAAACAGGATCTGTCCTTCTCTCTGTAAACAAGATCGAAAATAAGAAAATTTGAATGTTCGATAAATTTGAATCTTCGATCTCTTAATTTTCGTAAATTTGACATTACTTCAATAACCAATTAAACTACCTAAAACAAACTTAAATCATTATTATTATTATAAATTCAAAATTTAATACTAATAATAAAAAATTACCATTAATATAACATTACATTATATTTTAAAAACAGAATTACGGAAGAAATCTATTAGATTTCAATCTAAAAGTTTTAAATTTTTCATACTCCCAAATTACACTTCATAAAATTTCCCCCACTACATTCACTGTAGGTTTGAGATAATCTTTCTGGGTCCCATAAACCTTTTAGATTTCATAAGAGCATGGATAGTTATATTATTCTAATATTCCCAACTTACACTTCAAAATATTGCCCCCACTACATTTACTTTTATGTTTGAGATAATCTTTCTGGGTCCCATAAACCTTTTAGATTTCATGAGAGCATGGATAGTTATATTATTCTGATTGGGCATGATAAAATGCCTAGCTCGGCCTTACTTTATCCCAATGTTTCTTGAACGTTACTGATATTATTCTGATTGGGCATGATAAAAATCCCAGCTAAGCCTTACTTTATCCTAATGTTTCTCGAATGTTATTATAAAGCATTTATTAGGCTAATTATTTTGGTCGGAGTATATATGTATTCCTTCGTTCTAAGCTTGAAAATGTTAACAATATATACAATCTTTTCTTTGCCCTTCTATGAGTGTCATTACTTAAATGTGGTATGAAATGCACCATCAACCGTAAGAGAAGCTGGATGGAATTTGTCTCTGATTTTGTTTGCGACATGCTAAAGATACTCATAGTCGTTCACCACATTTTGGATATCCACATTCAATTTTTGACAGTTCTCTTTCTAGCGCCCAATCCTTAAGACATTTCTTAGGACGTTAATATCATTCCTTCTAGGAACATGCAAAGGAGCATCTGTATAATCGTTCTACAATTGGCTGATATGTATATCCAAGCATCTATGCAATTCTTCCCATCTTCTTTTCAGCTCCTTCAATTCTCTGAACACATTTTACGTCCAAATCAATTTGACTTTATGACGGAAGCTAGGTTCTCTTTTTATTACAAATCTAAGACTAATCATATCTTGTGTGAACCATCCAGGTAGACATTTTGACTCCCTTAATATCTGGAGTGTTCTCTGTCGAAACACTAATAATAAGATGTTTTTATTGCTATTTTAAAAAAAAACTGAGATTAAGTAACTACATTTATTAACGAATCTTTAGATCTCTAACCTGCTTCTAATACCAACTAAAATAATATAGGCAGCCATGTTCACAAAACAGTCAACGTAAAATTCTGCACAAAAAACAGAGCAACATAATCAGAATTACAATTCAATCTATTCAATTTAATATCTTAAACGATTATAACGATAAACTAGTTTCTATAGCAATTTAATGAAAGGCTTTCAAGGAAGATCATTAGAGCTCACCCTTACGCAAAAGCGGGTAGTATGCAGGATCCTCTCTATAAGGCGGGGCTAGTACATCCAGCACTGCACAAGATGTTACTGCTCTGAAGGAATACGGATGATTCACAATATGGAGCTCTTATAACAGCTTCCGATTTCAGTTTCAACTCTACAATTGTCACTGTAAAAGAAAATGCGTAGTAGCAGGATCATCAATAAATAGAATATTTCAGTGTTCTTATCTCGACGCAATTACATGATTGTTAAGAGATATTGTAATCACAAACTGGCTTACATCCTGGTGGGCGAGAATATTGGAGGTTGGAATTGTTAGATATGTTGGATATGGGATCAAACCAATGATAAGACTTGACGTGCATTGTGCCATACAAAAGCTTTCTTAGCACAGTCACGCCACGATGATCGTGGAGCTCAGAAGAAAACCATCTTGCAAGGAATATTTGGCAAGAGCCACAATCCTCGCTTATATCCACATGAACCCCAAACATACAAACATACTGATTGGCAAGGAACACTAATTGAAAACTTGAAGTGCAGAGTAATTCCATGTGTTTATATATATATATATTTTGCATGAGTTTATGTAACGTGAACGTTACGAACTTGGCTACAGTTTCCGAAATGGTTAAAGGTTTTTTCAAAATTTACAGAAATGTTAATCGGGAGCTATAATATTATATAATAAAAAAATTAAAAATATTTCTTTAATTATATAATTTATATAATAATCAAAATTAATATTGATTCAAAATACTCAAATATTAAAATCAATTTAAATATATAAATACTATATATAATCTCTTTTGTATATAAATATATTCTATGGGTCTCTCTCTCCCTGAGTCTCCCTTTTATATATATAAAATGTCAAGTTCATTATCAGTTCTCTGACATGCTCCTTCAGTCTCTCCCTTTTATATATATAAAATGCCAAGTTTATTATCAGTTCTCTAACGTGTTTCTGTAGTTATTCTTACGAGAAAAAACAACTGTAATGTTTAAGCATTGACTGCCACATACAATAGGCACACACTCATTATTAATTCTCTGACATGTTTTTCTAGTTATTCTTACCAGGAAGAACAACTATAATGTTTAAGCATTGACTGTCACATACAATATGCACACACAATCTTTTGCTATATATATAGATTGTAACAACCTCTTGGATAAATATGCATATAAACAACATAATAGGAATAAAAATACAATAAACATATCAACTATTAAAATCCTTATATATACATCAGTACATTTGCACATGAAAATCAAGGGAATATATTTTTTCATTATTAAATGCAACGAACCAACCGATGATGGGACTACAACATTCCACTAGACCATAGCTTGGATGAGCCAAGTCTCTCTTCAACCAATCACCCCCATGACATATTCCAAGCATGAATGTGAGATCTCAGAGAACACATCAATCAAAACTCATCCAGGGCTTCCAGAGGTCACCCACCTCAGCCTATCAAACAGTGGTTCCACCTCACGGTCGGACATCACAAAAAAAACCATCATCAGGTTGGTCTCCATCCAAGCGTTCTAGGGCTTCCAGAGTGTTTGTCCAACCAAGGCTTCTAGAACTAGTAACTCAACCCACAACTTATATAAGGCTTCCAGAACGTTTGTCCAACCAAGGCTTCCAGGACTAGTAGCTCAACCTGCCAAGGGCTTCTAGAGCATTTGTCCAACAATGTCTTACAAGACTAGTAACTCAACCCAAGTTGTTACAGGTCTTCCAGTGTTTTTGTTCAACCAAGGCTTCCAGGACAAATAACTCAACCCAAGCTATGGAAAAATAAGAACCAACCAAAACAAAGCAATGAAAGTAAATCCACAATCACCATGGCTATCTAGGAAATGGCAAGGCTAGGCAATCCACTCTCAATCCCGACCATCCTCCATGCCAATGACAGATCATAACCAAGAAACCACATGCATGTGCCATGCATGCCAAAACTAGTGAAAAAAGCATACATGCAACTCGGTACCTGCAAGAAAATATGATGTAGTCGTTGATGCTGATGCCTTCTTGCACTTTCCAGCTCTTCCTTTTCTTTCTTGCTCCAAGAATCCAAGTATGGCACACCCTCCAAGAGTGCTCCAAGAAAACTCTAAGTAACCAAGAGTATGAGAGAGAGGAAATAATGAGAGAGCTCCAAAACTGAACTAACCAAGTCTTGTTCGCTGATCCTCGTAAGCCTTTTTATTAATGAGGCCTCTATTTTATTCATTTTCAATTATTTTCCTTTAATTTCCTCCTCACATGCAAAATGTGACCTTTCACCTTCCTTTTATCCTAATTTCCATTATTTTCATAAATAAATGTGCCAAAATGCCTTTTTGCTTCTTTAATTCCTTACCCATTGCCTTTGCCAATTTCCTTAGCCATAAACAACCAAATGAACACCCCCTAGGATGTCCTGCGCACCATTCAGCTTGGAATATGTGTCCCATCATTCGTGGTATTTATATATTTTTATATGGAATTTTCACCAGGGTTGTTACAGGACCCTCCCCCTTGGGGGAACACTGTCCTCGGTGTTCAATGACACTTATAAGCAACAAGATCATTGAGAAAAAAACATATTGCCCATGGAGCTTTATAAATTAGCTCAATGTAGTATTTACAATGAAAGATTTGCTCTAAATCAAAACATCATGACAACATACCGCATATTGAAGTTTTATAACACAACTCATTATGGTATTTACAATGATCATTCTGCTTAAGAAAACTCATATGACATCATAACATCATGATAACATAACCACACGATAGCATAAGAGCATTACACCCATACCGCATAGTGGAGATTTATAACATAGCTTGTTACGGTATTTACATCCATACACGGGTGTACATATAACAACATCATTAAAATATATATACGAAAACATATGCCAAATCATATACCAAACATATATCAATCATACACTAATCATCATATAGCATATATCAACCATCATAAAGCATATATCAATTACCATAAATCATATACTAAACCAACATAAATCAAATACTAAACCATCATAAAGCAACTACCAGACCACCATATCAAGATTCTAATTCTTGTAGTTGATTTCAACTATCCAACCAGGCATGTTCATGATTCCTGTACTATGCACATAGCTTCAATCAGTTTTAAAATAAATTCACATCATACCTCATTGGTAGTTCCTCAATAAGGTACACTTGGAATTCTGTTCGCTTCCTGTCACGACAAGTCAGACTAGCACATTTGACCAAATCAACATATGTAAAGATATCCCATCAGGTTAGCTAAAACACAACCATCATATATCAAAATCATAAATCACATGTAACCATCATAAACCAAGATCATAGATCACATATACTCATGATATACCATAGTCATAAATCACATGCAAAATAAAATTGAAATAAAATGATGATACTTA